>BTPG01000004.1:163881698-163979823 GCA_036245525.1 Semisulcospira habei
ACATTAAAGCCCCCGTGTCTCCGGGGAAGGCTTTTGAGCCAGAGACTAGGACAAGGACAGTCTGATATAAAACCTACGACCCGAGGACCTCGATGCCATCGTCCCAGCTTGCTAGGCCATGGCAGATGAACCAAGGGTTTAAAGGGTGGGGCCAGTACTGCGCACACTGCACTCCACCAAAAAGCTCCACCGCGCAGGCTTTAGGAAACGTCCACGGATCATGACACTGACCATTCCAAGTCCTGTAGCGACGGGCGAGGGGCGAAACGGCAGGTGAAAGATGTCACTGGAAGCCGCAGTCTCAAACCTGCATGCAGGCGGTTCAGGATATTGGTCGCCTGATGTTGACCTGGGGATGACAACATCACTCGGCACACCCTGAACGACCAAGCAGCCTTCTCTAGGGACAGCACTGCTTGCTCCACACGGAGAGGGGCCTAGAAAAGGTGGCCTAACCAAAGCTCGTCCCCTCGCAACCCCAGTTGGCTAGCCGCGGTCAACGGGCATCTTCTCCTGCGGTCAAAAAACAAGAAAGAATAACGGATCCACTCTCATGACGACCACGACCGGACTCAACGTAGCATGCTGGAACGTCCGAACCATGCTCGACAAAGCAGACAGCGGACGCCCTGAACGTCGCTCCGCCCTCATTGCCCATGAATTGCGGAGGTTAAATATCGACATCGCCGCGCTCAGCGAAGTACGCCTTCCGGACGAAGGCAGCCTCCAAGAACTTGGTGTTGGGTACACCCTCTACTGGTCAGGCAGGCCTGCATCAGAAAGACGGCTTTCAGGCGTGGGTTTCATGGTCAAGACATCCATTGCGACTAAGCTGGAAAACCTACCAACGGGCCACTCGGACCGCATCATGTCCATGCGCCTCCCACTGAGACACCAGCAGCACGTCACCCTTCTCAGTGTGTACTCCCCAACCCTCCTGGCAGAGCCTGCTGAAAAGGACAAGTTTTACACTGACCTGCGCAGCCTCCTACAGAGTACCCCTGCAGACGACAAAGTCATCATCCTTGGCGACTTCAACGCCAGAGTGGGCCAGGACTCTGAAGCTTGGAAAGGAGTCCTTGGCAAGCATGGCGTGGGGAACTGCAATGACAATGGCCGCCTACTGTTGGAGTTCTGTGCGGAGCAGCAACTGGTCATCACCAACACTACTTTTCAGCAAAAGGACAGTCGAAAGACCACCTGGATGCATCCTCGCTCCAAACACTGGCACCTTATCGACTATGTCCTAGTGCGTCAGAGGGACCGCAGTGACGTCCTCCTCACCAGAGTGATGCCCAGCGCAGAGTGCCACACTGACCACCGCCTTGTCCGCTGCAAACTCAGGCTCCACTTCAAGCCAAAACCCAAAAAATGGGGGCCCCCCAAGAAAAAGCTTGATGTTGCCAGCCTTCAGCGTGACGATGTGAAAGCTGCCTTTCAGACAGATTTACAGCGCAGGCTCAAAGACACAGCGGACCCAGTAGACTCCTCCCCTGAAACACTTTGGGAACAACTGAAAACTGCTATTGCAAAATCCTCTGCAGAAGTCTTGGGTTTCGCCAGAAAGAAGAACAAAGACTGGTTTGACGAAAACGATGTAGAAATCCAGGAACACCTAGCAAAAAAAAGAGCCGCCCATCAGGCCCACCTAGCCCAGCCTTCCTGCCCTGTGAAGAAGTCTGCCTTCCGCCTCGTCTGCAGCAGTCTCCAGCGCAAGCTCAGAGATCTCCAGAATGAGTGGTGGACCAGACTTGCACAGAGGACCCAGCTTTGTGCTGACAATGGTGACTACAGGGGCTTCTACGAAGCACTGAAAGCAGTGTATGGCCCCAGGCACCTGGTACAAAGTCCCCTGCGAAGCGCGAATGGCCTGGCACTCCTCACAGATAATACCTCCATCTTGAACCGCTGGTCGGAATACTTTCAGAGCCTCTTCAGCGCTGAGCGCACTGTTCAAGAAGCAGTCGTCCTACAAATCCCACACCTCCCAGTAAAGGTTGAATTGGACGAACCGCCCACCGCTGAAGAGACCCTCACAGCCATCCACCAGCTCAAGAGTGGCAAAGCAGCAGGCATTGATGGAATACCGCCAGAGATCTGGAAACATGGAGGCACAGCACTGCACAACAAGCTCCATGACCTCTTTCTCTGCTGCTGGGAGGAAGGAACACTACCAAAAGATCTCCGTGATGCAGTCGTTATCACCCTGTACAAGAACAAAGGCGAGAAGTCTGACTGTTCCAACTATCGGGGAATTACCCTGCTGTCCATTGCTGGGAAAATCCTTGCAAGGCTGCTCCTGAATCGGCTGGTACCTGCCATCGCTGAAGACCAACTCCCAGAGGGCCAGTGTGGCTTCAGAGCAAACAGGAGCACCACCGATATGGTCTTTGTGCTGAGACAGCTACAGGAGAAGTGCCGCGAGCAGAACAAAGGGCTGTACGTAACATTTGTCGACCTAACAAAAGCGTTCGACACTGTGAGCAGGCAAGGCATGTGGCAGATCCTGGAGCGACTTGGCTGTCCCCCAAAGTTCCTCAACATGATTGTCCAGCTACACGAGGACCAGCAAGGCCAGGTCAGACTCAACAATGACCTCTCAGAACCATTCCCTATTCTCAACGGCGTAAAGCAGGGCTGCGTGCTGGCACCGACCCTCTTCACCATCTTTTTTAGCATGATGTTGAAGCAGGCCACAGTGGACCTCGATGATGACGATGCAGTGTACATCAGGTATCGTCTCGATGGCAGCCTGTTCAACCTCAGACGACTGCAGGCCCACACGAAAACCCTAGACCAACTGATTCGTGAGCTGCTTTTTGCTGATGATGCTGCCCTCGTTGCACACACAGAGAGAGCCCTGCAGCGCATCACGTCTTGCTTCGCAGATGCTGCCCAGCTCTTTGGACTCGAGGTCAGTCTGAAAAAGACAGAGGTCCTCCATCAGCCGGCACCCAAGACAGTGTATCGCCCTCCTCACATCACCATTGGCGAGTCTGAACTAAAGTCAGTGCACCAGTTTACTTACCTTGGCTGCATTATCACGTCGGACGCCAAGCTGGACAAGGAGCTTGACAGCAGGCTGGCAAAAGCGAACAGCGCTTTCGGGCGACTTTTCAAGCGGGTGTGGCACAATCAACAGCTGAAAACAGGCACCAAGATCAGCGTGTACAGAGCTGTGGTCCTCACCACCCTGCTGTATGGTTCCGAGTCCTGGGCCCTCTACCGCAGCCAACTACGACTCCTCGAACGCTTCCACCAGCGCTGCCTGCGTACCATCCTGGGCATTCACTGGAGTGACTATGTCACCAACGTCGAGGTCCTTGAACAGGCTGAAACTGTGAGCATCGAGGCTTTGCTGCTGCGGACACAGCTCCGCTGGGCGGGGCATGTCTCCAGGATGGAGGATCATCGCCTACCAAAGATCACCCTGTTCGGCGAGCTTGCTACTGGACACCGTGACAGAGGGGCACCAAAGAAGAGATACACAGACTGTCTCAAGAAGTCACTTAGTGCCTGCCAAATCGACCACCACCAGTGGTCTTCGCTTGCTGCGGACCGTGACACCTGGCGCTCCACCATTTACAAGGCAGCTGTCTCCTTTGAGGACTCTCACAGAGCTAGCCTTAAGGACAAGCGGCTCAGGAGAAAAAACAGAGATGCCGCAGCTCAGAACCCTGGCCATACCTTCCCCTGCAGCCACTGCGGTCGAACCTGCCTGTCTCGGATTGGCCTCCGCAGCCACGAACAAGCCTGCAGACGTCGTGGGCAACTCCTATAAAATCTTCGTTCGCGAAGTCAAGCCAAGGCTGACGTGGTAGTCGTAGTCGTAGGCGGGACGGCCAGATACAATCACACCAGACGCACGCACGTAGGGTTATTGTAAAGAAACTTCATTCAGCTGTAAATCGTCACATGTGGCACAAGGTTGTAGACCACACAGGAGTACCAGTTCCAACAGTACTTTATTCTCACGATGCAATCTCCGCATAATGCATCCACAACTGCATCTACACTTCGGTACACTGTCTCTCTACAATGCATCCACACTGATACACTGTCTCCTCAACCGGCAATGCATTAATACTTTTGACATACCGCGTCTCTCATACAATGCACCAATACTGATACACTGTCTCCTCTACAATGCACCAACACTTTTGACACACTGCGTCTCTCATGCAATGTACGCACATAATTCGCTAACAGCCCCTTTTATACTATTACAGATTTCCAGAACAATCCGGCAAACTATACAACTCAACCAATCAGAAAAGAAAACGTAACCAAAACTCATTAATATTCATGAGAAAGAACACTCTAGATCTGTCCACAGCCTTCTACAAACTTCTAGGCGCATACCGGCCATAAATGTTGCGATTTGTTTTCAACTTGTTTACTACAAAACTTTGACGTCATATCTGAGGTCACTAGAATGATCGCGACCCTGCCCGAACCTACCAGTCTAATGTAGGTTAGATTTTAAACATTGTTGGGAAAATATGCGTCATTTTAGCTAGACAACAGAAATTGATCGTAATTCTCCACGCAAAAGAAAATGAATCCTACTAAAAAGGTACGTAATTCTTATCCAAAATAACTCAAATGAATATCGGATCTTTCCTATGATCAACACACACATGCTCTCAAAAGAATAACACAACCACAAACGTAACACAAAGTTAATTATACTAGCTATTGAAACGACATGGCAGACCATTTTCCGAAGCGACCGTGACTAGCTTCATCGCCATAATGCAGTTTTGGTGTACAGTGAGAGATCGTTTTCCTCAGCATTATTTCCACAAAAGTAAACAAAGGTTATATTGTAACAACTGTATGGCCAGGAAGCTATCGTCCTCAGTCCTTTGTCAACGTCAGCTTAAATTTTGCCGCCATATTACGTGTGATTCACAGCAAAACAGTATAGGCTAAGCGTCAGACTTAGCCGAGTTGCCCACATTTCGTGGCTCGCCAAGTCTAGTCTTGGCATAAAGTCGCGTAATCTAGCGTGCGTTCTCGCGCTGCTCGGGAACTCGCGACCGGCCTATTGCACCACACAGTATAGACTGCGCAACGTCAGACGTATGGTGCGATTTCAACCCACGACGTACAAATAAGGTAGTGAAACGCTGATATTCACATTAGTATGTCTTGGGTCGAAATTGCACCGTACAATTTACCGAGACTGCGCAATGTTGACCCTTCAAGTGTCAGCTGAAGCAGACTGTGTTTTTCAATGCAGTCTTCGTCAGTTCAGCATTCGGTGGTGTCAGCAAGAGGCTTAGATCTTCATGGGCCCCCGCAAACGCGGGGGCCCATGAGGATCTAAACCTCTTGCAGTTGGGTGGTGTTCAGGTTTTGTCAGTACTGAACGTGTTTCATGTATGATGTAGAAACGTTTCATCCCACGACATGGCAAGGTGGTTGAAGTTTTGAGTGTCTTTTGTTCAGCCTTATCAAAGGGAATACCGACACTGCTGTGTAACGATGGCCACTTTGTGGTCATATTCTCAAAGTCCCAGTTTTCTAACCTGCGGCCCGGGGACCTCAGCATCGCCGAGCCCTTTGTGGGCGCCTGCACCTTCAACCCGCAGGAGGACACGCAGAGCGTCAGGGTCAGAGTCGACTTCGACGAGTGTGGAACCAGAGTCACGGTAATAATACATACTGAAGAGCAATAGAAATAGGGCATTTTCGGAATCATCGGAAACACTTTCCAATGATTCCAAAAACGATGTCGCATTTCTTTTGCTCCTCAGTATAATGATGATGATGATAATAATATAAATATAATAATAATAATAATAATAATAATAATAATAATAATAATAATAATATCGGTCATTATGTAGGCGCTTTCCCACTTTTGTGAATCGGCTCAAAGCGCCGCGACCTAAACCCAACACGCACGCTCACGTGACACAACCATTTACTCTTAAGTCAAACTACAAGACAACACATGATATTCGCTGGGACGAAGAGGCAGCTCTGCTACTGAGGTTTCGGTAAGCCGGTGGAGAGGTAGGGGGAGGAAGAAACCTGATTTTAAAAAAAATAATAAAATCGACTTCCACCTCCTAGTTTCCTGTCTTGTAACCTCAAGTCTGAAATAGAGACATACTGTTTTATCTCTGACAGTTTCACCAAAGAATGTTTGCTCGCTGTGTACGTAGTCTTGACATGACACCTCCTACATTTTATGCACGAAATCTGACTGAGCATTAGGCCGACGCACCCCCCCCCCCCCCTACCCAGCAGCCCGGTACGGTTTGAGGGTGTACTCCCCAGATAGACCCACTCGTGGAGGAGTTCAAACGAAATGCAACACCACAAGTATACTGCTGTTCAAATGAGATGCTTCGCATCTCATTTGAACAGGAGTGTTCTTGTGGTATACTCCTCGTTTCGTCCTGGGGAGTACTGTCGGCTACTGGCTATTATGATCGTGGTGCTGGCGTTTGTGATACTGTTGAGGTTTGAGACCTGCCCAGAGTGCAAGACCCGTGTTCATTTTGCGCTCTACTCGTCACAGCAAAACGCCACGCACATCATCTACACGGAGAAGATCCGCGTGGCGAACACTGCCACCTCCACCGCCATCATCACGCGGGAGCAAGAGGCCATTGAGGTGGAGGTGTGCTGTCAGATTCCGCGCAATACCACCGTCACCAGAACATACCAAGTGGTCACCAGCAACCCCAAAAAATGCGAGGAAGGGGTGTTCAACATCTCCATGTGGATTTATCAGGTAAACATAAGATAAGATAAGATAGAACTTTATTGCCATAATCAGTGTAAAAATACATTAGGAAATCCTCTCGGTGCTGCGCAACTTAAACGAAGAACATAAAACACATCAAAATATAATTAAGCTGCCACGCACGCACGCACACACACACACACACACACACACACACACACACACACACACACACACACACCATCACACACACACACACACACACACACACACACACACACACACACACGTTCACATGCACCCGCATACGTTAATAACTATTGTGGTCTAAACGTAAAGGCAATAAACACGATTTCACAGTGACACAAATCACAGAAAACATATCACAACATAAAACACGTCACTTGCATCACAAATGAAATATTATCCCGACAGCTGGACAATACTGTATATACATTATAGTAAACAGTGGAACGGATGGGTCAGGTTTGGCGTTTGTTTGCATCATTAAAAGTCTTAACAGCGGTTGGGTAAAAACTGTTTTTAAAACGACTCGTGCGTGTTCTGATCGCCGGCTCTGTAGCGGCACCCTGATGGCAACATCTCAAACAACTCATAGGCTGGGTGGGAATCATCTAGCCTTTCTTTGCATTCTTTCGTGGAAGAGGGACTCCAAAGAGGGCAAATCAATTCCTATGATTTTCGATGCAGTTTTTACAACTCTGTTTAATTTGGATCGCTCTTTCTGTGTGGTGCTGCCAAACCAAACGGTCAGGGAGAAGGTCAAAATACTTTCAATAACTGCCCGGTAGAAGTTGGTCAAAATTTGTCTGCTGACGCCAAACGTTTTAAGACGTCAGAGAAAATACAGTCGTTGCTGTGATTTTTTCACTAAAGAATCAACGTTTTTCTCCCATTTAAGATCGTTTGAGATGTGGGTGCCGAGAAACTTAAAACAATCAACGATTTCAACATGGATGCCATGAATAGTGAGGGGAACAATGTCACTTTTGATTTTTCTTAAATCCATGACCATTTCTTTGGTTTTAGGCACAGTCAGGTCAAGGTTGTTGTCAGAACACCAGCCAACAAGTTCATCTACCCTCTCTCTCTATGCTGTTTCATTGTTGTTTAAAATAAAACCTTCAACAAATTTAACGGTAAGGGAGTTATCATCAGTTGATGTACAATCATGGGTAAAAAGAGAATATAACATAGGGGACAAAACACACCCTTGGGGTGCACCCGTGCTCAGTGTCAGTGACGGGCTTAGAAAAGCGACTACATGAACCAGATGAGTGGTTACATCCACCTGACTGCCGACTCAGTCCCTGGGTCTGAATGCTGACTGCACGGACAAACTCTGACTACCTGAGGTCTACCTGACAGAAAATCGTTGATCCACTGACATAGCGAACTGTCAAAACCTAACTGGATCAGTTTCTCATAGAGCTTGCATGGCACAATAGTATTAATTAAAATGTGGAACTGTAGTCCACAAATAATACCCTGACATACGTGTTGGCCTTCTCAAGATGTTCCAGTGCACGATGCAGACCCAGGGATATAGCGTCTTCCACTGACCGATTCACCCGATAGGCAAACTGGTAGAGATCTAAGGTGGGTGGGATGACAGTTTTAATGTGTTGCAGAACATGAACGCATGGGCGGATCTGGGGAGGGGGAGGGGGAGGAGGTTCCAGGGATCCCCCCCCCCCCCGACCCAAAATTCTTTAAAATTCTATAACAAAGTCCCTTATTGGGGTGTTTGGACCGCCCCCCCCCCACCCACCCCCTTTCTCCCTATTTGCTCCCTATATGATTTCTGTATGTGTTTGGCGGTTATTTCATGCGTTCTGAAACAGCCGCCAAGCACATAAAGCAAGTAACCCATTCAGCCCTGATGCACTACAGCGGGAGAATTCAAGGGAAGTGCCAGCCGGGATTAGTTTGGCGCCCACAGGTCGATCCATCTCCTGCAACAGGTGCATAGTCGTTAAATGACGCCTCCAAAATTTGGGAAATACGCGCGTGATTAAGCTGGGAGGTTCTGGAAAAGGCGCGATTGTTCTACTGACCTCAAACATTAGTCTGATTGACAGCGAGATCGCAAACATTGGTGGCTGCAGCGTTCGCTTCCAGACCTGTGTCAAATATGTGGGTGTGAATATTGATTCGACGCTCTCCGTGCATGATCATATCAGTAGCGTCTGCCGAGCTGGTTTCTTTGAGCTGCGCAGAATTTCTTCCCTCAGACCGTGTCTCACAGAAAGTGCGGCGTCAAGACTTGTAAATGCATTCATTACGTCCAGGTTCGATTATTGCAATGCTGTACTGGCAGGTTTACCGGCAGATCAGATTTCACGCTTGCAGATGATTCAAAACAATGCGGCGCGTCTCATCTTGAAGAAACGAAAGAGAGACCACTGAAGCACCTGCACTGGCTGCCCGGAAAATTCCGCTGCCAGTACAAAATTGCAATTTTCGCCTATCGGCATTTTGACGGATCTCTCCCGCCGTACCTTTCTTCCAAGCTGTCTGTTTATCAGTCATCATGCACCCTCCGTCCCTCCAGTGAGAAACTCTTAAAAATCCCGAAGCCTAACATGAAAACTGTCGGGGAGCGTTCTTTCACCTTTTCAGCCCCAAGTGTGTGGAACTCGCTGCCAATTGAAATGCGGAATCTGCCCTCATTGTCACAGTTCAAAGCTCACTTAAAGACTTTTCTTTTCTGTCGGGCATTTAACATTTAGCTCACCTTTAGCTAACTGTTGATTCTAGAGGGTGTAAGGTGTTGGATGGGATGGTTTAAAGTAGTCACTGTATAATTGGAATTCAAAGTAGAGAAAAACACGCTTAGAAAAGATAATTACGCCACATTTTATTCGGGTGAAAAACTGTTTGTTTTTCAAAATAGACATAAAAGCAAGTACGCAATGTTCTACTTATCCTTTCTGATTGGTGAGATGTCAGTTGGCTTACGCAACACTAGGCAACCGCAACCCCTTAACTGCCGGGGCAAGGCGAGCGCTACCCATCTGCAACAGACACAAACCCTCATGAGCCCCGCAGTCGCAAGGGCTCATGAGGATTTATGTCTCTTGTTAGACCTATGTTCTTTATGTCCATGTTTGGTCCCATTTACATCTTATTCTTCAAGCGAATCAATACCGGCCAGTGTGCAGTGCTTTCAGACGCGAATCAATACCGGCCAGTGTGCAGTGCTTTCAGACGCGAATCAATACCGGCCAGTGTGCAGTGCTTTCAGACGCGAATCAATACCGGCCAGTGTGCAGTGCTTTCAGACGCGAATCAATACCGGCCAGTGTGCAGTGCTTTCAGACGCGAATCAATACCGGCCAGTGTGCAGTGCTTTCAGACGCGAATCAATACCGGCCAGTGTGCAGTGCTTTCAGACGCGAATCAATACCGGCCAGTGTGCAGTGCTTTCAGACGCGAATCAATACCGGCCAGTGTGCAGTGCTTTTAGACGCGAATCAATACCGGCCAGTGTGCAGTGCTTTTAGACGCGAATCAATACCGGCCAGTGTGCAGTGCTTTCAGACGCGAATCAATACCGGCCAGTGTGCAGTGCTTTTAGACGCGAATCAATACCGGCCAGTGTGCAGTGCTTTCAGACGCGCAATTCGTCATCACTGGCAGCGGGGTTAACTCATCCAAGAAACCTCGCATCAATAGCTGCGGAAGTGTCGTGCGGCGTTGCCCCCGGCTGTTGATGTGGAGCGCCTTGCATTGAAAAAACACTAGCCTGTAAGATCCAGCCTGAACTGGTTGTGTCGGTTTGTTCAGAACCTGTCCACAAGCCAAGCCGTCCGAGTCCTGAACTACCCCTACAAGATCCCCCTGGGTGACTGGTTGGATTTCGCTATGGAGCTGTATACAGAGGACGAGCGCCTGAAGCTGGTGGTCACTAACTGTAGAGCCTGGCGAGGACTGACTGTCGGCACGCAGCCCTCCTACCCGCTTTACACACACAAGTAAGACACTGACCGGGCACGTGATTATATATATATATATATATATATATATATATATATATATATATATATATATATATATATATATATATATATATATATATATATATATATATATATATATATATATATATATATATATAAAATCTTTACTTATAACAAAGGCGTCACCCAAAGCCAAAAAAAATGCACTCAATAAAAATAGCTCCAAGGGACGTAATTTTTCAATAAATTATGAGAATGCTCTTGCTGTGCTAACGCCATGGAATTCCAGGCTGGTAAGCTTGCATTGTGTCATCAGGACATCAGTTGCCCTTTTTATGACTGCATCGCTCACGAGATCTAGAAAGAAAGGGTAGTGGGAGAAAAGGAATGACAGACCTATTTTTTTTAGCCTTCCACTGAACACCTACTGCATATAGCAATAAGGACTATCCCCAGGCGCCCCGCAATCCGCTGGAGAATATCCAGTCCTCCTCCCGAGAGAGGAGGCTAGTGCATGAATATTCCCAAACAGAAATGGAAATGCTGGATAGATTTTTTTTTTTTTTTTTTTTGCCGCCTACGACCGGTTTCGGCCCCAAAGGGGGGGGGGGGCGGCTCTTCAGGTAGGCATACGGCGTAACCTGAAATTGCAAACACAACGCATGTACTAGAAGCCGCCTCCAGACTTTACTGGTAGCACCTCTAGCACAGCGCGGATTGCATCCCTAAAGCTTTATGAGGTGTTGCAGTGGAAGAAGACAGACTAAATTTGAAAAGGCAACACCTAGGCAATTTCGTGGTGCAATTAATCTTTACTTATAACAAAGGCGTCACCCAAGGCCAAACATAAAACTCAATCAGAATAGCTCCAAGGGACGTAATTTTTCAATAAATTCTGAGAATGCTGTTGCTGTGCTAACGCCATGGAATTCCAGGCTGGTGTCATTGTGTCATCAGGACATCAGCTGCATATATATATATATATATATATATAATAAATAGATCTTGTATACCGCTGTTCTCCAGGAAAACACTGCGGGATTCACTGCGCACGCACAGCAACACACTCCCTCTCATATACAAACACATAATTATGCACTACTTTAACCCACCCCTTCCCTCCCCGACATCTTACATCCACTTCCCTGTCACATAAGATCCAGAATCAGAATAAAAGGGCACTGAGTTAACAGTTCGCTAGGAAAAAGACAGTGAGCTACATGTTAAAAGCCTGACAAAAAATAAAAGTCTTTAAGTGAACTTTGAACTGGGTTAATGTGGACAGATTCATTTGGCAGATAGTTCCACACACTTGGGGCTAAAAAAGGTGAAACTAAACGATCCCCGACAGTCTTCATGTTAAGCTACGGGATTTTAAAACGTTTTTCACTGGAGGAACGGAGGGTACGTGATGGCTGGTAAACAAACAGCTTGGCCGAAAAGTACAGCGGGAGAGATCCGTCAAACTGAATGTTGATAATCGAAAATTGCAGTTTTGTACTGGCAGCGGAATTTTACGGGCAGCCAGTGCAGCTGCTTCAGCAGAGGTGTAACGTGGTCTCTCTTTCGTATCTTCAAGATGAGACGCGCCGCGGCATTGTTCTGAACTTGATCATCTGCAAGTGTGGAATCTGGTCTGCCGGTAAACCTGCCAGTACATAATTGCAATAATCGAGCCGAATATATAGCCGAACGACTTGTTCTCGAACATATTCCACAACTGACTTCATGACGTGTCCGTGCGCATCTGTCAAACCGGCCAAACTCTCCGAGAACAAGCCAAAGTACATAGTGGGCGGCCTCCCCTGCAGTCCCATCTGTTAAAATGCCCTAGCCTTAGTCTGTCCCAGTCATCCTCTAATTTTTCAACCCCCTAAACAACACTACCGCCCACTTGCTGCACATTTCCACCCCCACCCCCCCCCCCCCTCAAAAAAAAAAAGGAAAAAAAAGGACATCACCAGTCTCATTTCCTGGCTATCTAACCCTGGCTATCTGTACCAACCCTACATCCAAACGCAGCCAAAACTGGTACACACCTCAATCACCAGCCAGTTGGCAACTCAAACTAAGACAAAAAGAGCGGTCCGCTGGTTAATGATCCAAGGCTGGTATGAATCAAAGCACCAAACATGTCTCTACACATCTATCAAGACGGTGACATTTTAAGCAAATTCCAGCATGCTGCCTCTGTATAAAATGCCAAAGAAGGCAAAAGATTTTTTTTTTTTTAAACACCGGTCCTCTTACACCCTCACCTACCTTATTTGAATATGCAACACTATGACTAACAGTGCATTTGTCTGGAAGTCTTGGGGCTCTACCGACGTTTGTTCGGAAACACATAGAAACTATCAGACAACTTAGGTAGGCAAGCTTTCCGTCAAAGGCATGCAGCTCCTCCCACACATACCACATTTGGCATGCTTAGTCTGCGTGCGAGCGCTCGCGAGCAGTGTTTGGGAACAATATGCCGGTACCCGAGGTGAAGTGTACACACAAACAAACTGCAAGAGGCACAGAGGATCTATGCCTCATGCTGGCACCACTATGTATCCGCGTGTCTTGGATGGTTGGGGCTCTTTGGCGTTGAATTAACAAAGATTTCAGAAGCACGGAAACGCGGCCAAAGTTGACCTTAAGCGATGAGATTGATCAAATCTACCTTATTCCTTCTTAACCCATTTAAACGCGAGGTCGCATTTCTCAAACTTTTGAGGTGTCACCTAACACCTGTGTACTTAATGCAGAAGATGGATCAAAAATGATAATTTAAGGGTAGTGCCAGATTAGCTTGGCGCCTGATGTCGCCAAGATAATCTGGCAATACCCTTGAATTATCATGATCGATCCATTAGGGCGGTCGGGGCTAAATGGTTAAATAGATGTTTCTGAAACATCGTATTTAGTAGGAGATGGATCAACCATGATCATTCAAGGGTAGTGCCAGATTAGCTTGGCGCCTGATGGCGCCAAGCTAATCTGGCACTACCCTTGAATGATCATGGTCGATCCGTCTCCCGCTGCAGTGCGTCGGGGCTAAATGGGCTGATGTGCGTGCACGCCATTTAATTACTGACAGTGACGATGATGACGTCAACGATGATGCTGGTAATGAAATGAAGATGATTTTGCTGTGTAGGTGCCAGGCCGACCCAGATCTGCAGCTCATCCCCATCAGCAGGACAAATTACGGCTTCCGCATACCGTGCTTCAAGTTCCGCAACGGTCCGGACTCCGTCGTCCTCGAGTGTGACGCCATCGTGTGTCTGACGACGGAGACGACGAACGAGTGTGACCGCAGCTGCAACAGCAATAAGCCGGCACCACCCTACAGCTCCCCTTGGCGACGTAGGCGTCAGGCTGAGAATGAGACAGCCAACACCAATCACACCGTGGTGACGGTCACCTCTGGGCCCATCTACTTTATCAAGGACGGTGAGCCTGTGCTCAGCGGTGAGTATCATACCACTCAGCAAAACGTCTTTGTGCCACGGGTCGCCTTTAGGGAGTGTTTCCATACAGCGATTGCGGTGCGACAGGCGACAGCGGCGCGACAGAACAGAACAGAACAGAACAACGTTTATTGTCGAGGGGCCCATTGGGGCCAAAGGACACAGAGGGATCGGACTTAACTATCATGTACATTACTTTTTATCATTCTTTAAGCTCGTTCAGTCCACACGGAAGTTTGCACTTTTCTGTCGGCAGTAAGTCAGTTCTCATCGTTCATCGCGCGGCGTCTGTGTTCGTGCAGTCCCGTCCGTATTATTCCTGTTAGCGCCGGTGAATTTCGTGTGGTCCGTGATTCCATCCAGTCTTGTAGTCTCCGACGGTCCGGGGCGTGAAAAAGAAGAGAGAGGAATACACAGTATCAATGCTGTTTGGTGGTTACGTTTCTCTCCTTTACGGAGAAGCAATCAAATACAAACTTTGCTAGGGTGCATTGTGCATCCTTTCTTACTAGTAGTTGGCTTGGCTTATGGCAGTCTGTACTTGTAACTAGCTGGGTTCTGAGCTGATTATATTATAAACTACAATCGTCTAGCATGTGAATTTCGTCCTCTACTACTCCACACGCGCGACATAGTCTATGTTCCCGGGGTGTGTTTGTATACCTGCCTCTTTCTACTTCTAACATGTGGGCACTTACTCGCAACTTCGTTAGGGCTTGTTTGTGTTCTCGTATTTTTGTGTAAATAAGATAGCATTGTTATAGAATGTCAGTCTAGATGTGTCAGTTGTTCCGCTTAATTTTGTTCCAGTATCTAATGTACTGCTCTTCTAGTTTTCTATGGAGGGCTGTTTTAAGTGAAGTTCCCCTGAATGTACACTGGTTTTCCCACACGTGGCGAAAGCCCAGTGAGCAAAGAATTTGTCTTGTAAAAGCAACCCACGGGGCGGTGGTCTCGAGCTGTTCGTGATACGCCTGTTTGAGGTAGGAGGTGCTGTCAGAGTTTAGCACGTGAAGCCAAAATCCTATCACTTGGACCGATACTCTGATGCTCACAGGGGTCCGATCTCAGCTAGGGCCGGAATATTCATAGCTTTTTTGTGGATGCCTGAGATGGACTTAGCAAATTTCAGTTGGATGCACTCGTGAAGCATTTGTCCCTTCATGCAGTAATCGAAGAGGTCACTCAGGTCACTGTCCATATTATTTGCCTTTGTGTGAAAGGAAACCATACTTCTGATGCATATGTTGCGACAGGGACCACTAGAGAGTCAAACAGTTGCATTTTAGTATATAGGTTTTGTTTGTATAATGAGCGTGTACGGGTATGAGCGGCTTTGCTGGCTTGTCTCCCAAGGTGGTCTTGTTATGATGTAAAGCTACCTGTGTTATTGAACATTACCCCTAGGTACTTGTATGTATCCACTGTTTCTATTAAATCGTTTCCATAGCTAAATACGGTCGGTACTTTTGGTGCTGCTCGTGCGAACACGATTATCTTTGCTTTGTTTTTATTGACCGTCAGGTCCCAGTCTTCACAGTATTTATGTAGTTTATTTAATTTGTTCTGCAGGCCAGCTTTTGTAGTGGAAAGAACCGCTAGATCGTCTGCGTACAGTAAGCACGGTATTTCCGTACCTGTTGTATTGTTAATGGTTGGGGAGTCTTCATCCTTTAAGCAGTTTGGGAGGTCGTTGATGAAAATATTGAACAGAGTAGGGCTTAGATTATTTCCATGTTGCACCTCCTTTTTTAAAGGTATGTCTTGTGTGTACCCGCCGAGTACTTTCGTGCACACAGTTGACTGACTATACATGTTTCTGATTACGTTGTAGCAGAGCCCGCCAATGCCTAGGTCTAGGAGTTTTAATAACATAGCGTCATGCCACACGCTGTCGAAAGCTTTTTGCATATCCACAAAGCAGCAGTATAGTCTGCCGTTTGGAGACTTTAGGTATTTATCGACTATGTGTTTGTCGACTATGTGTATCGATTATATCGCCCAATAGACTGATTCAAAGGCGATTCCGCCTCGAATTCGCTGTGAAGAAGGAGTGGTTTTCAGCAAGTGACAACAAATCGCAACAATTCTAAACATCTTAAGGAGCGCGGTGCCGCCTGTCGTGCTGCTATATGGAAACACACGAAGTGATTTTTCTGCTAAGCTGGGTAATTTTTTTGCCTGGTCGCCTACCGCGCCGCTGTCGCGTAGCTATACAGAAACGCGGCAAAAGTCGACCTTACGCGATGAGTTAGTTAGTTATTTGGGTTTAACGCCGAGCAGGCAACTAAGGCCATCTCACGGCGGCTTACGCGATGAGATTGATCAAATCCGCCTTATTCCTTCTTAACCCATTTAAACCCGAGGTCGCATTTCTTAAACTTATGAGGTGTCACCTACTGCCTGTGTACTAAATGCAGAAGATTGATCAAAAATGATAATTCAAGGGTAGTGCCAGATTAGGCGCCAAGCTAATCTGGCATTACCCTTGAATTATCATGGTCGATTCATTACCTGCTTTAGGGCGGTCGGGGGGCTAAATGGTTAAATAGATGTTTCTGAAACATCTTATTTAGTAGGAGTGTACTTGTATCCCAAGTACATCCGCAAACGTTAGGGGTGTTATGCTGGAGTAACTTTTACATCATTTTAACTTCACAAACGCCACCTTGTCCCCCATGTCACTGGTTCCACCATTTTGTCCATGACTAAATTTGGGTATGTTTTGTTTGGCCCACCGCAGATAACACCTCACCAACCACCACACCAGTCTTATCTCCAGCGGCCTTATCCCCAGTCACACCCGCCACCAAGAAACCAGACACCATCTCCATGACTACTGCGACTACATCAACCACCACACCAGTCCTATCTCCAGCGGCCTTACCCCCAGTCACAACCGCCACCAAGAAACCAGACACCATCTCCACGACTACTTCGACCACAACAACCACCACTACCACTACCTCCACTCAGGAAACCCCCACCACCACCACCGTTTCCCACGCCCTTGACAGCACCACCCCTGGCGTGACCGGCTGGGTGTCCGTGAGCATCATCCCCGCCAGGGTCGTGACGCCCTCTCCGTCCTCACGCCAGGCCCCCAAAGCGGCTGACGTTGACGCTCGCTTGGAATCAGCCCTCAGTGCCCGACCCGGCCAAGCTCCGGCTGAGGACAGTTCGGCCCTGGGCGATGTGCAGATTGAGGTGGATGGAACCGGTGCGGACAGGCTGTGGGCGGCTGAGGCAGACTCTCCCAGTGGTGGTAACGCTGTTGCCGGCAGCGTCTCTGTGTGGCTGGCGCTTTTTGCAGCTCTCAGGCTCTGGAAAACTCTGTGCGACCTCAACTGACTGCTGGCATCACTTGATTGACCCTTTGTATTCCCTCATTAACCCCTTCACTGTTAGAGGCTAGGGATAGACCGCGGCAGACTTAACCCATTTAATCCCAGGGCCGCCACTTTCCAAATTCTGGAGGTGTCGCCTAACGAACATTTACAGGAGATGGATCGACCATGATAGTTCAAGGGTAGCGCCAGATTAGCTTGGCGCCTGACGGCGCCAAGCTAATCTGGCGCTACCCTTGAACTATCATGGTCGATCCATCTCCATTGTAGTGCGTCGAGGCTAAATGGGTTAAATCAGCAGATGGCATCCCTTTAATGGAAAGAGACTAACCCTTTGGCTGTCGGTAGCGTGTTTTGTCAGGAATCACCTCGCCGAAACACGAACAGCCACAGTGTTAAACCGAAGAGGAGGGGCTGTAGACTCCAGACGCCCCGTCGGGGTTGAGGGAGCTGATCAAAGTCTATGCCTCTAAGCCGTTGGGTTATGTTTTTTAGTCATGACAGTTAAGGGGTTAACCGGGGGAAACAGATCAAGCATGTCGGTAAAGCACTGAGTACCCGTGGCGGGAGATGGACTGGCCATGACACGGACAGTAAAGAGCATGACGCCAGAAGAGTTATCCAGCTAATCACGCATTAACCCTTCGGCCGTTGGCAGCGCTGTTTGTCGCGATGATTCCTAAGGGAATTCCCTAGGTCACACATCATATTCCTAAGGGAATCATCGCGACAAAAAGCGCTGCCGACAGTCCAAGTGTTAACCTTGAGCTTAAGCGTGTACGTCAGGACCGCTAGAGAAGCTGGTATTATCAGGCGCTGCCCTTTAGCAGTCACGTCATGGTCAGTCTGTCTCACGTGATTACTACCCAGAAAGCAAAAGGTTTTTCTTACCGCGGCGTATAGCGACGTCACGTCATGGTCAGTCTGTCTCACGTGATTACTACCCAGAAAGCAAAAGGTTTTTCTTACCGCGGCGTATAGCGACGTCACGTCATGGTCAGTCTGTCTCACGTGATTACTACCCAGAAAGCAAAAGGTTTTTCTTACCGCGGCGTATAGCGACGTCGGTTCGTGAACCTTTTTGTTTGCTGGGTGTAAAGCGTTTTCGTGTATATTGAAGAGCGAAAGAAATGCGACATTTTCGGAATCATCGGAAACACAGAAGTGTTTTTCCCGATGACTCCCAAAATGTCGCATTTCTTCTGCTCCTCAGTATAATTTTAAGCGTCTATAGATCGCTGTAGAGTTCCGCACTTTACTAAGACTTTGAAGGAAAACCACGTGATCATCGTCGCGTTCTTGAATACCATTGGTCTGGCCTAGCAGGTTTTTCGAGTAAAGGTCGAGGCTGTTAGCAAGACGCGACGTGGCTTTTAGGTAGCGCTTCTAGGCTAAATAGGCGTAATTTAGAGATCGACTGCGCCCCTAGGTCACACATCATGACATAATTTTATAGTCGTTTGTTTACTCGAAATTTTTAGTGTCCATGCGGTACTACGCGTTCCGGGATTTGCGTCCGAGCGATCCCGAACTATGTCAAGAATGCACATGCAACCTCAGAAACAGACAATCAGTTCTGAGACCAAAAAGACTCAAGATCTAAATCAGTAAAGGTTCCCCTAGAGCAGACTAGCCCACAAATCTCACATCTATGTCTTGAAATCCTGAGACCCCCAGTCGAACTCAAAGTTACCTTGAACTGTCATAAAACGTATCATCATAGTGACAGCTAGTATCACCCAAGATTCAAACCATCTTTTAAAACCGCAGGAAATGCTTCATTTCGCTCAATTTGTACAGTGCCAGTTTGTGCTGTAAGCGGCGACCACCCTCCACCCCCACCCCCAACCCCCTCCATTTTTGTAAATACTTACGATATTTATCTATGCCTTTTACTCGAGTGTTTTACTAGTGTGATATTGTAACACTCTTCGACTCTCTTTACATTTTTTTTTTAAAGGATGGTCCTCACTTTTAATCATCTTTTAACGTTGTATAATGATGAGCTAACCTTAAGGACAAGCGGCTCAGAAGAAAAAACAGAGTTGTCGTAACTCAGAACCCTGACCAGACCTTCCCCTGCAGCCACTGCGGTCGAACCTGCCTGTCCCGGATTGGCCTCCGCAGTCACGAAAATGCCTGCAGACGACGTGGGCAAGCCCTATAGAATCTTCGTTCGCGAAGTCAAGCCAAGAGAGAATGATGTAAAGATGAACAAACGTTTTTAACATGGTCATTGATTAGTCCACTTAACCCGAACGCCCTGCAGCAAAAGATGGATCGACCATGATCATTCAAGGGTAGTGCCAGATTAGCTTGGCGCCATTAGGCGCCAAGCTAATCTGGCACTACCCTTGAATGATCATGGTCGATCCATCTCGTGCAACTGGTACACAGTCAGTCGTTAGTCGTTAACACCTCCAAAACTTGGCAAAAGCGACCGTGGGGTGAAATGGGTTATGTGCAACTCGATACTGATCACCAGTCACAAAAATATACATGAGGTCTTTGGCGATAGCTTTCCGACGCATTTCGGTCACGTGTTGGGAACCCTTTGGCTGTCGGTAGCGGTGTTGTTTTTTTTTTTTTTTTTTTGTGTCGCGATGAAACCGCTATCGACAGCCAAAGGGAGAACAGTACCGGTGGCCGTCGACTACGCCGCGCCGGGATAGTCTAGCTTCGCGAAAGACCAGTCTTGGCCCCATATTAAAGCGCGCCGAATTATGCAACGAATTTTACCCGGGGAAACTGAAGTTTCATTGAACCAACACTCCCAATCCAGCCGCAGATAAACAGACGCGGCGACTCAATTATTTGGACATTCGCGGTAATGAGTAATTGAGTTTTGTCCAATCGGAAAAAGGAAGCGTTTGGGATCATTTAGAGGTCAGTTTTCCTAGTAGGTTCGTATGTTCGGCGCGCCTTAACGCACTCTAAGACAAAGTTAACTCATTCATCACCGACACACCACAGCAAGACATGGATCGAGCATGATAGTTCAAGGGTGGTGCCAGAATAGCTTGGCGCCCGGGCGCCAGACTTTAAGTTGTACTTTGACCCCATTTACTGCCAGTGCTAGCGATGACACGAAGTCTGAAACCACGGCGCATCAGTATTTCTGCTCTAGTGGAGCCATACGGAAATGAACAGTTCATAAAACCCAGGCATGCTACGACAGGATGTGGATCGACCATGATAGTTCAAGGGTGGTGTCAGAATAGCTTAGCGCCTGTAGGCGCCAAGCTATTCTGACACCACCCTTGAACTATCATCGTCGATCTGTCTCCAGGACTGTGACATCAATGGACATCTTTAACAAAAAAAATGGAGAATTTCATCCCTAGAATGTAATAAGGCCACATGTGCCCTGCAGTGGCTGGGGTCAGTGACAAAGATGCATGCCTCGAACCAGTAAGCAAAAGTTCCTCGGGCTGATCGACGTCGGCCGTTGGCCCGCGCACGTTGTGCGCGGGCCAAAGGCGGTGGTCGTCGACGGCCCGATGACCCCTTGGTTACTGGGTATTTTCTAGTGTTAGTTGTGTCCCGGCAGTGACAGAGGTAAAGTTTTGTGTTCTGATGGTGTGTGCTTACCTATGTGTTTTATGTAGTATCCAGTGTCGTTTACTTGTATTCTCTTAACATGACTCACATGCGCCTGTAACAGTTTGCTCACAATTATTTGGATGTTTGTTTCCTGGTGTACACGCTATATCAAAGTTTAGCAACTTATCGTTATTTAGAAAGTACTGATTTGTCTCATATTTTCTTTTTGTTTCTTGCGGCTGTGATAACAAATTTATAAGTTTACGTCCACCCACCCACACCCCTGCACCCACTGCGGCTGTGATAACAAATTTATAAGTTTACGTCCACCCGCCCACACCCCTGCACCCACTGCGGCTGTGATAACAAATTTTCCCCTTTACCTAATGTCATGTATCTGTGATGCTTACACAATTTTTATACGATAACTGAAAACTGATTCGTCCTTACAAAGTGATGCTGCCTGTACCGTGTCCAGGAGTACTCAGCCCCCAGAAAGCCGTTCCACTCGGGGAGTACACCACAAGTACACTTTATTCAAATGAGATGCTTCGCATCTCATTTGAATAAAAGTGTACTTGTGGTGTACTCCGCCCCAGTGGGCCTACAACAGCAGACTCTACGGGTGCCTTTTGCGTTGTAGAAACGCAATCACGGGATCAGGTCCGTCCAATTTACGTTGTCGCGAGTAACGTTGGTTACTTGATACTGCACTGTGCAGGCAGGTATTTTCTTTTCAAAATTCTTACAAATTAATGTACGCTGCTTTTGTTCATGTTGTTGGTGCGGTGTCTTTATTTTATATTTTAATAATTTGCACTGTTAACTTTTTCCACTGTTAGTTTCTTTGTTTTAGTATTTTAAAAAAACCTACGAAAAAGTCGTTTAAATTGATTTGCAATTTTTTCTGGGCGTCAGTACTGTGTGTGTGTGTGTGTGCGTGCGTGCGTGCGTGCGTGCGTGTGTGTGTGTGTGCGTGTGTGTCTTTGCGCGTGCGTGCTTGCGTGTTTGGGTATTTTAATTGTTCTCCGCTGGTCTGGTCTCTTTCTTTTTCTTTTCAGTTTCCTTTTTATTTCTCTATTATTTCTTTCAATCTTTTGTACACTCTTTTCTTCTTTCTGGCTGTGAAGAAATCCCAACAAAGAAAGAAACACGCTTAGAAAGGACAATTACGACACACTTTATTAAAATTTCGGGTTGAACCCAATGTCACAACAAACGAGAAAATAGTTACCTTTCCTTTCTAGTGCAGGACGTACGGACAACAGGATAGTACATCCTGCGCTAGAAAGGAAAGATAACTAGTGAATTATTTTCTTTGCTCTATGTCCAGTTTGAAAAAGGGGTTTACCCCCTTCACCGCCGGGGGGACACAGATTGTACACAGATTGCACACAGATTGCACACAGATTGTACACAGATTGTGTTTTTGAAATCATTCAGCGTCAAAGATCTCCAGCCGTCCATTGAACATGGATACATGTACAAATCGTTTCAGTAAGAGGCATAGATCCTCATGAGCCCCCGCAACTGCGGGGGCTCATGAGGATCTATGTCTCTTGCATTGAATTGGACATGAGTTCCTTGTTTATTGGCAGTAATGGGGTCATATGACTCGAAATATAATAAATTGTGGCGTAAATCTCTTTTCTAAGCGTGTTTCATTCGTTGTTGTGATTTTATTTGCATTGTACACGCTTGACAGTCACAGTGTTGGTCTGATCGACTTTCTGCCCGTGTAATCGGCTAAACATGGCATTAATTATGCACGGCATGGCGGGTCAATGACTCGAGGAGCGTGACGACAGTCGACAATGGATCTGTCAGTCTCACGCTAAAACTCCAATCACCTACCCCCGGCTAGAAAAGCATAAATGACTCATGATAACATTTGTCCACAGGGGGAGGGAACTAAATAGTTTTCGCCAAGAGTTTCGTGCCCCAGACCCGCTTTGAGCGTCTATTGAACAATCTTATATAACTCATCAGGGGAAAAGTTCGATTTCTCTCCCTGTGCCGGTTTTGTCTCGCAAACGCATGCTTCTTTAGCACCGCTGAGTATTATTTCCATCTCGACCAACATTACCAGCGGTCCAAAGTGGCCGCAACCGCGAAATCATTGCGGCATCAATACAGCCCCCCCCCCCCCCCCGCCCCCACCCCCACCCCCCACCACCGCCCCCCTCCCCCCCAGCCCCGCCAGAATGAAAAGTATCTTCTAAGCCACTATTTAGTTTTCTACGATGTTTGGTTGCTGTACACCTTTGAATAGTCCAGCTGAGTACACACACGCATTACTCTCTCATAATACACTGAACTTTCGTACTCAGTGAAACAAGGCCCGGGCAGATCTGGGCGGGGGGTTACAGGGGTTCCGTAAGCCCTCCCCCCCCCCCCTGACCCAAAATTCTTTTAAAAGTCCCTTTTTGGGGGTGTTTGGACCCCCCTCGCCCCCCCCCCACCCGCCCCGCCCCCGTTGTTTGATATTTTGGCGAATGGTGAGAGTCTTAACACACACGCGCGTTCTCCCACACTCCCCCCCCCCCTCCCCCGGGCCCTGGAAGCAAGGTCTAGCATCGGGAAGGCCTTTTGTATCAGGTTGAAGGTCCCAAACAACAAGTTGGAACCCCCCCCCCCCCTCGAGGTAACTGATCCGCCCCTGTGAAGTTTGTAGACTGCAACGCAAATACGTTCCATTTGCAAGCGATATAAATAGGCCGGAACCTTTCAGTGTGTCCCAGTCGATATTTTTTCCTGGATGTTCCCCTGAAGGAGAAGGCATAGACTGTCGTCAACCCCTCAACAGGACAAACTCTCGTACTTCCTTAACCCATATCATTACTTACTTACTTACGCCTGTCACCCCTACCCGGGTATAGGCCGTCGACGAGAGACCTCCAGCAACTCCTGTCCTGTGCTTCTCCTTCGATTCTACTCCAGGTGGTTCCCAGTCTCTTGATGTCTGCTTGGAGGTCTCGACGCCAGGAGTTTCTCGGCCTACCTCTTTTCCTCTTTCCCTGGGGGTTCCATGACAATGCCTGCCTAGTGATACTGGAAGCTGGCTTTCTCAGACTGTGACCGATCGTTTTTGTAGCTATTTCCTTTTTTGCAGGGTGGGGAAGCTAACCCCACGCCCAACCCCCTTACTAGGAGGACCAGGGGTTTTCTGTCGGGGTCACCTTCCCTTAGACCATGTTGGTTCACGGCGTTGAGGCGCGTCCCCTGGGTGGTGGATAGGGGGTCCCTCGTGAGAGGGGTGCACCGAATAAAATAACCCATATCATACTGAGGCTAAAAGCTTCAAATTTGTACACTGCCATATGCAAGCTACATTATAGTACTTACAGATAAGGAATGATATAGACCAGTGGCTTTAGTTCAAGGGTGGTGCCAGAATAGGCGGCTTGGCGCCTCAGTAGGGGCGCCAAGCTATTCTGGCACTACCCTTTAACTATTTTAGTCAAACTTATTTCACACTCGGGTGTATTCCGAATGATAAGGGTTAAACAACGCATTTACAGCCAACGGCCGTGCGCGCGACAACAGCAAGCTGCGTGTCTCGCGCAGGCCTCCGCCATTTGTTTAGCCCGTCGTCATGGAAACCTCGGGTTTGGCCGACGCAATGAATTTAAGCCGGCGTTTCTGTGTGCGAGAAAAACGAGGGGCAAGTAATACTGAAAATCGCTGCCAGCTGTTGATACCTTTCCCTAGCTTGCAGGAAACAGACTGCGTAAAATTCCCTGCACGGCCGGGCCTGCGTAGTGTGTTGTGCAGTGTAGGTGTGAAAGCAGTCCCCCAATCGGCAGTGTTTCTGATAAAATACTACAAGAAGTATAGTGATTCTCATGAGCCCCTGCAACTGTAGACTAGGCATATGAGAATCAAAACATCTTGTCTCCCTTAGCCCATAAGCCCCGACACGTTAACGCAGGAGATGGATCGACCATGATAATTCGAGGGTAGTGCCAGATTAGCCGGCTTGGCCGCGCCATCGGGCGCCAAGCTAATTTGGCACTGCCCTTGAATTATCATTAAAGCTCCATCTCATGCAACTGGTACGTAGTTGTTAGGTGACACATGCACAATTTTGAAAATTTGGCCATGGGGTTAAATACTGAGGTTAATTATCTTACAGTTACTGAGTGTTCACTGTTCTTGCTTCACTAGTTATGACTGAGAATCTCAGCATGAGAATCCTTCATGAATCCTTGTCAAAACGACTCTTTCCAACAATCTTATATAAGCGGCTCACGTGAATACAATACAATAATACTTTATTATCCCCGAGGGGAAATTTTGGCGCAGCGGTATACACAAAGAAACAAGAAATACAATAATACTTTATTATCCCCGAGGAGAAATTTTGGCGCAGCAGTATACACAAAGAAACAAGAATAAAAGTAATAAAAGTTACATGTTTACGTCATCCGCAACACCCTTCCCCCCTCCTCCCCCCAACCCGTCCACGTATACAAACAACCTAAACTCACTAGTATACATAATAAACATTAGGCTAAGACTAGACTAAAATAATTACATGTCTTAGTGTAAAGTCAAGGACTAGGGTATCACAACAACATAAACTGATAACTAAAAATAAACTATACATAAAACTAAACGCACGCACATGCCGCACACACACACACACACACACACACACACACACACACACACACACACACCATCACACACACACACACAGTCACACACACACACACACACACACACACACACACACACATGGTTGTAACATGTGGTAAATGCAGGTAAATGCAGGCAGTGAGCTCAGCTCGTCTCAGAGTCGCCGGTTTAGCAGTCTGATGGACATAATAATTATAAATAATAATGCATAGCATTTATATGGCGCATTTCTCATATTTATAATATAACTCAATGCGCAGAATGTAGCCGCGAACTGAACCCAACAAGCACGCTCACGTGAATCACACGCATTCACTCACACACTGTACGTAAACACAGAAGATTCACGTGGTGCTAAGGGCAAGCTCAAGCGAGCTACTGACGGTATTTGGAAATCGTTTTGTATTTGAAATTTTATTAAGTTGGCTGAAACTGATACCAAAGTGGAGGGGGAGGAAGAGCCAGAGTACCCGGAGAAAGAACCCCCGACGGTCCGCCCGAATTAACGGTGACACTTACTAGAGGAGAAAAATCCGACGCCGGAACCCGGAATCGAACCTCGCACCTTTAGCATTGGTGGCAGGCGCCTTAACCACTGCGCCACGGACCGCCCCAACTTACACTGAGGTGACTCTGTCGCGTACCACAGAGCACTTCACTGAATATGACATGGGGAGTAAATGACGACCGACGACGATTTTTCTTACAGTTAATAGTTCTGAACCGCCGAGCTGATGGTAACAAGTCATATTCAGTGAAGTGCTCTGTGGCACGCGACAGAGTCACCTCAGTGTAAGTTGCAATCTCTGCTCCTCGGAAAGAGCTAGTCTGGGGGGTTTAGTCTGCGACTGTGTGTACGGGTAACTATAGGCGCGGTACAGACCGCCCGCTCTGCGCATGACCACGCCACTAAAAGGCGACACGATACGGTCACACTGTATGGAATCCGACACATGTATTGGTTGAGCTTTGAGTACACATACTGGCGATGACTTGATAGATAGATACTGTGATTCCAGCTTTGTGGCTTACACCGTCGTATGATGATGGTACCGTTTAAGTCAGACATTTTGACTTGGATTCAGTGAATTCCTGCCCTGAGTGAGACTACATCGCGAGTGACTGAAATGACTGGCCCATTCGGCTGTGTTGTGTTGGCAGCCTTGCTTCTACATGTTTCGACAGGTAAGGTTTATATTTAAAGCGTTTGACTCGCACATTAGTGCCGCATTCATTGGGCCGGCATCAGTTGTTGGGGTGGCGGTGCTCATATCATGTCACAGTCTCAGTTTGCAGGCGACAAGGCAATGTAAGCCCGCACGACTGTTGTGACTGACTCTCCGCGGTGTACGGCATTATCGATACGGCAGTGGCGTGTCTCTCTCTCTCTCTCTCTCTCTCTCTCTCTCTCTCTCTCTCTCTCTTATTCGCCCCCCCCCCTTTCTTTTTTTTTTTTTTTTAATTGACGTTTTGGAAAACAGATAATAACATAACACACACACACACACACACACACACACACACACACACACACACACACACACACTGACACACACACACACACCCGGCACACCAGGCTGACACACTCAGTGACACACCGCCGGCACACACACACACACACACACACACACACACGCACACACACACACACACAGTCTTCAGTCCAACGTTTTGTTAGTTGGGACCTTCAACCTGATACAAAAGGCCTCCCCGACGCTAGACCTTGCTTCCACTGAGGGGCCGAAAAGGGGAGTCATATAGAGAGAGGGAAGGCGCGTGCTTGTTAAGACTCTCACCATTTGCCAAAATATCAAACAACAGGGGGTGGGGGTGCAAACACCAAAAAAAGTGATTTTGTTATAGCATTTTAACAAAATTTGGGTCGGGTAGAGGTTCTGGAACCCCTGGAACGCCCCCCCCCCCCGATCCGCCTCAGTGTATGTGATAATGTCGCCGGTTTAGACTAGGGGTCAGTTGCCTGAGCCATACGGTATGGCAGGCCGTTCCGCTGATAACTCAGTGATTCTTTAATCCTAGGACACAATATTTAATGCCAAGACTAAATACTTTTTCCTAGGACAAATTCGATTTAATCATAGGACAATTCGAATTAATCCTAGGACAAACTCGGCCGTTTAATCCTAGTAATGAATAATTAATTAGGGCTAATTCAGCCATACTGCCTCAGGCAAAATTGTCCAATGAATATTTCAGTCGCTGCGCCGAGGAAAAAGTGTCAGGTGGGAACAATTCTTGCTGTCTAATTGTAATAATAATAATAATAATAATACCGTTATTATATAGGCGCTTTTTCTCAATTTTTGGGCAAATCGACTCAAAGCGCCGCGAACTGAAACCCAACACGCACACTCACGTAACAGTCTACGGTCCATCCACCTGGAACACTCTCCCACTCTCTCTCCGTCAGAAACACTCTCTCACCTCCTTCCAGTCCGCCCTCAAAACTCACCTCTTTCAACAGTTCTAGCACTATATCACCACACTACCCACCCCAAGCTGACCGTCATAGTGTATTTTCACTATTTGTGGTACGTGAGTCACTGTCTAAAGCGTGCGCATGGGTGTGCGAGTTGTGAGTGCGCGCTTAGAGTTATAATTATTATAAGATAAGTGGCGCATTATAAATACCGTAATTATTATTATTATTATTATTAGACACGGATTTACGCCATTTAAGACAAACACAGTACAAGACAGACGAAGGGCCAGTTCAGCTGCTGAAGTTACAGAGATTTTTGATCGCTTGTATCTGAAACCGTCGGGGGAGTGGGGGGGGGGGGCGGATGGGGGGGGGGGGTGGAAGAACCGGAGTACCCGGAGAAAGAACCTCCGACGGTCCCCCCGAATTAACGGTGACACTTACCAGAGGAGAAAAGTCCGACGCCGGAACCCGTTTTCGAACCTCGCACCTTTGGCATTGGTGGCAGGCGCCTTAACCACTGCGCCACGGACCGCTGATTGGTTGGAATTAGACATGGGGATAATTATTTATTCCTAAGATGAAATCGAATTAAAATAAATTGTTTGTTCCTAGCATTAAATATTTAGTCCAAGGATTAATAAATCAGTTAACAGTGCCAAATAACCTCAGTGCCATACCAGAGTGAGCTTAGTCCTGCGCCAGCCACTAAGCAAGGTGCTCCGCCATAGCGGAGCACCATTCTTAGTCAGTGGCTGGCGCAGGACTAAGCTCACTCATGCAGCTGTCCCCAGGCGACTGACCGGAGACGACTTTGCTTATACAGCATAGTACAGAGATCAGCTCTACTGTCGGTTGTTCCTGAAGTTAAATCATCTCCGCCGGGTCGCCTGTGTTTCAAACTGGCAATAAAACGGTACCTCCGCCCCCACCCCCGAAACCCTCACCCCTCCTTCACCAGCGCCCCTTCCTTCCCAGTGCGCAAAGGCCCTCGGGCCGACGTGCGCGTGCCAACGGCGGCTGACTTCGGCCCGACGGTCTTTTGCGCATTGGGTTGCCCATTGCGCAAGTGGCACGTGTCCCATACCAGTCGTACCGCGGTCTGTGGTGGTCAGATTACGCAGTGCGATCATCACCCAACACTCGCCGCGATGATCCGCGATCCGTGTACATGAATCATTGATTGGCTCTAGTCACGGACCGGCGCCACGGATCATAATAATAATAATTAATGATTACGGTATTTATAATGCGCTTATCTTATAATAATTATAACTCTAAGCGCACACTCACAACTCGCGCACGCATGCGCACGCTTTAGACAATGACTCACGTACCACAAACAGTGAAATACATTACGACGGTCAGCTTGGGGTGGGGAGTGCGGTGATATAGTGCTAAAACTGTTGAAAGAGGTGAGTTTTGAGGGCGGACTGGAAGGAGGAGAGAGAGTGTTTCTGACGGAGAGAGAGTGGGAGAGTGTTCCAGATGGATGGACCGTAGACGGAGAAGGAGCGGGGACCGAAAGTGTTAAGTTTGGTGCGAGGGATGTGGAGGCGGAGAGGGTCGGAGGCAGAGCGGAGGGAGCGGGAAGGTGTGTAGGGGTGAAGTAAGTTGGAGAGATAGGCAGGAGCGCAGTTGTTCAGGGATTTGTAGCAGAGAGACAGAACTTTGTATTGGATGCGTTGGGGGATGGGGAGCCAGTGAAGGAGTTTGAGCAGGGGTGTGATGTGGTCGGATTTTTTCTTTCTGAGGACGAGGCGGGCAGCATTGTTCTGGACGCGTTGGAGAGTGAAGATGGTGGAGTGAGGGAGACCGGAAAGGAGAGAGTTGCAATAGTCGATGCGAGATAAGATGAGAGAGACAGCAAGTTTGGTGGCAGCTTCGGTAGTGAGGTATTTTCTGATCTGACTGATGCGGCGAAGGTGGAAATAGCATGCCTGGATCCCAGCAAGCCAGAGTTATGACACAGGGCGCTGTTAGGACATAAGTGTGACGCGTGCTTGTCCGTAATACAACAATGATCAGTTCCAACTTACGGGTTCAGGCCGTTGTAACTAGGAGGGGGAGGAGTGGTGATGGGGAATTGGGTATCATCAAAAATTCATCATGACGATAATCTTAGCAAATTACGAATAACAAATATATTTAAAAAAAAAAAACAATATTCAAGTGTCACGATGGAAAGGGACAATGAAGAGAGAAGGTACCGTTTTCATAACCTGATACCGCACTGGTCGAAAAGTCTGAGAACCGGGGCAGGGGTACTGATGGGGTGGGGTGGGGTGGGGTTGGGGGTTGCTTTCAAAGCAGCATTCCGAGAAGAAGTGGGGCGGGGCGAGATTTATGACTAGAATTTATAGTGTGACCACAGACTTTCACGTATCGTGAAATCTATCTATCTATCTATCTATCTATCTATCTATCTATCTATCTATCTATCTATCTATCTATCTATCTATCTATCTATCTATCTATCTATCTATCTATCTCTCTATCTCTATCTATATCTATATCTATATCTATCTATATCTATCTATCTCCCGTAGTCTTGCCGACCGTTGGGGCACCACTGATAACTTGGCAACCAGCTCCCTCCAATCCTCTCTGTTCTCTGCCATTCTCAGCGTATCGCCCAGCTTCAGTCCTGTCCACTCTGAGATATTGTCCTCCCATCTTTTCCTCTGTCTTCCTCTCCTTCGTCCACCTTGCACAGTGCCTTGCAGGATTGTTTTGGCAAGCCCTGCTGAACGCGTGACATGCCCATACCACTTCAGTTTGCGTTTTCTCACAATGGCTAATAAGTCTTCATAGGGCCCGATGGCTTGCCTGATTCTGCTTCCCACTTCCTCGTTAGTGATGTGATCTCTGTATGAGATGCCAAGCAGCCTTCGAAAACATATCATTTCAGTGGCTTTTATCCTTCTTTCAAGGTCTGCTGTGAGGGTCCATGACTCGCAGGCATACAAGAACACTGAGATGACTAAGGGGCGCATCAGTCTGATCTTGGAGCAGAGTGTGATGTTTCTGTCCTTCCATATGTTCTTCAATCTTGTCAGTGCTGTTGTTGTCTGCGCAGTCCTGGACAGTATTTCTGGTTTTGATCGCTCATCTGTCACAATGGCTCCTAAGTATTTGAATTTATTAACTGTTTCCAGTTTTTGGCCTCCAACCATGATTTCAGTGCCAATGCCACTGGCGTTATTGGTCATCAGTTTGGTCTTCTCTGCACTGATTTCCATTCCATATGCAATGGCTGTACTATCCAGCTTTTCCACCAGCTGAGCTAACTCCTTCTCTGTTCCTGCAAGGCCATCAATGTCGTCCGCAAAGCGCAAGTTCGTGATTGTTCTGCCTCCAATACTGACAGTTCCTTCATGATCTTTCAGAGCGTCCGTCATGATTCTTTCCAGGAAGGTGTTGAAAAGAGTAGGTGAGAGCAAGCAGCCTTGTCTGACTCCAACTGTAGTCCTAAACCAGTTTCCTATTTTGCCGTTGAAGCAGACTGCGCTAGTGGCCTTGTTGTAAAGGTTTGCTATGACTTTGATCAGGTTGGCATTGATGTTGTATAGCTTCATGGTGGACCAAAGGGCTGCATGCCACACCCTGTCAAACGCTTTCTTAAAATCCACAAAGACATGATAGAGGTCCTTCTGGTGCTGGAGGTATCTCTCACATAGAACTCTCAGGTTGAAGATCTGCTCAGTTGTGCTGCGCTCTGGTCTGACGCCTGCCTGTTCCTCAGCTATGTCGTGAAATAACTAGGTCAATTTCACAAATCACGACTTTTTTTTTTGCTTTCAAGTTTCACAACGTCCCAATTTTTCACTGTTCACGAAAATGGATAAATTGAATGGGGGAATGGGAGCACTTCGCCAATGTTTTGTACAGTACTTACTTACTTACGCCTGTCACCCCTCCCCGGGTATAGGCCGTCGACGAGAGACCTCCAGCGACTCCTGTCCTGTGCTTCTCCTTCGATTTTACTCCAGGTGGTTGGTTCCCAGTCTCTTGATGTCTGCTTGGAGGTCTCGACGCCAGGTGTTTCTCGGCCTGCCTCTTTCCCTGGGGGTTCCATGACAATGCCTGCCTAGTGATACTGGAAGCTGGCTTTCTCAGACTGTGACCAATCCATCCCCATCCTCTTCGCCCAATTTAATTCTCTGCTGTTATCTGCTCTGTTCTCTCCCAGAGTCTGACGTTGCTGATCTTCTCTGGCCAGTGGATTTTCAAAATTCTTCTAAGGCAACTGTTTATGAAGATCTGTACTCTGTTGACTGTGGTTTTTGTCAATCTCCAAGTCTCTGCTCCATATAGGAGAACTGCTTTTACGTTGGAGTTGAAAATCCGGACTTTGGTGTGTTGTGACAGCTCTCTGGAACTCCACACTTTTTTCAACTGGAGAAAGGCTGCTCTGGCTTTACCGATTCGTGCTCTGACATCTGCATCAATGCCGCCTTTTTTTTTTTGTCTATGATGCTCCTGAGATAGGTGAAGGACTCCACCTCCTCCAACGGGGTGCCAGCAAGCAAGACTGGTTTTTCGCTGGTGGTGTTCAGCCTCATTGTCTTTGTTTTGTAAGGTGTCATTTGTTTGTAGCTGTTTATATATGTATGTGATGTGGGCCAAGGTAAATATCCCTATTGTATGTGTAACATATAGCAGATAGAAAAAAGTTTTTTTTTTTTTTTTTTTTTTTTTTTTATAAATTGAATTCATTTGAGTAGAAAATCGTTGATTAGGTCGTTTACATTGCAAACGAGTTAACCCTTTGAACCCCACGGCCGCATTTCGAAACTTGTGGCCGAGGTATTCTCTAACGACTATGTACCAGTTGTAGGAGATGGGTTGATCATGATAATTCAAGGGTAGTGCCAGATGAGCTTGGCGTCTGGGCGCCAAGCTCATCTGGCACTACCCTTGAATTATCATGATTAATCCATCTCCTGCTGCAGGGTCCCGGGGCTAAATGGGTTAAACCCGACTGAGTTGAGCTCGACTTGGCTAGAATCTAATTGCGTTTACACCTACAATGTGGAATCGGGCTGACCGACCTTACTGTTGGCGTATCACTTGAGAAATTACACGGACTAGCATGGCATGCGTCGTAATGAGCAAAGGTCCCTGGGCCCACGACGGCCGCAGTGGGCCCGCACACGACTGTGCGCGGGCCCACTGCGGCCTTGGCGGGCCCGAAGACGTTTTGCTACTGGGGGCGTTGGTTCAGCTCTGTAGCGGGTCCTGGGGAGTCAAGTGTTCAACTCCTCTGGGGGCGTTGGTTCAGCTCTGTAGCGGGTCCTGGGGAGTCAAGTGTTCAACTCCTCTGGGGGCGTTGGTTCAGCTCTGTAGCGGGTCCTGGGGAGTCAAGTGTTCAATTCCTCTGGGGGCGTTGGTTCAGCTCTGTAGCGGGTCCTGGGGAGTCAAGTGTTCAATTCCTCTGGGGGCGTTGGTTCAGCTCTGTAGCGGGTCCTGGGGAGTCAAGTGTTCAACTCTTCTGGGGGCGTTGGTTCAGCTCTGTAGCGGGTCCTGGGGAGTCAAGTGTTCAACTCCTCTGGGGGCGTTGGTTCAGCTCTGTAGCGGGTCCTGGGGAGTCAAGTGTTCAACTCCACTCATTTTCTGATCCTTCCGTACATTGAGACGTGACCAAATGTATACGCACGAATCCGGCTTGAACTCGGTTTGAGCCATAGTAATTGTGCAAGTATAAACGGCCTTATTTATTATTGATAAAATCAGATTCAGTTAACCCATTTAACCCCAACGTCCTACAGCAGGAGATGAGTCCACCCCATGATAATTCAATTATAGCGCCGGATTAGCTTGGCGCCTGATGGCGCCATGCTAATCTTGCACGACCATTGACTTATCATGGTCGATCCACCTCCTGCAATTGGTACATGTATAGTCGTTAGATGACACCTCCAACATTTGGGGAAATGCGGCCATGGAGTTAAATGGGTTAAACCTCAACCCTTAACTGCGTTAAATGATTTTCTCGGTCCTTTGGCTGCACCTACTGTCCAAATTTTATGTCACTCGGCGCCCGTTGTCTTTTTAACCCCTTCACTACGTTGTGTTTTCGAAATTATTGTAACTTAAACGTCAACGGTCCCCAGTCGTCAAAGAGACGTGGATGCTAAGTGGTTTCAGCACGAGGTATGGATCCTCATGAGCCCCCGCAACTGTGTTAAATGAGTTATCTATGCAGAGAGGGGGTTAATTACCATGTATCGATCATGTTAAGCGAACTCCACCCAAATGGAGAACGTTTGGAAACACCCACCCGTCTGACTCATCAGTAGCTCAGTGCCGCCTCCATGACCCCGCTCATAAAACGACAACAAAGAAATGTGACGGTGTGTTTACTGTAAGTCCCTGTACCAGTCTGATCCCGGACTAACAGACCCATTGTATAATTTACCGAGACTCTCGTATCGACCCAGCCATTCCTGCCAGCAATGTCTAACACAGTCATCATCGGCAAAGGGCATAGAGTGTCATGAGCCCCTGCAGCTGCAGGGGCTTATGAGAATCTATGGCCTTTGCGGGTAGGTGAGCGATCTGTTCCATCCAGTTCTGTAGATCGACTGATAAATTCAACACGGATCAAACGTGCGGCTGTGCACTCGAATTAAGATTTATGGTCTCCCTGAGCCTTCGGGAGAAGTCAGGTTATTCGCGTTCACCACACCCCGAGCCGAGTGTTTGATCACTTGATGTCAAGTAGCGTGAAACAAAGCCCCCCCCCCCCCCCCCCCCACTCACACACACACACACCCCACCTCCCCCAACGAAAATACTCAAAAATCGCCGGAAACATATTGTGATCTGCACTCTGACTTTATTTGCATGCCTTTTAAAGGGCCGGATTATTCTCAAGACTGCTGGAGGTAGTCACGCTTGATTAGCTTGGTTATTCAGTACGGCTGCCTATGAATTCCAGCACCTGCCATAAACCTTAACGACAGGAACAATGCGCAGTAAATTTCACTTGTGTCATATTATGATCCTTAATGTCTGTACACGTTTGAATTACAGTAAATCTTAGCTTATAGTTTATTTTAACCCTTTCCGTGCCGAGAAAATCTTAACACCACCCAACCGCAAGAGGTATAGATCCTCATGAGCGGGGGCTCACATGCGGATCAATGCCTCTTGCTGACACCCCTTTGAATCCATATTGCTGGGACAGCCTGCTAACTGAGGTGTTTTGGTGAATCCATATTGCTGGGACAGCCTGCTAACTGAGGTGTTTTGGTGAATCCATATTGCTGGGACAGCCTGCTAACTGAGGTGTTTTGGTGAATCCATATTGCTGGGACAGCCTGCTAACTGAGGTGTTTTGGTGAATCCATATTGCTGGGTCAGCCAGCTAACTGAGGTGTTTTGGTGAATCCATATTGCTGGGACAGCCTGCTAACTGAGGTGTTTTGGTGAATCCATATTGCTGGGACAGCCTGCTAACTGAGGTGTTTTGGTGAATCCATATTGCTGGGACAGCCTGCTAACTGAGGTGTTTTGGTGAATCCATATTGCTGGGACAGCCTGCTAACTGAGGTGTTTTGGTGAATCCATATTGCTGGGACAGCCTGCTAACTGAGGTGTTTTGGTGAATCCATATTGCTGGGACAGCCTGCTAACTGAGGTGTTTTGGTGAATCCATATTGCTGGGACAGCCTGCTAACTGAGGTGTTTTGGTGAATCCATATTGCTGGGACAGCCTGCTAACTGAGGTGTTTTGGTGAATCCATATTGCTGGGACAGCCTGCTAACTGAGGTGTTTTGGTGAATCCATATTGCTGGGACAGCCTGCTAACTGAGGTGTTTTGGTGAATCCATATTGCTGGGACAGCCTGCTAACTGAGGTGTTTTGGTGAATCCATATTGCTGGGACAGCCTGCTAACTGAGGTGTTTTGGTGAATCCATATTGCTGGGACAGCCTGCTAACTGAGGTGTTTTGGTGAATCCATATTGCTGGGACAGCCTGCTAACTGAGGTGTTTTGGTGTTGAATTAACGAACATTGCAGAAACACAGTCTGCGTCAAATAGCACTGAGCGGGTTAAAGAACCGGTAAAGACGCAATATATTTAACTCATTCTACCCCATCACCGAAATCCCCAAATGTTGCCGTTGTCCTCTGAAGACTGCATTGCAGTTCAGGACACAGATCGACCATGATAGTTCAAGGGTGATGCCAGAATAGCTTGGCGCCCATAGGCGCCAAGCTATTCTGGCATCACCCTTGAACTATCATGGTCGATCCTTATCTTGCTGTGGTGTGTCTGGGGTAGAATGAGTTAATTTGTGCCACGTCATGATCTTTGGTCTGTACACAACTGAATTACAGTCAATCTTATGCTTTTGGTTTTTTTTTTTTTTAGTGAAAAAGAAATATCAAGCAGGAAGTTCACCGTGGGTTCAATCAGTTTTCAGTCCGAAAAAGAATACCACGCCGACACACACAAACTGTGCAAGTTTGTTGATAAAGCAGCCTTTTGTTTAACTACCTTTGTACGACTCACAAAAGCCTCAGACGATCTTTTTAACTCATTCATCCCAACGCACGTATTTCCCAAATTTTGCCGGATGCGTCATCTAACGACTATGCACCTGTTGCAGGAGATGGATCGACCATGATAATTCAAGGGCCGTAGTGCCAAATGACCATGATAATTCAAGGGTAGTACCAGATTAGCTTGGCGCCGACAGGGGAAGCTAAGCTAATCTGGCACTACCCTTGAATTATCATGGTCGACCCATCTCCTGCTGTAGTGCGTCAGGGCTGAATGGGTTAACCTATAAATCTGTAACCCCTTCACTGCCAGTGCGGTAACTTCAGCGCCAAATTAACCCATTCAGCCCTGACGCACTACAGCAGGAGATGGGTCGACCATGATAATTCAAGGGTAGTGCCAGATTAGCTTGGCGCCGACAGGCGCCAAGCTAATCTGGCACTGCCCTTGAATTATCATGGTCGATCCTTCTCCTGCAAGAGGTGCATAGTCGTTAGATGACGCATCTAAAATTTGGGAAATACGTGCGCCGGGCTGAATGAGTTAAGGTCCCCAGCCGTCAAAGGAACATGAATACGAAGTGGTGCCGGCATGAGGCACAGATCCTCATGAGCCCCCGCAGTTGCTTGGTCTACAGTTTGTCTTAGCCTTGTCGTAATCGACAGGCTTTTCTACTAACTCCACGACAGCTGTGGCACCGCACCTCTTCGAAGAGAACAAAATAACGATGTCGATTCTGGTGTTAAACCCCTTTCAAAAAGTCCTTGTATAAATAACTTGTAAACTGACAAGCAAAAGAAATGCGACAATTTTGGAATCGTCGGTTTCCGACGATTCCAAAAATGTCGCATTTCTTTTGCTCGTCAGTAGATTATGTCCGATCTTCCGTCACTCGCAGCAAAAATCATGAATGCCCGGTCCGACCGGTAAAATGAGAATGGCATTTGAATGTACCTTGAATTACCTCATGAATAAATCAGTCAAGCGGAACAAGCTGTGAGTTGTGAATAATGTTTTTAAATTTACTGAACACAGACACCAGTTTTGTGTTCTACTGAGTCACATTGCTGTCGATAGATGGCGCTGTCTTCTATTCACATTATCCTGTCAATAGAAAATGGTTCCCCGGGAATGGTGTTCGATGCTAAATCGAATTCATATATATGAAAATAATTAATACTGACGAAAGCAGACGATATTTCAGTCGAGGAAGTGCCGGCTAGCCCTTTGGCTGTCGGTAGCAGTTTTAGTCGCGATGATTCCGGCAGGATGTCAGAGTCCGAAATAGCTCAGGCGGTTAAACGTTGGACTGAGCAGGAGAGCGAAGGGAATCGCCGGGTTATGGGTTCGAATCCCGTCCCGGCCCCGGTAGCTGGACTCACAATCCAGAGGGAAAAACGGATTTGTTCAATAGCATGTCCGTTGAAAGGTCCTGGTAAATCAAAGTGGCACAGTTGGAGTGCGCCTGAGTTGATCTGTGTTGAGGTCGTACTCCATAGGCAATAGATTTCCCTGTCCCCCATAACCCGCCCGTCAGGGCCGTCCATGATCACCTCGGTGCTGTGGACGTTAAACTCAGTCGAACTAACCGAACCAGCAGGACGTCAGGAAGTCGTTATAAGTTCTGGCCGCAGGAAACATCGCGACTAAAACCGCCGCCAGCCAAAGGGTTAACCGCGTTCCCTGTCAGTGATCGCAGTTTTCGTTTTTGAAAGCTTTGAAAATTACGAACCCTATTCGTCCAACTCCAAGAAACATGGATGCCTATTCGTTCAACTCTAAGGAACATGGATGCCTATTCGTTCAACTCTAACTCTTTCTACCCCAACACCGAACTGAATCCCCAAATTTTGCCGTTGTCCTCTGAAGCGACTGCAGTGCAGTGCAGGACACAGATCGACCATGATAGTTCAAGGGTGATGCCAGAATAGCTTGGCGCCCATAGGCGCCAAGCTATTCTGGCATCACCCTTGAACTATCATGGTCGATCATTATCTTGCTGTGGCGTGTCTGGGGTAGAATGAGTAAGGAACATGGATGTGTTTCTGCTGTTATTTTATACTTGTATTTTTAAGTATTAAGTCGAGTAGGAATTTAACAATACTAGCATATACTAGTGTGTTCAGGAGACTTAGGGCTGTCTTAGCATTCTGTTTGTGTCAGGGTGGTTCGGGTCGGGATGAGGTCACTGGCGCCGCGCGGCCATTAGATGCCTTCAGTGCCGACGGGCTTCACCCGTCCCGAGTCATTGTCCATTTTGTAGCTCTGTTATTGTAATTTGTGGAAGGAGCGAGTGAGTGAATGTGAGCAGCCCCTGCGGTGGCAAGACAATTTTTGCTGTGTATGACTTCTATCACAGCAACAATAAAGTCATCGGCTTGAATCTTGACTGAAACTAAGGCCAGCAAGAGGCGTAAATCCTCATGCGCAATGACAGAGCAGATCAGCGAGGCCTCAGTCATGAGGAGCTGTGCCACTTCGTATTCATATTCCTTGGACGGCCAGGCTGGGGATAATTTGGCGTGGAATTAACGCAGATGTGAGAAACACGGGGTACGTCCACTGGAATGAAGGGGACTATAAGGCGCATCGAATACACGCCACTATAAATGATTTCACCTCGCTCAACCGCTGAAACTGAACCGTCTTCCACTTAACCGGCCCAACCCGGCCACTCGGCACTGAGTTTCCCGCCACATCCCAGCCAATGCGCAAAAGGCCATCGGGCCGATGTCAGCCGCCGTTGGCCCGCGCACGGCCGTGCGCGGGCCGACGGCGGCCGAGGTCGGACCGATGGCCTTTTGCGTATTGGGATATTATCGCTCGAGACTCGCCGCGGCAACAACATAGTTTGTACATCAGTTAGCAAAGATGAATTTTGTCCGGCCCTGGGAGGGTTCGATCACTTAGAGATCGAGGGGGTTGGGGGGGGGGGGTGTACGCTAACATGAGTGGTGATGCATACTGGCGTTTTTCAGTTCTCATAATTCGTGATCAGGAGCGGAACCTTGCTTCTGAAAAAATCGAAAAGGCGGGGGGTCGGCGGCCAGGAAGAAAAAGAAGCCGCGTGTGTATTAAGACTCGCCACTTGCCAAAATATCAAACAACGGGGGCGGGGTGGGGATTTTTTCATCCTCGTGATCCGTGAATAAAGGGGTCGTCATGAAACATGAAAATCCAAATAAGGTTTTTGCCAGCCATGACGTCTCGTCATTTCGTAAAACGTTGAAATCTATTTACTGATTGTAAATACTAGTAAAAGATGTTTAACACCCATCCCCCCTGCCCCACACACAACCCCCCCCCCCTTACCCGCCGCCCCTGCCTGATTTTTATGCCATAGTTGAGAAATGCTGTGAAAACCTGTGCGTGATCACCAACAGTGTCTCATCAGTGTGAAATCGTGAATCTGTGATGGTACCCCCCCCCCCCTTTTTTTTATTTTTTTTAAGAGTTTAGTTTTAACCCCTTCCCTGCCGAGAAAAAATTAAAGCGATCCAACTGCAAGAGACATAGATCCTCGTGGGCCTCCCGCTACTGCGGGGTGTCATGAGGATCTATGACTCTTGCTGAGACCAATTTGTATCCATGTTCTTGGCCGACGGTTTTTGGTTTTGGTCGCTGACTGAACCGACGAAGATTTCAGAAACAAAACTGTACTGCACAGTGGCAGGGAAGAGGTTTAGCCCTACTGACGGTCCCGAACACGGAGCATTTCCACATAGCAACGGGTGTTTGTTTCAGGCCAGCAGGTGGTGGTACAGAGCATCCGCTTATCGAACGGGAACCAGACGGCCGGGCGAGTGGAAGTGCAGATTGCCAACCAGTGGGGCACAGTCTGTGATGACGAGTGGGATGACCTGGACGCCACGGTTGTCTGCCGCTCCCTCAACCTCACGTGAGTAGTGCGTCAGTAGTGCCTTCTCCAGCCTGACGTAACCCGTACCGTACTGCTTACGCCTGAGAGACCCACTCGGGGAGTACACCGCAATTACACTTCTATTCAAATGAGACGCGAAGCGAAGCACCTCATGTCGCCTTTGAATATAGCTGTACTTGTGGTGTACTTCCCGAGTGGGTCTATGGGTAGCTCGTAGAGCGCATACCAAGGCCGGAATAGCTTCTAGAGCCCCCCCCCCCCTCCCCTCCCAAAGTAACTGAGGCCCCGGCTGGGGTTAGTCTATATATATATGATATGGGGGGACTGAGTATACGCGCTAACGACACCGACAGTAAGTAATGTTTAGCAATAAAAATAATAAAATTTCAAATACAAAACGATTTCCAAACACCGTCACTTCAGTAGCTCGCTTGAGCTTGCCCTTAGCACCACGTGAATGTTCTGTGTTTACGTACAGTGTGTGAGTGAATGCGCGTGATTCACGTGAGCGTGCTTGTCAGTTGGGCTCAGTTCGCGGCTACATTCTGCGCATTGAGTTATATTATAAATATGAGAAATGCGCCATATAAATGCCATGTAATAAATAAATAATAAATAGCAGGGATTCTGTGGTTATATAAATATAGTATGGATCTGTGTTTAGTCAGTGTAATTTTTTACGGCAAAATGGATAGCATGTTGTTTTATTGTCCGGCATTGTTTTTCAGGTGTTTTTTTTTTTTTAATTTTAAATGTTCTCATCTTTTTCGTGGTCCCCTGCTGTTGCAGCCGGTGTCAGATCAGTAGCAAAGGCCAGTTGCATGAGTGAGAACTGCGTCCTGCACCAGCGGAGCCACTAAGCAAGGTGCTCCGCTGTAGAGGAGCACCTTGCTTAGTGGCTGGCGCAGGACTTCGCTCACTCATACAACTGGCCCCATTTATGCATGGTGCTGATGGCTAAGCTGTGCCTGTTCTGTGTGGACTCTGGGGCTCACGAGAATCTATGCCTGACTGCAGATGGGACAGGCAGTTGAGAAAATGGAATAGGAGTTGGCAAAATTACAGGAATAATGACACTTGTCATATCAACATTGCTTGTGATTTAGAGTGAAATAACTGTCGCAAGATTAAAAAAAAAAAGTGTCTGTTGATCAGCAATACATGCATATGAATAATATGACCATAATTATTAATTTGGTATGCTGTGGTATGGTGTTTCGGAGGCACTCAGTATTTCAAGATGCTCAAGGCGCTGCAGGGATGGAAGCTGGAGCTTTGAAAGCCTGATGCTTCTATGCCCGCGATCACTTGACATTGCCATAGATACTGCTTACCTTGGTGTTACCGTTAGTGTATTGTTTTATAGAGAAAATAAACTTACGTCAGAAGCATACATGAAAGAAAAGTTTTGGGGAATTTATTTTATTTTATTTATTTATTTTATTAGTGGCGGCAGGGCATTTCCTCTGGCACGTTACGGGGCGGGCACTGGCCCCATTCTGATGGACAACGTCTTCTGCCAGGGCAACGAGCGCTCGTTAGGCCAGTGTGGATTTGTCACAGGGGCAGAGGTCAACTGCGGGCACGCCGAGGATGCATCAGTGCAGTGTGACCCGGGGGTGGCTGGCCAGACCACACCCTCCCCCACCACAACCCCGCGCCCCGGCACCAACCTGCCCAGCAACTGTGCCACGGGTGAGTGGCTACCGGTAGATCCATAGGTCTTCTGCCTTGTGCAGGATTTAACCCCTTAACTGCCAGGGCAAGGCAACCGCTACCCATCTGCAAGAGATGTAAACAGCTATTCTGACACCAACCACCCTTGAAATTTCATGCTCAATCTACATCCTGTCATATTGTGTCAGGGCTGTATAGGTTAAAACTGCCAATGCAGAGCTGAGGTGAATAACTATACCAATAAATAAATGTATCAATCATCAACGCCACTATTTTCTCTTTCACAAGTTCTAGCACTGTCTAAAATCAGCTTAAAACATGATGCTGATACATCCACATGTGTGTGTGTCTCTTCTGTTTTGTGTGTACACAAGAATAAGGCAAGGCCTGCACAGGCTTATATGGCAGGATCAGAATTGTTATGCCTTCAGTGCTGACTTTCTCTGACCATCTATGTACTGTTTCATCAATGATCGGTTGTATGTGTCTAGGCTCCACGGCACAGGCGAATGTGCGGCTGTATGGCCAGCTGAACGGGATTGGCTACGTTCAGGTAAAAGCATCCAATGGGACATTTGGCTTTGTCTGTGATGACGGTTGGGACGTGAATGCAGCTAAGGTGGTTTGTCGGGAACTCTGCTACACAAAGTAAGTCACCATTATGTCACGTAACAGGGGCCGCTGCGTTTTGAAGCTCAGCTGAATTCTGTGTCGTTTGATGCAGTGGTAAAATTAAAAATGTTTTCGGAGCTGAAAAGCCTCTTTTGTCTTCATCTCTTTCGATTCTGGTTCCATGGTATTAAAAACTTCATCAGTACCTTCTAAATGTTTATAGGCGATTAAAAGCCCCAGACCATCATGTATATCGCATGTCTTGTCCGGGCTTTTAATCTACTGTTAGTGTTGAAACATTAGCAATTTTGACCTACTTCTGATTTCATAACAACATCTATAGTTACTATGTTTCAGGTGGTGTGTGATTTGGTATTGTACTGCTTAAAACGACCTACTCCAGGCAGTAACAGATCACAATATCGCCTTTAGAAATGTTCTTAGTATGTCATATAATAATGCTGGACAGAAGAGTTTAGTTAAATAATGAAGTTTGAATGTCATAAAATGAAGGACTATTCTGCATTTCTTCAAGTTTGTACTTCCGTTACGTTCAACAGGCAATGGAAAACCACTGGTACATATGCCTGCTCAATCACATGACTTGTGAAAAGAAGGCAGAAAAATCTTAGTTGACATTGATATCCCATTGTATTGGCAAATTTTAGCAATGAAAGCCTACAATGGAGCAGATGGCTTGAAAGCCACCTCCTACATTTGGTGGTGAAAGCTGAACAATATGTTAACCCCTTAACTGCCGGGGAAAGTCAAAGGTCATCCATCTCCAAGAGACATAAACCCTCATGAGCCCCCGCAGTCGCAGGGGCTCATGAAGGTTTATGTCTCTTGTTAGTCCTGTATTCTTTATGCCTCTCTTTGATCCCCGTTACATACTTGCATTTCGCATCCGCTGGCACTGAACGGATTAATGATGATATGCCCTTTTCTTTTTCAGCATGGCCGTAGTATCGTCCAGTATGAAGGCAGAGTATAGTGTGGCCGTCCCGAACCCCATCATTGCGGTTGACGACCTGAATTGTGTGGGCACTGAGGTCAGCCTGGTAAACTGTACTCACTCGCTGTGGTGGGTTCACAACTGTGCCAGCACAGAGCTTGCCAAAGTCACGTGTGTTGACGTCACCTATCAGACACCGCCACGTGAGTTCTCTCTGCATAATGTGTGTGCTGGTCTGTGATTTGCCGAAAATCAAATATTATATTTTGAAGTGGAGTGTGCCTGTACTGTCATTTCTAGACTAACATTTCTGTAACTGTTAGATTTGTAGAGCACAGGCACTCGGCGACTATGAATCAAACAGTTACAGAAGTGTCAGCCACTCAGTCTGCTTACAAATTACAGTATACAAATACTCCAATTCAACATTTTATAAAAACCTTTCACAACTGGAATCCGACCACCATAATTCAAGTGACCTCAGGTGCGTCATGCTTGCGTGCATCATGCTTGCAAATGTAAAACGATGTGCATTGATTCAGTTCTTTGGACGACTGTATGATCGCACAGTGTCTATACATGTATCTGGCATTATTTTCAGTTTTCAGTCAAATCATTTACACGAGTACGGAGAACCGATAAAAAGTGATGACATGGAACTTTCAAGGACTCTTTAAAGAGAAAAAAATTAAAGAAATCTCGACAACTGACAAGATGCAGCAATGTGTAAAAAAGCGTTGGTCTCACTGGAATCCGACCACCATAATTCAACAATTGTCAACAAATGTATGACTCTCTCAAAAGGGTTTTTTATTTCCCTTACATCTGTTTGTCTAATCGTTTATTGGTCCATTTTATTCCAGGACCCCAGCCAGAACTTCAATGCCGAAATGGTGACTTGATCGCCTTGTTTAACACGTCACGTGACCCCAACATGGAACCCAAGCACCTGACCATCGCAAACAACTACACGGGCCTGTGTAACTTTGCTCCCGCCTTTACCACAGACAGACTCTTCATTGAGGCCAAGATCAACTTTGAACAGTGTGGCACTGGTGTCAAGGTCAGTTCTTTTCAGTCCGATCGTCGGTCGGAGATAATAGACATTGAAGGTTAAGTAAGTCAGAACCGCACGTGTTTTGACGACAGTAGTTAAAGCCCCTAAGATTCTATCTGAGCTTAAAAGTCATTGAAAAAAGTGTTTACCAAGTATGCACAATGTATACACATGAAACACACTTAGAAGTCAAATAATGGCGTTTTGGAGCTGTGAAAATGTATGGTTTGTCAGAATACTCATGAACTGGTTCGTTTTGCAAAGCAAGCAATGTGCCGCTCACATGCGTAAGAGGCCATTGTTGTCTCGGTTGTTGGTCCGTCTTTTCACCCAAATCGGGCAAACCCAGAAGATACTGTCAGAGTAGTAGTATGCATGTCTGGTGTGTCAGTCTGCCGGCCAGTGTGTGTGTGTGTGTATATTTGGGAGCGGGGTAGGTTATCGGGCATAGCCTAAATGATGTGTGTTTGCACCAATGTAACCATGGCACTGGGTGCAAAAGCACAACTTACGTGCATGTTCACAAACCAGATAGGTGAGTCTAGCGCTGGCAGAATTGTACACATACCAAGGGGAACCACTCAGCGCTGGACAGACAAACAGTTAGATCCCCTGCCCCCGCCTATCAGGCACCCAATCGCCACCCCACAGAGAAATACGCAGGTATAGAACAAGACGATCATCTACATCCTCAAAAAGGATGCATCAGGTCTCGTATATAACCCATGTCTTTCACCGGAACTTAGGAAGTAAGCAGGAGAAACATACATACACAAACATGAAGGTGCGCTACTATATGTGGTCGGGTAAATACCCTGATTTCCCACAGTAGATGCACAAGACAATACAACGATACAAGTTTGACTCGAGTTATAGAATACTCACAAACCAGATAGGTGAGGCTAGCGCTGGCAGAATTGTACACATACCAAGGGGAACCACTCAACGCTGGACAGACAAACAGTTAGATCCCCTGCCCCCGCCTATCAGGCACCCAATCGCCAGCCCACAGAGAAATACGCAGGTATAGAACAAGACGATCATCTACATCCTCAAAAAGGATGCATCAGGTCTCGTATATAACCCATGTCTTTCACCGGAACTTAGGAAGTAGGCAGGAGAAACATACATACACAAACATGTGCATGTGAATCGTGGGCAGCACATCACAGATTTTACTCTGTAAATGATGATATGCACATACCTTTATCTGTAGTGCTGAACACACACACACACACACACGCACGCGATCATGCATAACCACACACAAATACACGAGCACACACACATATGCAAACAACCTTGCACACACACCACTGACATGCATGAGTATACAAACATGCATGAGAACACAGACGTGTACACACACACACACACACACACACATACACACACACACACACACACACACACTTTACAGATTTCACTCTGTAAATGACAATATGCACTCACCTTTAGCTGTAGTACGCACACACAAATACATGCACGCGCGCACGAGCATGTGTAAGCACACACAAATACACGAGCACACACACATATGCAAATAACCTTGCACACAAATCTCATGCATGAGTACACAAACATGCATGAGAACACACACTTTTGAGTGCGCACACACACACACACACACACACACACACTCACACACCGTGCTCCAGTTTCTTGCAATTTTTTAAACAATCAATGTTTCTCTGATTTATTGATCAAGAAAGGAAATCAAAACGCTGATCTCAGTCAACAGCCACTGTAAATCACATCCCTTCCTCTGCAACGGGTGAAAAAGTGATTTTCAAACCATGCATGACTTTCACAGCATTCTAGTGATGACACAATGCCATTCTGTAGACAAGTATAGTTCTAACCTAACTTTAATTGTGTGTGTGTGTCTAACCCTCCCCTATATACAGACAGGTACAAAGCAGTATAGTATTTCAAGATGAAGCCATACACTTTTGGGAGTATATTTTACACCATCAGTCAAATCCTTATCAGTCCCAAAAATGCTTTGTATGGTTGATCACTCTTTATGTGATATAGATGTGAGATTGTGCTCTACTAAAATGTTCACCACTTTTGAAAACATTGACTTCACCATTTCTAACAAATCAGTGACTGTGAGGCTATTCTGTTTGTACCACCCTCCCCCATCAAAGATAAATAAGCACTTACTTACTTACTTACGCCTGTCACCCCTACCCGGGTATAGGCCGTCGACGAGCGACCTCCAGCAACTCCTGTCCTGTGCTTCTCCTTCGATTCTACTCCAGGTGGTTCCCAGTCTCTTGATGTCTGCTTGGAGGTCTCGACGCCAGGAGTTTCTCGGCCTACCTCTTTTCCTCTTTCCCTGGGGGTTCCATGACAATGCCTGCCTAGTGATACTGGAAAATAAGCACACAAATGCTGAATTTCGGGAGGAATTTTCACTCTTCCTCTCAAGTACTGTGGTCACAACACAAAAACTGGTTTTACTTGGTGACTTTAATATTCACTGGGACAATAAGAATGATTCTGATACCAAGCAGTTCATGCAGCTCTTCAGCTCCCTAGACCTGTCTCAGTTAGTCTGTGTACCAACCCACGAACGAGGCCACATTTTGGATTGGGTTGTTACCCCTTCAGTCTCTGTCACAGTCTTATTCACATGGTGTGTGTGGAGGACATGCAGCTCTCTTATCACTTTCTGATCACTTTCTCCATGCGACTGACAAAACCTTGGACTCCAAAGCTGAAAGTCAGGTGTAGAAACATCAAAGGAATGAATGTGGAAGCTTTTCGTTGTGAACTTCGTGACTCACCATTGATGAAGACCCAACTGTCAGATGTGTCAGAGTGTCTACAACTGTACAATGATACACTGACTTCCCTTCTTGACAAGTATGCACCAGAAACTGTAAAGCAAATTCCTTTTCGCCCTGATACCTCATGGTATAATTCCGATGTTCTTGCTGCAAAGCAGGCGCGTCATCGTACAGAGTGTCAGTATCATAGAACCTGTCTAGAAGTGCACAAAGACTTGTATAGAAAGGCACGCAATCACTGCACACAGGTGGTTCATCAGGCAAAGAGTACACATATTCAGTCTGAACTTGATGCTGCCGCTTCAAACCCTAGAAAAACGTTCGGGATTGTGAGCAGACTGCTTGGCAAGGAGGCCAAATCTCCTATTCTTCCTGACATGAGCAGTGACTTGGCTGCTGCCACTCTGTCCCAGTTTTTTTAACGATAAGATTGGTGCCATCAGAGAACAGCTGTTAAAGGAGAACACAAGTGGTAAACCTGATAGAACACAAGTGGTAAACCTGATAGCCAGGAACATTTATCCGCTTTTGCTGGTGATCCTTTCTCAGTGTCTGTGCCAGTCTCTGCTGATCAACTGCAGAAAGTCATTGCAAAATCCAAGTCCACGTTCTCTAGTGTTGACCCGATCCCCACCAAAATAGCCTTGGAGAATTTGGACATTCTTCTGCCAGTTATTCTTCACATCATCAACCGCAGTCTCTTCACCAGTGTTGTTCCAGGAGCCTTTAAGACTGCTGTGATTCGTCCTCTCTTGAAGAAATCAAACTTGTGATGCTCCTAAGAACTATAGGCCAGTATCAAAGCTTCCATATTTGTCCAAGCTCTTAGAACGTGTGGTGGTCGATAGCCTGGCTGATCATGTATCTAGGTACCAGCTACTGGATAAATTTCAGTCTGCATACAGGCCAGGTCATTCTACAGAGACCGCAGTGCTGCGTGTCTTAAACAACATTCTCTGTGCAGCTGATCGTGCTGACCACTCACTCCTGGTGCTGCTGGATCTCAGTGCGGCATTTGATACCATAGATCACCAGATACTGCTGCAGAAATTTCAGCTTGAGTTTGGTATCACGGACTGTGTCTTACAGTGGTTTCGGTCGTACCTTGAGGACAGATTCCAGTACATCAGTGTTAATGGTGTGGCATCTGATGTTACCCGGCTAGTATGCAGGATCCCTCAAGGGTCCGTCTTAGGGCCTGTTCTGTTCTCTCTCTACACCACTAAGTTAGTACATGTGATGTGACAAGTACATGTTAGAGCTACAGTTGTTTGCAGATGACTCTGGTCTCTATGACTCATTTCATCCTGACAGTGTCTCCGCTTCTCAGACAGTGAAGAAAATTGAGTCGTGCTGCCAAGAAATCAAGTCCTGGATGTCAACCAATATGCTGAAGTTAAATCATGATAAGACTGAGGCAATTCTATGTGGACCCAAGAACAAACTGGGTGTGGAATCTCTTGATGACTGTCAGAGATCTTGGTGTCTTTGTCGATACCATTCTTACCATGGAACTGAAACCATATCAGTGCTGTTGTCATGGGATGCTACTTCCATCTTCGCTCCTTTGGGAAACTACCACCTGTCCTGATAGCCAAAGCTGCAAATGCTATTGCCGTTGCCCTTGTCCTATCCAGACTGGACTACTGTAACAGCTGTCTTTGAGGTCTGCCAGACCAACAACTCAGACATCTTTAACTGGTTCAGAACACAGCCGCCAGAATTGTCACAAGAAAGAAGGAAGCATATCACACCAGTCCTTAAGCAGATGCACTGGCTTAAGGACTGTCAAGCAAAGAATTGATCACAAGATTCTCACTTTGTGCCACAAGTCTATAAATGACCCAGACTCACCAGAGTAACTCCAGAAAATAGTCCCACGCCATAACCCTCCAAGGCAGCTCCGTTCTGCTGTCCGGTCCAAACTCTGCACCCCAAGTGTTGAAAGCCACACAAAGAAGTGACTTGGTTTCCGGGCATTTTCACACTGCGGACCTAGGCTGTGGAATGGACAACCACAACCCTTGAGGGACATTGACTGCATTGGCGCCTTCAGGAGGCACCTCAAATCCCACTTTTAATTCTAGGACTACTGTGCACCAGAAGTTGCATGTGTTGTTTTTATTTATTTATTTATTTATTTATTTATTTATTTTTGTGCCCTGAACATGCTGCTAGCATGGAGTGGATGCGCATTACAAGTGGACATCATCATCATCATCATCATACAAGCTGTGGAAGGATGGTCTCCTTGTGAAACTCCCTTCACAGTGGCATCCAAGGAAACATGTACCGGTGGACCAAGTCATACCTGCACAATCGCAGAGCCCGTGTGACAGTGGATGGGTACTGTGGCCAAAAAGTGCTGCTGCATCAAGGGGTGCCACAGGGGGGAGTCCTGTCACCGACCCTGTTCATACTCTTATTCAACGACCTTGTACTGGAGCTACCAAAAGGAGTCCACGCAGCCCTTCATGCAGATGACCTGGTACTCTGGTGCACAGAAAAGTATGCAACAACTGCTACATACAGGATGCAGCTAAGCCTGGACAGGTTGACAGACTGGACCAACAACTGGTGTGTGACCATCAACACAGAAAAATCATCAGCCACACTTCTCTCTCCCCAACAAAGCAAAGGCTGGCAACCTAACACTGGGCAACACCCCACTGCAGTATGAAGACCAACAGACATACCTGGGAGTCACCCTTGACAAGAGGCTGACGTGGAAGCCTCACATCTGGAACGCAGAAGCGAAAGGTAGAAGAAAGCTGAACATCATGAGGAAGCTGGCTGGAACACAATGGGGAGCTAATGAAAAAATCCTCAAAAATGTAGTATATCAAGGCACAGTGAGACCACACCATGAGTACGGATCCAATGCATGATTGACGACAGCCCAGTCACACCAGCAGACCATTGACAGAGTTCAGAACCAGGCACTGCGTATCATCACCGGCACAATGAGATCCACACCAATTGAAAAGATAGAAGAGACAACAGGCATCCCACCCCTGCGCAGGAGAAGAGATTGCAAAGCCTTGATACAGTCCACAAAAGTCAAGTCTTCCAAAGACCATCCTATGAACGCCAGGATGAAACAACCAACCTCAGGGAGACTGAAAAGATCAAGCTTTGTGAAGGAGATGAGAGCACTGCAGAGAAAACACCAGGCAAAGCTCCCTGAGCAGATAGAATCCTGCTAGCGACCTTCCACCCTGGGAAAGTAAGCCAGAAAACATCACCATCTCTTCCACAGTACCCTACATCACCATCAAAGATGAGCACAGCACTGTGAGCAAGAAAGCCCTGACACTGGCCATGCTCGAAGAACTGTATCCCCAGGAAGCATGGATATGGGCATACACCGATGGATCAGCCACAGATGCAGTTCAGAATGGAGGGGCTGGTGTGTACATTCAGTACCCAAAAGGAAAATGGCAGGCAGAGGCAGTACCAACAGGCCCTCAATGCACAAATTACAGAGCTGAGGTGGAAGCCCTGGTCCATGCTGCAAACAACCTTAGTGGCACTGCAGACCCTGATGCCCAGATTGTCTTCCTGACTGATGCCATGTCTGTCCTTGAGGCAGCAACAGCAAGCAAACTGCCACGTCTACAAGAGGCACTGCAAAACATCAAGTGCACCAGACTGGTGCTGCAGTGGATCCCTTCACACTGTGGCATCTACGGCAATGAAGAAGCTGACAGAATGGCAAAAGTGGGCGCAGAGAAAGAACACGACCAAAATGGAGTCAGCTTCACAGAGATGAAGACCATCATTAAGTCTGTGTACAGACCACCACAATGGCCCCAAGAATTACCATCAGCTGTCCAGACAAGAGCAGGTGACCATCTTCTGTCTGAGGACCAGGCACAACCGACTTAATTTCCACCTGCACAGACTCTTCCACCTCGTTCCATCTCCCCTGTGCCCTTGTGGAGAAGCAGAGCAGACCACAGAGCACATCCTCCAGGACTGTGGGAACCACCAGCTGCTGAGGGAGGAGATATGGCTGAAGCCCACCACTCTACAAGAGAAACTGTACGGGCCCGTGGAGGCACTACAGAAGACCACAGATTTCATTTTGAGAGCCAAACTCCAAGTGTGACGGCGTTCAAGAAGAAGAAGAAGAAGATGTGATATCAGCGAAACCTGTAGAGTAATCTCTGGAGACACACTGTTTCATCATTCTGCAGCATGTAGCAATACCAAACAAGTAATTTTTAAGCAGGGAGACTACAACAGCCACTGGAGAGACACTGTCACAGTTCTAAGTACTGTCTGTGGCATCCAGACCCAAACGTATCAAATTCTGCTCTTTGAGTTCTTGTCAGCCTCAGCGCTCTTTGGAGTCTGAAAAAAATGAAGCATAATAGTGAGTAACTGGTCATGAGGGATTATGTCCTGATTTGTACAATCACCCTAACAACTGATTTGCGAAAGGGAAACAGCTTGGAAGAGTACAGTGCAAAACAGTGTCATTAATGAGGCAAGGTGCTGCATACGTCTCAAAATCACTTACACCTGCAACTGTAAATTATAAAGTAATGCATAAACATAAATGGGGGTGATAATATCATAATGACATACTACGCAGTACACTAGGAACTATTTTAAGTACAAAACATGGGGTGAGTGTGTGTGTGTGTGTGTGTGTGTGTGTGTGTGTGTGTGTGTGTGTGTGTGTGTGTGTGTCACTGTGTGTGTGTGCAAAAATTGCACACACACACAGACACACACACTTTGATACAGAGAAAGCAAGTGCACACAGGTATAGACTGTATGCACATACAATTCAAAATTACCAAAACCAAGAACAAAAGGTGAGATCAGGTTACATCAAGTCAACTGTACAATCTGTCATGTACACTTCTAATTTTTCTTGTTTAGTTGAAATAGATGCAGCTGTATAGTATACAGTGATAGTATACAGTGACAACCAAATGTGTAAGCTAATTGCGCCTTGTGTACCATTTCGGGTACTCTGTGCAAAACACTACACATTAACAATTTAAAAGACGGGCAAAAACATTACTGTTATAATTCACAATCACTGTTACTACATAAATTATACTTCTCATCCAACTGCACTTAAAAAAAGTTTGTAATGCACAACTGTCAGTATCATTTGAAAATGGATTCCTGGTATGAAAATGGATTCATGGTACATATGTAACATTTACATACATTAAACACATTTGTGAAAGGGAGTACTAACCTGACAGGTATTGAGTCTTAGCAGACTGATTTCTGTGGGATCACTGGCGAAATATATCTGAAAGAAAATCATGTGACATTCTCAGCTGTACACATCCAGACTTACAACTTCAAACACACACACACACACACACACACACACACACACACACACACACACACACACACACACACACCATGCGATCAATAAACGGCACATGTGCTCAGAATTGTAAACCGTGAATGCTTCTGAACAAGAATAAACTGTATCTCCTGAAGCCGACCAGTCTCCACTTGCTGAAGGTTAATAATAATAATAATGATGATTTCTATGGCGCCTAACCTCAGGTAGAGCTCTAGGCGCCTTACAAATTTCAAAAATACAATTACAAAAACTGTACACAATATTACACACACACACAGACACAGACACACACACACACACACACACACACACACACACACACACAGGGAGACGCAACCATCAGAGTGGGTTACCTAGCATTTCATGTGAAAATGGGTTCCCATATTTCTATTTATTCTAGGGCTCTGGAATTGATGCGAATGTTTAGAACTCACATTATAACTAAGCTCTATAACTTAAAATAAAATAGACATTTTCTAGAAACAGAGCCACTAGATGCCGAAAAAATGGGTTTCTGCCAATAAAGTGGGTGGGTGTCTCTCTCACACAAATGAAACTGGCATTACAGTCAAAATGGGTGTCTTCACAACAGTAGGCGTCTGTAATAAGGTCAAGTTCATGGAATACTTCTTTTTCACATTAATTTTTTTTTCCCAACTTAAATGTGTATGTGTGCTTTAACATTCTTTACATAGTATGGTGCAAAATTCAATAAACACTGGCCCGAAACCTTTCGATTATGATTTTTACAGAGGAAATCGTTTAAACATTGCTGCGTTTTGTCCTTTTGAAGCAAAACAGTTTATCATGGCATTGATGTGAGAATCAACATAATGTATTCTGGAAATTAAAGGACTTTTTTTGTGCGTTTTGGGGTACTCTGGAGTTTCAGACAAACAGCAACAGAGCATTTTGAATATTAACCCTTATCATTCGGAATACACCAGTGTGTGCAACTAGTGTAACTGAAATAGTCCAAGGGTTAGTGCCAGAATAGCTTGGTGCCTCTAGGCGCCAAGCTATTGTGGCACCACCCTTGAACTAAAGCCATTGGTCTATGTCCTCATCTGTAAGTACTGTAATGTAGCTTGCATAGAATTATGGCAGTGAACAGGTTTGAAGCTATTTAGCCTCAGTATGACTATGATGCGGGTCAAAAAGTGTGGAAAAATATCAAAGATAGAAAAAGACCCAGACGAAGAAACGAACACTTAACTTATTCTACCCCAGCAAAATTTAAGATCCACCACGATAGTTCAAGGGTGATGCCAGAATAGCTTGGCGCCTATGGGCACCAAGCTATTCTAGCATCACCCTTGAACTATCGTGGTGGATCTGTGTCCTGCACTGCAACGCAGTCTTCTGAAGACGACTTCAACATTTGGGCTTAACTTATTCTACCCCAGACACACCACAGCAAAATAAAGATCCACCATGATAGTTCAAGGGTGATGCCAGAATAGCTTGGTGCCTATGGGCGCCAAGCTATTCTGGCATCACCCTTGAACCATCATGGTGGATCCGTGTCCTGCACTGCAACGCAGTCTTCTCAAGACGACTTCAACATTGGGCTCAACTTATTCTACCCCAGACACACCACAGCAAAATAAAGATCCACCATGATAGTTCAAGGGTGATGCCAGAATAGCTTGGCGCCTATGGGCGCCAAGCTATTCTGGCATCACCCTTGAACTATCATGGTGGATCTGTGTCCTGCACTGCAACGCAGTCTTCTGAAGACGACGTCAACATTTGGGGATTCCGATCTTGGGGTAGAACGAGTTAAAATGACAGAACAGAACACCGACATTAATTAACTAACTGACAACATAAGAAATCACTTGAAACTTCAGCCTTTATTTAACGTCTTTCGTCTCCAACAAACAACCAGCCATTCTTTCATTTGCAAAATGGTATGGCAGTACAACCAACCATTCTTCAGAGCATGGAATTACTCGTACTAAAAAAAAAAAGAGGAAAACCCCTTTTCACTAGGGGGGTCCGGGGGCATGCCCCCCCGGAAAAATTTTTGAAAATTTACATTAAAATTTGTGCAATCTGGTGCATTTTAGAGAGAAACTGAGCAGTTTAACCACCTAAAAATCTTGCTTTTTTTTTCTTATTTTTGGGGTGCACTTTTTATTTTTTGTGTCAAAGGTTTAAAAGTTATACTAAAACAAAGTATTCAACAGAATATTTATATCCAAATGCTTATTCAAAATACATCTGAATGTCTTTCCATTTTTTTTAAAATTTGAGTTTAATTATATAATATATATACTTTCTTTAATAATCTCTGCTTAATCAGCTGTAAGTATGGATTCCTTTTATCTCTTATTTAATACTACGTACCATGGTCACTGAGCTGGAGAAAGGTTATATAGATTTTTCAACATAATTTCATCAAACTTTACTGGGAAAAAATACATTGTAATAAATTTATTCACCATCATGAGTAATATTTCCAATGGCACTGCTTTTAGCTTTCTTGTGTTTCGCTGTAGACACGTGAGCATCAAGTGCTACGCGGCCGCGTAGTTAATATCAACTCTGCGCAGTTCGCGGCAATACGCCTGCCCACAGGCCGCTAACTTGCGAATACACTGAGCGCGGAGCTCGTCGTTTACGCTTTTCTCGAGCCAAGTCCATCTCCAAATATTCTTGGCTGCAGAATCGTCTGACGTCTATTCTGTCTCCGCGTTTAAGTATTTTCTCTTCGCCGTATTTTGACCAGACTACGACTCCACTGAAGACCGGAAGTGACCTGTGCGAGCTAAAGCTAACGCCTCGCTCAATTTTCAATACGCGATTTGGGGATATCCGCCACATAAAGATCACGAAACACGGTATTGGAATAGTGACTTTACGATTTTGTTTTCGGCGGAAATTCGGCGGAATGGCAGCTTCATTTAAGCGGAAATCCGCCAAAAAGAGGAAAATTCCATGCTCTGATTCTTTCATTTGCAGAGTTTTTAAAATGGCATGCAGTATATTACAAAATGATCCCCCCCCCCCCCCCCCCAATAACACTCTTGTAATCAATTTTTACATTGTCAATGGTTTTCTTATCTTATTATATTGTCTTTTGTCCCCAGCCGGCTGTTTCGTTTTGCAAATCCAAAGGTTATACAGTATACAAAATGTGACCCTTTCTCACGAAACCAGTCTTAACTCGCAGCGAGCCAATCAGCACTACACGCAATAATATGTGGTGGGGGGGTCAATCTGGGGCATTTTCACTTTTTGGGAGAAATGTATTCTACATACACCAAAGTATCGTATGGTTAAAATCTTTATCATGAAAAATGCCATTAAATAGGTAAAAAATGATTTTAAAAGTCTGCCCTTGGCCCCAATTATGCTGCACACAGAAACTTCACAGGCTGTTTTCTCAAAATGGCCGCCGGAGGCTTTAACAACTTTAAACACTTAAGAACAGCTTTTACAATTTTTGCACTACAGCATACAGTCGTATATCACAGTAATCAGCAAACACTGTAGTTTTCATAAATGCATATATGTCAAAACATCCAAAATGCGAGTTCTTAAGACTGATTTTGTGAGAGAGAGGGTCACAAATGATCCAGGCGTCCATCAGATAAAAAAAAAAAAAAAAAAAAAAAAAAAAAGCAGGCATAAAAAAAGCAGGCTATACATGCTGAAACCACCCCAATAATAACACTGATGTAATAAATCTGTCTGTATGAAATCGAAAATGCTGCGAGTGGCGGCTCAATTCATTTCTTTTGTAACTTTTTCAGTCTGTTGCGGACGTAATCCTTAATGTTTGTCCAGCGCCTATGTCTAAGTGCAGGTTCCAGCGCCATTGCATACTGTATCTCGGCCTTTCCAGGAAGTTTGTTCATGACGAGGTGTGTCTTGAAACGAGTTTGAACAGCTTTCTCTTCAGCTTCCCCCCATGGTTTTCTTGTAAATCTAGCTTTCTTTCGAACAGGAGCTGACGCAGTACTGTCATCATCAAAACTATCTAGATTGTCATCAGGCTCTGGACGTCTTTTCTCCGTCATGCTCATCGATTCCTGTGTTGCTGACTTGCTACTTGCTTCATTCACAGGTGCTGTTCCCCCCGAGACCTCTCTGCCAGTTTCTGATGCGTCTTCATTGTCAAAGTCAATCTCTTCATCATCGCCCAGCTCAGCTCTAATGCAACTCTCAAAATCTGTCATCCCATTGTTAACTGACAGAAGAATCTTTGCCACTTTTGCCTTTTGAAGGACGTCTTGAGGTTGGCGGTAGATATGGCGATGTATCCGAATATCATGGCCAAGGAAATCTGCCAGCTGATCCTGGTGTAACTCCGAGATGGCCATTGACTGAGCCAAAGTTGCAACCTGTTTCCGCAACTGAGTAAATGTGAACATGGCTGGGTATGACACCCCTGCTTCTAGGGCATGGGCCTTCAGAACATCATGGCCTCTGTAAGGCCTCTGACCAGAAGGTGTGGCAAAGATGTACTGGGAATCAGCGAGAGCTGGCACCGATTGCCTCATTTGAAGGATTCTGTCCACAGTTGTCATCATCTTCTTCGTCAGCAAAACGGGAACACTCCTATTAAACTTGCCTCTGATTTCCACTCGCTGAAAATGATTCACCATTTTCTTCTCAACCTCTGTGAGACCTTTCAAGATATCTTGATTGGTGATCGATCCAATCTTAGCATTCTGGAAGTCTGACACCTTCATTCTCTGAACTTCTCCCCCTCGTTTTCGGTTGAAAAGTGATACAGCACAAAGAGTTGCTTTAACCACTGTCGGATAATCTTCCGAAACCATCCTTGTCTCAAGAAGCTGTTGGACCTTCCTCACATCTTCACATGATGGGATCAGCTTGGGTTTGTTCATGGTCATTTTCCCGACCGACTGGGCTGCTGTAGCGGACACACAATCATACCAGTCCCCGTTGAAGACAGAGTCAAACCGCTGCGCCTCAGAGAGCTCCTGTCGCCACCTGTCGTCTGAACCCTGTCCAAGCTGTTTGGATGCCTGTGACTGTTTGATCTGTGAACACTTTTTCAAAGCATGGCCTATGCGCATTGCGAGATTGCCTTTTTTGAACTGATGTGTGTCCTCATCAAAATCTGCTAGCTCTTTTACAGCCAGGACAACATGATCAAAGCTAGCTGAATTGATCACAGCATTTAAACTTGCGATTTTCATTTCTGACCTCACTCTGATAATCTTCAACAGTCTCCCTAACTCCCGCATCCTGGAGCTGATTTGTCCAGCCGTGTGTTCTTCAAAGTCCCTGCGGTCAAATAATCTCTTTCCATACTCAAGAAGCAAGGGGTCAGTTCTGATGAGACGGCTTATCTCATCATCTCTCTGGGTAGCCAAGACCTTGTGGTAGAAGGAAAATTCAACGTCTAAGGGTATTGGAAGCATGAGCCGACCACGGCGAGCGGCGTCCCCTCGCCGAGTGATCTGAAACCCTCCTGGCTTCTGACAGCAACGTTTTGAGTGTACAGAGATCAGCTTTTTTTGATAGAGCCCTTTGCAATGGCTACAGGCGAGAAGGTCGTCTGCCTTACTCAGGCATCAGAACTGTTCACCAAAAAAAAATCGGAAAATGGCGATTTTGAAGAATTGTAGAGTTATTTAAAGCCATTTCCAAGTCAAAAGTGTTATTAAACAGGGGCCAGGAAAATCGGAAAATCGCCGAAAATCGGACAGTTCCGATGCCTGCTTACTAGTTTTGGTGCGATACTTAGGAATCAAACATCCGGATTTGTTTTCAAGAACAGCAACGTTATGCATGTAATCACCCTCATCTTGTAGTCTGATCCATGCTCGACGTCTCTGCTTGGTCCCTTTTTTCATCGACAAAATTTTAGCAACGTCAGCCTCATCTGCATGGACATCTTGTAAGTGCGTGCTCATTTTCAAGACAAGCTTGCCACACAATTTGCATGCATGTTTCTTGTCCCATTTGTACTTTCCTTTCCCTCTCTGCGACACGTGCACACCCGTTTCTTCTGTAAGTGCTCTTTCCCCACTCTTTCCAGCATCATGTTCCTCCTGCCTATCCACATTCTCATTGCCACCCCCTAACGCACACTGCACCTTGCTGGTACTAGCGTCACCAACACCTGGCCACCCCAAACCTGCCACTTTGATGAAATCTAACATAGTCGATACAATACTGTCTATGTCCGAGATCCCAGCAATTGATGCTGACACACCCTCTGAATCCGGTGAGCTCGAGCCAGGAACAAACTCCTCGTCATCACTGCCCTCGTATTGCGATGCGCTGGCACTGCTCTCAGTCTCGGGTCCATCCCAGGCGCCATTTGCCAACTGGAGAAAGAAAGAAAGAAAGATTAAAACCAAAGCTGCCTTAGAAACAGAAACAGCCCAATTTTGGTTTAAAGGGGCCTTGCACAAGAATAAAAAGAGTAATCCCGTGTATGACCGATTTACATTATATGTGTGACCTCGGTGACGAGGGCTGGCTTCTGCAGCAGTCAAAATCCACGTTTTCTGAAAATGCAAGCAGTTTTCACACATTTGTCAACCCTGCGTGACCCTTTGAGAGAGGTCACTCAAATTGGCATGTTTAAAAAGGTCTTGCCACAAAGTATCCTTGGGCCAAGCTTGAAGAATGTGGCTTGAATAGTCTCCGAGAAAATGCCACCGTTAACTCATTCTACCCCCAGACACACCACAGCAGGATAACAGGGGTGGGATTCTAGTAAGAAAGAAAACGCGGAAAATCAAACGACATCGGTGGGGGGTGGGGGGGGGGGGTGGTTTCATGTCCTTCATTTTCAGCGGCCGAAAAATCAAACGACAGGGGAGGGGGGGGGGGGGGGGGGGATAGGCACGCGTGTCCACCGTTCGCCAAAGTATCCAAAAACCGACAGGGGGAGCGAGACCAAACACACCCGAAAATGGACTTTGTTATGACACTCCTGATCTGCAGTATAAAAATGGAATGTGCGTACCAGTTTATGTTCAGATGCACACTAAACGGCACTCTGTCTTGGACAATATCCTTTTTCACCGCCATTTTCCACTGCGACCTAAAGCTACCGGAAGTGTCGGGCGATAGTGAACCAAACTACATACAAATCCAACCCATTTGAGATTTTTTTGCCATTTAAGAAGATTTTTTTTTTTTCTCGTCTTTTTTGTTGTTATTAGACGCGGAAAATAAATATGCTTCAGCGGAATTGTGAAAGAATTTCCACGGAAATCCGCGGAAACGCGGAAGAATCCCACCCTGGGATAAGGATCGACCATAATGATAGTTCAAAGGTGATGCCAGAACAGCTTGGCGCCTACGGGCGCCAAGCTATTCTGGCACCACCCTTGAACTATCATGGTCGATCTGTGTCCTGCGCTGCAATGCGGTCTTGAGAGGACAGGGGCAAAATTTAAGGATTTTGGTGTTGGGGTAGAATGAGTTAAAGTTTACCATGGACGACGGACGGACGACCAGTGGCCCAGAACATAAACTCACTTTTGCTTCGCACGCACGCCAGCCAATAAAATGAAGATGATCATAGAATCACTTTACTTACCAGTTTGTAATTGGGGGCATTCCGCTGCCGTCCATGCACCCTCCTACTAGACGCACCCTCTGTGGCAGAGGCTGGGGGGCCATGATTCTGCAGCATAGATCCCGATGGGTTTGGACATCCTGCTGCCATCCGGCGCTGGGTGTGTGCCAGAAAGTCCTGAGCCGGTGTGACCAAAATGGTGTTGCTGAGAACATGTCCAATACAACCATGTAAACCAACTGACATTTTGAATCAGATTGATTGTACATTGCTTAACGTCCCGACAGCCACTAGGCTTTCTCAGGACGTGCCTGCACTGCTTGTGAAAAAAAACCCACCTAAACAGAACATTGCCATGTATGTCGCCTGCCGGTCAAATACGTTAACTCATTCTACCCCAACACCAAAATCCTTAAATTTTGCCCCTGTCCTCTCAAGACTGCATTGCAGTGCAGGGCACAGATCGACCATGATAGTTCAAGGGAGATGCCAGAATAGCTTGGCGCCCGTAGGCGCCAAGCTATTCTGGCATCACCCTTGAACTATCATGGTGGATCCTTATCCTGCCGTGGTGTGTCTGGGGTAGAATGAGTTAAATAAACCTAACACATGGGGCCAAGACATAAAGCTAAGACCATTTAGCAACACACATCCAATATCAAGAGCTACAGGCAGTGCAGACAGTAGGGAGAGTTTTAAAAAGGCAAATTTATACAGGTGAATGGACAAAGGGTAGACAGAAACACATGCATGCCCCAGAATTGAGAGAAAAACCCACCCTGTGGGGCTGACCAGGGTGACCCTGAGAATTAAAAACTGGCAATACAGTAAAAAGCGATACTTCAGTTGCACATTCCTAAACGAGACCTGTTTGTGGACGTTCGTTCTTCGAATCGCGAGGCAGTTTTGCGAACGAGGATTGAAATCTGGCGCCATTTTTGTTTTTTAAAAAAAAAAAAAAGTCAACTGATAGTTACTGTGCATGCATGTGGCAAGTTAACACGTCAGAAAAAAAAAAAGAAAGAAGAAACAAAATCGCGTGGCAGATTGACCTTGTAATGGGGTTATTGAACGAATTCCTTTCATTGAAGAAGAAAGCTTTTGTTAAAATCGTGGGGTTCTATTATCATTTACTACAAGACTCAACGGTCAGGCCCGGCCGGTGCGGCCGAAGACACGTTTGAAAGCAGACGCCTTATTTTTCTGGGCCAAACGGGTACGGGGATTGGAGGCATCTCTCAGTTAAATAACTGCACTGAACAAGTACATTTGGGCGTGCTCTTAACTAAGAAATATTGCATAAAATACCTCTGCAAATGCGAGAGAATGACCGGTGCGTCCGTTGGAGACGAAAGACGTTTAAGCAAGGGAAGGAACTCCGTTCATCGGTGTTGGACCAATCAAATTGATCTGAAAACACTCCGGCCGCTTCCGTGTCCACACACAGGCCCAGGGCATCCCTGAAACACAACGATGAAGTAAATCTGTTAAAATGGGCACATCGTATTTTGATATTTTTTTCTGAATTTTGAATGAAAGATAATACAGAAACAACCCTCAGAAAAAATGGGTGTCTGATCTGGCCACCCAAAATTTTACACAGACCCAGATTGCATAAGGATGGTAAAGAAAGTAACCCAGTTCAGTCATTTGGTGTACGCACACACACACACACACACACACACACACACACACACACACACACACACACTTTCCAGGCACCACAGCAAAACTACAACAGAATTCTCAGCAGTCAATGATTAATCAGTGGGGTAATGGAGTTGGAAAAGGTGTGTTTTTAGCCCAGATGTAAAAACTTTACTGTGGTTACTGAATGCTGTTATGTACTTCGTTCAAGAAAGCGTTTGTGCAGGCCTGCTCACAGGCGCTCAAATGCCAGCCCACAGCCGGTAACTTTTCAACATCACGCCTCGTGTGTATGCTGTCATTACTGTAGCACATTTGTAGTGTGTACGAACACCTGTGGTTCACTCACACTGCATGTCTCCTGCCAGTTTCTGATGTAATCTCGGTTCAACACACAAGCATGACATGTGTCGAATCAAGAGAACATAAACGACGATGTAATGTACACGGGTCATATAAAATGTTCGGAATGGTACTTACAAGTCGAAATGTAGTCTTGTTTCATCTCTGCATCGGTCTCATAGTCCCACCGGCCAGGAACTTGATTTTTCTCCTCTCCTCAAATCGGTCTTGCCTCCTGTCTCGGCACTGATCTTACACACCAGCCCTGTCAATCTGGCGCAGTATTTCAAATCTCTGATGCTACTACTAACTTCCGTTTGCTAGGCTCTGTATCAGTCACCAAGCTGATTCCTTACAAGGAATGTCATTCTAGTTGTACAATCACATTTGAAGGTACACCGCCAAAGAAGCATCTGCTTGACAGAATCACTGTGATGCCATATTTGTATTCAATGCACATGTCTATAGTAGTCTAAACTATCACCTTATCTGTGTCGTCTGCTGCTAATCTATTTTTAGACGAGGATGATTACGCATCGAGATGAACTAGGTTTTTGTACAGTGTTCAGATGTCACGTTGTCTGGAGGGAAATGAGTACCTGTGGTGTTCAAATGGACTTAGACTGTAATGAAATACCACAATACACGGCTGTTTCCAGCAGTTCCCCACGGAAGTGTAGGGCCTTTAAAAGTCCACGCAAACAATTGATGTCGCATTTTTGTCCTGGCTCTGAAGTCTACAGTTGTCATGGAAACACATGCAGTTTTGACCTTCGTCTGGTTTCCAGACATCGTCTATTTCTCTTTGTTGAAAGTGAGTGAAAAGGTTAACTCATTTAAGGTGCCCCATATTTATAGCTGCGAAAATGTTGAATAGCGTTGCCAGCGGCAATCCTGTATGACACTTTTGCAGCTATTAACACGGGGCGCCCAGAATGACTGAGATGATTATTTTATGCAGGCTTTTGATTTCAGTCAGAACTGTGAAAGGGCATGTAAATTTTCCTGCAAGACAAATGCCACGAGGGGCGGCATAGTATAAATGCTGGTCTGTAATTATGGACCTTGCGGCTTTTAGCTGCAAGGTCCACAATTACAGACCAGCACACATGAATTGTTATTCTATTATTCACGGGTGTTTGTTTTTTTCTGTCCCTGCAGCAAAACGCCACTCACATTATTTACACTAACACCATCAGACTGGAGTCCACATCCCGCCAGGGCGACATCACGCGCGTCAACGAGTATCGCGTGGAGCTCACGTGCGAGATGCCACGTGATGGGAATGTCAGCAAGGTAGTGCAACCCTTGACGGAGACGGTGACCCAGAAAACAGAGGGGCAGTTTGTGATACAGATGAGAATATACACGGTGAGATGGGGCACAGTGTGTACTTGCTTTCTTTTTCATGCATTGGCCTCATTACGATTACATTTTTACCAAGTTTGAAGTTGGAGATAAAACCTTGACGGACGTTATTTGTGCTCTGACAAAAACCTTGTATAAAATTTATTTCTGTAACCCAGGCAAAACCTGACATTTTTTTTTTTTTTTTTTTTTTTTTTTTTCCTAATGATTTGTTTAGTTTATCATTTTGATTTGCATTGTATAGCACTTAGAGCCAGCACTGCAGGGTGTTTGCGCTGTATAAATATAATTATTATTAAACATAATTATTACTGTTACTCCTGCAATGTTGACTTCAAAATAAGAAATGGCCACTGACTGTTTTCGCCAGGACAAAGCGTTCACCCAGGAGGTGTCCAGGTACCCGTTCCAGCTAACCCTGGGTGATTGGCTCAACGCAGCCGTGGACCTAGAGAGTGTGGATTCCCGCCTGAAGCTGGTAGTCACAGACTGCATAGCAAAAGCCAGCGCCACGGACCTAGCAGCGCCAGTATACCCGCTCTACCAAAACAAGTAAGTTGGACAGTTATTTATCAACAGCAGAAAGGAGAGAGATAAAAAAAAAAATTAAAAAAATATGCGCCAGTTATTGTTACCTTAACCCATCTAGCCCAACGCACTATCAGGAGATGAATTGACCATGATAATTCAAGGGTAGTGCCAGATTGGCTTGGCGCCTTCAGGCGCCACACCAATCTGGCTCAACCCTTGAATTATCATGGTCGATCCATCTCCTGCACCGGCTGGTGTAGTCGTTAGATGAGACCTCCCAAATGTGGCATTGGGGTTAAATGGGTTCACCCCATCACTGTTGGGGCAAGGTGAACGCTACCCTGCTGCAAGAGACATAAATGGAGGCGAATACGGGGTCTCATGAAGATTTTGGCCTCTTGTTAGTCCTATGTTGTTGCCTAATTTGATCTCATTTATATCTGTTCTTTACACAAATGTCGGTGAGTGTGCAGTTGTTTCTGACGCGCAATTCGTGGTCACTGGCAGAGAAAGGGACTAAATCTGTTGACGCCTGCTGAGAGGCGTACGAAATTTGGCGAGATTTCGCTTTGCATCTCATTTAACTAGAAGTGTACTTGTGGTGTGAAGTACTTCCTGAGTTGGTCTATTTGGGGTTCGCATCTCATTTGATTAGAAGTGTACTTGTGGTGTAGTCCCCCAGTGGGTGTATCAGGGCAGTACACTCGCTGACGGTACGGGATGTTGGTCTTGTTATCCACGGATTACAGCAGCTGCCATCGTCTTTTGTGCGTTTGTCTAGGTGCGTGACGGAGCAGACTTTAGAAGTGCACCCGATCAGTAACTTCAAGTTTGGACTTCGCTTCCAGCCCTTCATCTTTGTGAACTATCCCAACGTGGTGCTGGAGTGCGCGGTACTCGTCTGCCTCAAGACAGAGGTCTCTGAGGAATGTGACCGCAGCTGCAACAATGCTAAGCCCACACCAGCGCCCACAGGCCGTCGTCGTCGTCGCTCGGTGGAGGCAAGACCTGTGTACAGGGTGCAGACTCAGCCAGTACACATCATTGTGCAGCAGATGCCAGGTATATGTTGCACTCTGCCTTTTATCAATGTCTAGACTTTATACGTCGAGTGCAAACAGTGCAAGTTTATGTTTGGCCTTCATTAGTGAGGTTACGTTTGCAACGAACATCAACCGACAATGAATGAGAGCTAAATCGTGCTTGATAATCATAGTCTTGTACTAAAAGCATAGACAACACTCCAAGCATCCCCATGAGGCATAGATCCTCACAAGCCCTCCGGGCTCGTGATGACCTATGCCTCGTGGTGATGTGTGTAGTGTTCTCTATGCTTATTTGTTTCTTCAAAAACATTACCGATGACATGACTACCAGGAGTGTCTACTCCTTGCTCAATTCTAGCCTAAGAACCCGTTGTGTAAACACAACCCGGGAGGCACTCGGGGAACCCCCAGAGGGACCGAGAGTTGTCTCCCGCTCCTACCCACCAGCCCTATTCACCTGTGAACTCCAGTCACGCTTCTTAGGCTCACGCGTTCAGACGTGTTGTCTCTAGCCTCTGGACTTAGTAGTTTTTTCGACCGGTTCGGTCTGCCTTGATTGCTTCGTCTTCGCCGGCCTGGGATTCTACGCGTGCGACGTTGGTCGACTGCAGCTTCGGTCTTGTTCAAGGGTTCCCTCTCTGGCTTTGCCGGTCGGGCTGTGGGTGTCATGGAACTTTCTCCTTCTCGTACCACTCCGACTGACAGGTAAGGTAGTTAGAGGGCCCTCGGCTGGTTGCCCGGGCGGGGCACAGGCACGAGCAGCTTGCTTTTTGCGTCGCTTCTCCCTCGTTTGGGGTTTTTTTTACCTCTGTTTGGTTGCCTGATTAGCTGAAGAAGGTTTGGCGCCGGTTTTGGCGGGCTTTTCGCGCCATTGCCAGATGCGAGCGGTGAGTCACGTTACTGTATCTAGGCCATACCTAACGTTTTCGGCTTTCGGTTTAGACGCCCCGTGTTATGACGAAGGCTTGGATGCTCACCTGTCCCGGCAGGGTTTGTTTTCCCTCCGCCGTGGTTTTAATTAAATGTTGATGGCAGGTGATCGTACGTTGGTTAATTGGGTGCATAACACCACAGTAGCTTGGGGGCCTAAAGCTTAACGGGGTGATTGGTGGACACTCGCCGAGTGCCTTCATGTTTTGTGTGTTGCAGTGGCCTACTGATGACATGCACAAAATGCGGAGGCTTCCAGTGGCCGTCTGATAAACATGCAGTCTGTCTCCCCTGCGCTGGGTGTGCGTCCGACCATACGTGTGACGTCTGTGCTTCATGGCCGGAACTGCGGTGGTCTAATCTCTGGAACTTTTATAGGAGGGAGCCTCCTACCCTCGCGGGTACCTTGAAGATTTCCGAGACGCCTTCCGCTGTGCCCCCGGCACCGGACGTGCGAGACCAACGGGATCCGACGCAGATAACGCCACTGAGTAATCAAGGGACTAGTGCACGGAGTGGGAGTTCGACCGTCAAGACCGCCTCCGTTCGAGAGCGCGCCCGGACACATTTGGTGGAAAGAACCCGCCTCTCCCAAGAGCCTGGTTTGGTGGGACGCTCGTGGCGTCCCTCCTCCACCGTCGTTCCCCACTCGTCTCTGAGGAAGCCGCCGGGATCCCGCTGGAGGTCCCCTGGCCGGCCAGTAACCCGCCTCTCCCAAGAGCCTGGTTCAGAGAGACATACTTGCACTCGTCCGGAGCCTCCTGGTGGTGAAGAACGTAGATACAGGGGTTCTGCTCGACGTTTCCGCTCTCCTTCGCACGATCGTAGGAGGAACTTCTCGCCTCATCGCTCGTCGCATCGGGACTCCCCTCGCCGCAGACGGTTTTCACCTTCTTCGCGTTCCCCCTCTCGGTTGGACTCCCGTTCGTCCCGTCCCTCTTCCCAGCGACCGGCCACTTCCCCCCCTCCTTGTACTCACCGCTCCGTTCCCTCTCGTCGCAGCCGTTCTCCTCGTCGGGATCTGCCTTCGGCACGCAGGAGGTCCTCACCGCATCGTTCAGACTACCGCTCTCCGCTGCGGAGGGAGTCTTCGTCCGCTGCGGTTCTCCGACGGGATTCCCGGCCTCGGAGCCCTCGTCGCCCTCTTCGGTCGCCGGTTTCCGGACAGCGGGACTTCGACACCCTCAGTTTGGCGCCGGAGGATGCTTCGGACTGGTTACTTGGAGGTCTAAGCCGTTCTTCAGCTTCTCCCTCTTCGGCCTCCAGTGTGTTAGCTTCCGTCAGACAGGTTTCTTCTTCCCGGATGGACACGCGGCTGGCGCTGGACGGAGCGGCCAAGGTCATCGCCGCCGCCTTACCGGAGGATGTTTGTCCGGCTTCACCGCCTGTGAAGAGGAAGATTTCCGCCTTCGTGGACGCGGATAGGACGGTTAAGAGGTTCAAGTCTCTCCCACAGCCGGCTAGTTTTTTGGATCTGCGGGACGCCTTCTCGTCTCACCTGCTTTCGGAGACTCGGAACTCGGACTTTTTCGCGGACGGGAGATGGCCTTCCGCTCTGGACATCGCATTTCAGCAGGACTGGTACGCCGGCCATTCGCAGTCGTTCCTCTGCCCGCTTCCTCCAGTGGATCCCGCCGCTCTGATGCAAGCCGGAGGGGCTTCTATGTTGAAACGGTCTGGGGACTGGATAGGACGGCGTCGCTGGTCCGGAACACGCTCGCCTGCTCCGGTTTCTTGGACTTGCTGACTCAGGCTTTCATCCGACGTCTCGAGGAAGCTTGGCAACCTGCGTTGTCTCCCCTCCTGGGAGACCTACTACTCATGGCGGAGGCTGGTAACCGCGCTGCTTATCACTCATCGGTCAACGCGATGGCGGCTGCGGCTAACTGCGACCTCATGCGACGAGACGCCGTCCTACAAGCTTGCAGTGGAATGCCGGTCGACCTGAGTACTCAGCTACGTCGGGCCCCTCTGGGAGGGCCTCTGCTCTTCGGGGATACTTGGCAGACGGTGAAGGACTCCAACTCCGACCGTTGGCCTCGCAAGGCTGTCAAGCAGCGCTTTCCTCCCGCCCGCACGGCCCTGGGGCGCTCTTTGCGGGCCCGTAAACGTGTCACCTCGGACCCGTCTGCCCCGCCACGAGCTGCGCCGCGCCGTCGCCCGCCCTTCCGTCGCCCTGGCCCAGCTAGCGCCCCTGCCCCAGCCTGGCCCCGTCCCGCCCGTCGTCCTGGGCGCGGGCGGGCCACCTGACTTGTCCCCAATTCCGCCCCCGCCGACCGTCGTCGGGGCTCCAGTCGGCGGGAGGCTAGCACGATTCAGCGAGGAGTGGCGCTCGCTGTTTCGAGACGAGCCCTGGGTTTTGGACGTAGTCACCAGAGGATTACGGATCTCGTTCCGCTCTCCTCCGCCCTTGCGCTCCATTCCTCTTTGGACAGAGGTTCCGTCCGACGCCCTCAAGGCCGCCGCTCTGCGAGGAGAAGTCGCGGCTCTCCTTTCGAAGGAGGCCACAGAGATAGTGCAGCGTCCGGACTCGCCCGCCTTTTACAGCCGACTGTTTGTGGTGCCCAAGCCCGGCGGCAAGTGGCGGCCAGTCATAGATCTGTCGGCGCTGAACGCCTTCATCGCGGCCCCTTCCTTTCGGATGGAAACGACCAGGGCTCTTCGTGCGGCAGTTCAACACATGGACTACGCGGTCAGTTTAGATCTGTCCGACGCCTACCTACATGTCCCCATGCACGCTTCTGCCAGGAAGTACCTGCGCTTCGCGTTCGAAGGAGTGATTTATCAGTTTCGCGCCCTGCCGTTCGGTCTCAACCTCAGCCCCTGGGCCTTCACCCGCATCATGGATGCTGTAGTGGCCAAGGCGAGGCAGTCGTCGTCAAGTCCGACCTCCAATTATCTCGACGACCTACTCTTGAGAAATCAGGTGGAGACCGCGCTTGCGGCAGACAGGGACGCTCTTTTACAGCTGCTTTACCGGTTGGGTTTCCTGGTCAACACCGGAAAGTCGGACTTCACCCCGGCACGCCACTTCATCCATCTAGGCATGGAGTTTGTCACGGACCGCAACAGGGTACTCTTGCCAGAGAAACGGATTGTGAAGTTGTCCGCTCTCGCCGCGTTGGTAGATCAGCAACAGGCGTAGGGGGCTCTGGATAGAGGTAGCACATTTGCTGTTCGGCAGCTGCGTCCTACATAGGACGGACGGGCATCACTGGTTCTCATCCATCTCCTTAATCTCTCACGTGCTGGCTCCAAGCGCCACACCCTGGCAAACCACCTCAGCTGGTGGGCTAAACCACGTGAGGGGGTGGTGTTCACATTGCACCACTAGGCGGATGAGCTGTTTCTGACAGCCAACGGCTAGAGGACCGAGGAGATCAGGTTGGATCCAACGGCCAAATGTGGGGGAGTAAACCCTTCAAATCAGGAGTGGAGCCCCGAAGGCAGACAGCTGCCTGTATTCACGCACTGTTCTGGCAGCTCCTGCAGCCAAACTGGTGCCAAACGTACTGCTTTGCATTCCTTTGGATACATCAGCGAGGCCGAGAGGGGGATCTTGACGACTGGGCACCCCAGGATCTCCATACACTTCGCCCAGGCTTGCGCCCTGGAGAGGTCACTCCAGTGACTGACCCAGCAAGCGCATATACTCCATTGTCTTCCGAGACAGGATGCCAAAACAAAAAAAAAAAAGATCAGCAACAGGCAGCCCCCGCCAGGGCCTGGCTTCAGCTTCTGGGCCTGATCAACGCAGCGGCGGATCTTATCCCCCTCGGGCGTCTCTACTCCCGACCGCTACAACTTCATCTTCTACTGCTCTGGCGTCCCTCCTCGGGCGACTTGACCACAATCGTCCCCGTGTCCCCTTTGGTACGCCCCCACCTTTTACGGTGGACCGACAGAGCCTGGTTGGCTCTGGGAGTCCCCATTTCCTCTCCATCCCCGCACCTCTCCCTGTGTGTCGACGCGAGTCGGGCTGGTTGGGGAGCCCACCTGCTTCCTCAGTTCACCACGACGTCCGGCCTCTGGCCTCCGGAGTTCGCGGACAAACACAGCAACTGGTTGGAACTGCAAGCGGTGTGGCAGGCCATCATCGTTTGGGAAGAGCAACTCAGACACCAGCATCTTCTCGTCCTTTCGGACAACTCGACAGTGGTAGCTTATATACAGAAGCAGGGAGGAACTCATTCACCCGATCTATGCATGCTACTCTTCCGATTGATGCGATGGTGCGAGGACCGCGATCTGACTCTCAGCGCTCGCCATATTCCCGGTCGCCTGAACGTTTTAGCGGACTCCCTTTCTCGCCGAGGACAGCTCATTCACACGGAATGGACGCTACGCCAGGACATTTTCCGGATGATTTGCTCTCACTGGGAGACCCCGATGGTGGACCTGTTCGCCACGAGGTGGAATCACCAGCTTCCCCTCTTCGTTTCCCCAGTACCGGATCCCCTGGCTTGGGCGGTCGACGCCTTATCCATTCCCTGGGACGGACTCATAGCGTACGCCTTTCCCCCGACAGTCCTTGTCCCCAAAGTCCTCCTAAAGCTGCGAGGAACCAATGCGATCCTGCTCCTGGTCGCCCCGTTCGCTTGGACTCGTTCCTGGTCCACCGACCTGATCAGCCTCGCCACGCACCCTCCCCTACTGCTCCCCACGCCCCGCACTATGCTCAAGCAGCCACGTCAGGCGCTGTTCCACCCCTGTCCGGAACGCTTACTGCTACACGCCTGGAGGTTGTGCGGCAAGCCCTCTCAGCTAGAGGTTTCTCGGGTGCTGCAGTGGAAGCGATCGCTACAGCTCGCAAGCCCTCGACTAGACGTATCTATGAGGGGAAATGGAGGGTACTCTGTACCTGGTGCAGCGACCGTCGTCTCTCCCCCACCGAACTGACAAACCCCCAACTTGCGGACTTCTTCCTCTGGCTCTTCGGAGACCAAGGACTGGCCCCTATTACCATTCGGGGATATCTCTCGATGATTGCCGACACCTACCGGCATCTCGGCCGCGCGGACCCCGGCGCGTGTAAGGACCTGGCAGATCTTATGTCACACTTCGGACTACAAAGGCCTGCCTCTCGCTCACTTCTTCCCCGCTGGGATTTACCATGGGTTCTTACCTGGCTAAACTCACCACGTTTCGAACCACTACCGCTGGCCAGTCTTGCGGATGTGACGCGGAAGACCTGCTTCCTGCTGGCGCTCGCCACCGCGGCACGAGTAAGTGAGATACACGCTCTATCAGTCCGGCCTACATGCCTGCAATTTCGAGCTGATCACTCGGTCCAACTGGTGACCGACCCTGCCTTCATTGCCAAGACTAGGTCTCCACTGACGGCGCCACAGGTTATCACCTTACGACCGTTACGCGGAAAAGACTTCCCCAGAGAGACCAGGCAACAAGATCCCGTACGAGCCCTCAGAGTGTACTTGCGACGAACCAGAGCCGTCCGGAGGGGACGCTCACGCCTCTTCCTACCTTTAAAAACAGGAAGAAACGACATTACAGCACAGACAGTCTCTTCCTGGCTTCGCTGGGTGATTCGCTCAGCATATGTCGATCTCTCCCCTCAGGGAGCGAAGAGCCTAAAGATTCGGGCGCACGAAGTACGGGCCATGGCCACGAGCGTAGCCTTCGACAGGAACTGCGCTGTCAAGGACATCGTGGCTGCGGTGGGCTGGCGATCAGAATCTACTTTCGCCCGCTTCTATCTACGGGATCTGGCAGGGCAGCGAGACAACCTCGCCTTGGTGGGGGACGTCACGGCGGCACAACACTCCCTCCCGGCGCCACAGGCGCCGTAGGTATGCACCTATTAGGGAGTGCAGAGTGTCGGAAGAGAGGAGGGGGCCATGAGCCTAGAGAAAACCATCTGGGGGTGCGGCACCCTCCTCCTGTTCGGCATTCTCCTGGTAGTCATGTCATCGGTAATGTTGAAGAAACAAATTCATTTTTCTTTAAAAGGTATTTTTTCGAAAAATACTTACCGATGACATGACTCGAAGGACCCTCCCACCTACCCCGCTTGCCGCTGGTGAGCCTAATTTCGTGACTGGAGTTCACAGGTGAATAGGGCTGGTGGGTAGGAGCGGGAGACAACTCTCGGTCCCTCTGGGGGTTCCCCGAGTGCCTCCCGGGTTGTGTTTACACAACGGGTTCTTAGGCTAGAATTGAGCAAGGAGTAGACACTCCTGGTAGTCATGTCATCGGTAAGTATTTTTCGAAAAAATACCTTTTAAAGAAAAATGAATGTTTCCAAGCTCATGAGGATCTACGTCTCTTGGAGATGTTTGGAGTGTTGTTTATGCTTGTGGTACAGGCTGGTTATCTGCTGTGACTGCTCTCGTTCGTTGTTGTGAGTTGTCTGTTGCAAAATAAACCTCACTTGCTAGAACACAATGAGCAGCATCCAACTGCTTAGGCGTAGATCGTCATGAACCTCTTTAGAATCCATGCCTCTTAATGGCTCCATTCATATGCACGTCCCTAACCAGATGGCGTTATCAAATAGTAATCTGTGCTGATGCTACAGGAAACATCTGTTCTAGCTGGTGGTAGTGAAGGGTTCATCATTTAATTTTGTACAACTCCGGCACTGACGCTTTACCCGACCATGTGAAGATACAAGGCTGTCTCAGTTCCCATGTGGTGACCCCACCCGGGTCTGCGGCCTTGGGGGACTTGGGTGGGGTTAGGTATTTTTTAGTTCCCAGGGTCACCCTGGTCAGCCCCACAGGGTGGGTTTTTCTCTCTATTCTGGGGCATGTGTTTCTGTCTACCCTTTGTCCATTCACCTGTATTTGCCTTTTTAAAACTCTCCCTACTGTCTGCACTGCCTGTAGCTCTTGATATTGGATGTGTGTTGCTAAATGGTCTTAGCTTTATTTAGGCCCCATGTTGTAGGTTTATTTAACGTATTTGACCGGCTGGCGACATACATTCAATTTTCTGTTTAGTTTTGTTTTCACAAGCAGTGCAGGCACGTCCTGAGAAAGCCTTGTTGCTGTCGGGACGTTAAGCAATGTACAATCAATACAATCAACCCATGTGGTGACACAGGCTGGCCAATCTCCCACCATACTTTTAATTGTTCCGCCGCAGTATTCTTGAATGTTTCTTTGCAATGCCAGATAACGATCAGCTGTTGAGGCGGAACTTTAAAGTAAAAACAACCCAACTATGCAAGACGTTAAAATCCTTTCAAAGAGTCATTTTATAAATAAACTGAACTATTCCTGCCTCCTGTTACTCACACATGCTCAGTTCAACCAATAAAATGCTTGCTAAAAGCTGGGATTATATATGTAGAATCAATCCCTGCTAAAAGCGAGCATTTTATCGGTTGAACCAAGTTCGAGGGATTTTGGGGCAATACGGGAAGGTAGGTAAAAATGTATTTCTGTAAGTTTTGTAAGTTGTCGTGTTCATCCCAATACCATTCACATTGTGAATTTTTGAATTTCTTTTAAGGAGTCATGTGTGCGTTTATTTATTTTCGTATTTATTAATTTAGTTTTAATGACACATTGTTTAACCTTGTCTGAACAGAAAATCCTAGCACTAATACGCCACTTACAACACCCTTACCAATGACAACTGTCACCACCACTACAACTTCTACACAGCCAATCACCACCACCACTGCCAGAACAGGCAGCACGACAAGAACTATTCTGGTTTCCTCCACCACCATCTCGTCTACACAGCAACATACCACCACCACACCCTCACCCCCCAGCACCATATCCCCTAGCACATCATCCCCACCAAAGGCAGGAACAACGACGAAGCTGGAGGAATCGCTGGGGGCTGGGGGAGCCTCAGCACAAGGGTCACAGACTGACATGCAGAGCCAGGCAGGTCAGGAACTTCTGGTACGAAGTGCGGCTGCTTACCAGGGGCCAACTCTGCTGGTCTCACTCATGACGGGTCTGTTGTATTGTGTGTGGACGGTTATGACTCATTGATAATGTGCCTAAACAGGACTGTGGATTTAATACTCCAAGGTGAAATTACCCTAAAGTTGCCTTCTACAGGACTTTGATTGCTAAAGTTTGCCAATACAGCTGTTCTCAATGTTGTCTGCTTTTAACTAAGACTAAGTAAGATTAATTAACAGAAATGTGCTACTACTTCTCATGTGCAATGGGGAAACTGTCCTGTGTAGCAGAAAAGTCTTTCATTTTGCGACATTCAAAGGTCATTATGAAACAAAAGTTAAAGCGACCTTCTTCAGCCAATAAAGGATTAATATTCTGCGATGTCTACTTTTGCAATGTTCAATACAATAACGCTGCACAAAAGGATTATCTTAACGTCCAAGCATGATTGATTAATGCCTTTAAAAAATTTTGCTCCTTTTCTCTGTTACCCGGTACTATGCAGGAGAGTTCCCTGTTTGTCACAAGAGCATTAACACCTTTGTTAAATGTTCCTACTCACATGGTTAGTGGAAAGATGAGTAGGAAGGTTTTAGTTAAGACAATTGATAATCAGTTTTTATTGGTGAATTTTTGCACTCAAGCCCACCCCAGAGAATGCAACTTTAAGTTAATCCTTTATTGTAAGAACATTGTTAGAGAGATGTTACGAGCCATTAAGAGGCATAGATTACCATCAGCCCTAGTAGGTGCAGGGGTTCATGAGAACATGTTCTCATGAACCTCTGGAACTGCAAGGGCTGATGGTACTCTGTGCCTCTTGCATGTTGATTGGTGCTGGCGCGGACTGTTGTGACTGCGATCAAACCAAGATTATAGGATTGAGTATTTTCAAGGCCACAGCGGCCTAACCCTTTGGTTCTGGGTAACGTTTTTTATTCACGATGATTCCTGTAGGAATTATTGTGACTAAAAGTGTTACCAACAGCCAAAGAGTTAGCACACTGAGCCAGGAGGCCGCTATACCTGAATTCAGGAGCTGTCTGAAGATTGCATTGCATGTACAGTTCAGGAGACGGGTCGATATGATGGAGCCAGAATATGCCCCCCACCCCCAACCCCAATGCCTGTGCCTGCGAGAGTATTTCCAAAATAGACCTATTTGGGGAGTATGTCACAAGTACACTTCTATTCAGATGAGATGATTTACATCACAGTAGAATAGAAGTGTACTTGTGGCATACTCCCCGAGTGGGTCTATCTAGGGAGTACACCCACAAACTGTACGGGAAATTGTGTAGCAAAAATAATTTGAAATGTGCACAAACAGGAGACCAGCACAAAATGTCTTTGACAATTGTTTTGAATTGAATCTGAAAGAAAAGACATTTTTTCTTTGCCATGTTTGAAGCAGCTCTGTGATATTTACAATGGAATAGATATAAACTAGTTTGTTAGTTGTATGCCGTGATGTGATGTTTGTTTTGTCCTTACAAGTGCTGTTTACTGTTTTGTCCTATTAACACCATGCATGAGTCTGTCACCTAGAGGGCCCAACAGATAGCAAAAAGAATAGGAGGAACATAAAGTACTACCTGTCCGGAGCTCCTGTGCCACCATGACCATGTCAACTAATGCAGAGGGGCTCTAAACAATGCACAAGTCACTAACAACTGCTGCAATGTGAACGATTCCAGAACTACATCATTTTAGACTATAAGATACTGGAATAAAAGATTCCACATCATTAACCTATTCAGGTCAGATGCACTACAGCAGGAGAAGGGTCGACCATGATAATTAAAGGGTAGTGCCAGATTTGCTTGGCGCCTGTCGGCACCAAGCTAATCTGGCACTACCCTTGAATTATCATGGTTGACCCATCTCCTGCAACAGGTGCATAGTCATTAGATTACGTCTCCAAAAAAAGAAAAATAGAAGATAGTGGTAGAAAACCCTTTAAAATAGAAACAAATAAGGACGTTTCGGATCAAAGATCCTTCCTCAGGTGACATGGAAACAAACGTAGAACAGAAAAGAACACCAGAAAGAAAAGACGTCATCCTGTATAGAGAGAATTTAGAATGACGTAAAAAAAAAAAAAAAAAAAAAAAAAAAAAAAAAAACCCACACACGCACACATAATGACGCAAATACACATGCACAAAACACTTAGCACAAAACTGACGTCTATATACATACACGTCACTGCATACATTCGCATTCACTCGTGCCTACTGCAGCTCACGCACATGCACACACACACACACACACACACACACATACACACACACACACACATACACACACACTCAAAGGTAGCATCCAGTATCAACAGTGAGGTCAAGCCTGGCACCAACTACCCATCAGGCCGAGCATACATCCCTAGGGGCGAATGTTCAAGCCGCGCGGATGGTAAGTGCCAAGCCTGTCCGCGAAAAAGGATTCTGTCATTTTGCGGCGGATGAAGTGGGATGTATTTTGCCAAAGGATGCGTATGCTGAAATGTGTGAGGCTATGAGGCGGTTCGTTGAAATGACGTCCAACCTGGTTGTTGTATCCGAGGCGGATCGAACGAACATGCTCCTCGCAGCGTTCAGGGAGTGTACGGTATGTCTCCCCCACATACAACATCTTTGGGCAGTGAGAACATGAGATGACATAGACAATATCCGATGACTGGCATGTGAATGATCGGTGGACATGAAAAGATGACAGGGGTCCGGTGATGACGGGGGATGTGTTGATGTACGGACATGCTTTGCAGTGTGGTTGCTGACAAGGGTGTGTGCCAGGTGGTAAGGTGTTAGATGCGCGAAGTGAACTGTGAACAAGATGATCGCTTAGGTTAGTGTCACGTTTGTAAGCGACCAGCGGAGGCTCAGGAAATATGTCTTTCAATACTGTGTCATTCTGAATGATGTGGAAGTTCCTGAGGAGAATGTTTTTGATGGGGATGTTGTGAGGATGATACGTGATACACAGGACCGGCCGGTCCTCTGCAGCACTGTGAGTTTTCTCCCTCAAAGCTTCACTTCTGCTTGTGGCCTCAGCCTTAGAACGAGCGGTGTTGACGATGTCTTGGGTGTATCCCTGACCAGGGATACCCCCAAGACATCGTCAACACCGCTCGTTCTAAGGCTGAGGCCACAAGCAGAAGTGAAGCTTTGAGGGAGAAAACTCACAGTGCTGCAGAGGACCGGCCGGTCCTGTGTATCATGTATCATCCTCACAACATCCCCATCAAAAACATTCTCCTCAGGAACTTCCACATCATTCAGAATGACACAGTATTGAAAGACATATTTCCTGAGCCTCCGCTGGTCGCTTACAAACGTGACACTAACCTAAGCGATCATCTTGTTCACAGTTCACTTCGCGCATCTAACACCTTACCACCTGGCACACACCCTTGTCAGCAACCACACTGCAAAGCATGTCCGTACATCAACACATCCCCCGTCATCACCGGACCCCTGTCATCTTTTCATGTCCACCGATCATTCACATGCCAGTCATCGGATATTGTCTATGTCATCTCATGTTCTCACTGCCCAAAGATGTTGTATGTGGGGGAGACATACCGTACACTCCCTGAACGCTGCGAGGAGCATGTTCGTTCGATCCGCCTCGGATACAACAACCAGGTTGGAGTTGACGTCATTTCAACGAACCGCCTCATAGCCTCACACATTTCAGCATACGCATCCTTTGGCAAAATACATCCCACTTCATCCGCCGCAAAATGACAGAATCCTTTTTCGCGGACAGGCTTGGCACTTACCATCCGCGCGGCTTGAACATTCGCCCCTAGGGATGTATGCTCGGCCTGATGGGTAGTTGGTGCCAGGCTTGACCTCACTGTTGATACTGGATGCTACCTTTGAGTGTGTGTGTATGTGTGTGTGTGTGTATGTGTGTGTGTGTGTGTGTGTGTGTGTGTGTGTGTGTGTGTGTGCATGTGCGTGAGCTGCAGTAGGCACGAGTGAATGCGAATGTATGCAGTGACGTGTATGTATATAGACGTAAGTTTTGTGCATGTGTATTTGCGTCATGTGTGTGTGTGTGGGGTTTTTTTTTTTTTTTTTTTTTTTTTACGTCATTCTAAATTCTCTCTATACAGGATGACGTCTTTTCTTTCTGGTGTTCTTTTCTGTTCTACGTTTGTTTCCATGTCACCTGAGGAAGGATCTTTGATCCGAAACGTCGTTATTTGTTTCTATTTTAAAGGGTTTTCTACCACTATCTTCTATTTTTCTTTCACGTGAAACCCTAGCGGCAACAGTTTTACTACGTCTCCAAAATTTGGGAAATATGTGCGTTGGGCTGAATGAGTTAAACACAATGAAGTAAGCACGAAAACATTTATGTGGTTTGACAATAAAATGATGCCATACTCTTGTAGTACAATAAACCTTGTAAAAATACTGTTTGGAAAGGCCATCCAAGGGAAGAAGATAAACAATAATAAGCAGTCATGTACCACCAGCCTACTGTTTCTCCCTAGACACTCTGCAGCGGAGATGAATACATCATGTGTTCAGAATTGTTTGCAGTGTAACAATGCTATTGTGATTCACCACAAGTACATGGAAGTGATCCAGTGAAGAGAAAGTTTGCACCATCAGTTCTACAGTGAACCTAGCTTTTCCAGACAGCGTGAGAATCCAAAATATCATTACTGCCACGGCCATTGCCAACATAAATGTAACCGCCACAAAATATCAATGATATGAATCATGGTCCTAGTCCAGGAGTTTCAGAAAAAAAAGACTGGATCCATGTCGTGCTTAGTTTCTAAATTATAGACCAACAGATTGCCAGCCTCAGAAAGTTCCCAGTATATTCTGGAGGGTACCAACTCAGAAAGTGCCCAGATATATATTCTGGAGGGTACCGACTCAGAAAGTGCCCAGATATATTCTGGAGGGTACCGACTCAGAAAGTGCCCAGATATATTCTGGAGGGTACTGAATTTATATCTACTGGGGATATATTACCGTAAGTTGTTGTCGTGCCTTTCTCATCATTTTTGTGCTGATGAACAGTACATGTGCTAGATTGCTGTTGGTGCTACATAGCATTCGCATGAGCTTTATGTAGAGCATGGTCCTCTGTACCTATTGCAGATGTACTTACCAGATAGACCTACTCGGGGAGTACACCACAAGTACACTTCTATTCAAATGAGATGCAAAGCATCTCATTTGAATAGAAATGTACTTGTGGTGTATTCCCCCACATGGGTCTAGCTTGGAGTACATCGTATCTCATTTAAATAGAAATGTACTTGTGTATTCCCCCACATGGGTCTAGCTTGGAGTACATCACATCTCATTTAACCCTTTCAGTGCCATCATAAAGCCTAGCTTACCCAGGAACAGGGATTCAAAGTGGTGTCAGCAAGACGGGGCTCATGACGATTTATACCTCTTGCAGTTGGGTGGTGATATTTTCTCGGCACTGAGTGGGTTAAATACAAGTGTACTTGTGGTGTACTCCACGAGTGGGTCTATCTGGGGAGTACACTCACAATCGCTACAGGCCATATTCACATAATCAATGTACTCTACTGCCCTGTGTCTTGTTCATGTAAAACTGTAACCATATACATTTTGTTTTGTCTCTGTAATGTTAGAGTTTTTAAAATGTTAGAGACACTTTCTGTTGACTTCTTTATGTCAGTATTATTTCATTATTAGTGCTATTATTATTTTTTCTATAATTATTCAATTTATTGTTATTATTCCGTCCGCATTGTTGGAGGCACGTTTTAAGTGTTTTACGTGATAGTATGCGTATGTAATGCTGTTGCTGGTAAAATATTGATTAAAGCCTCTACCTTCCTTACAAGTGTGCTCGAATGTGATTTTTGGCACTTATGGCAAACATCTAAAATCACATACCAACACACATATGTACTTACATAACTGCAGGTAAGATTTATTTGAATGTGTTAAAGTGTTTGTGGTGAAGATATAACATATTATACAGTTTCATTCTTTGTTTTATTTTTTAAATAATGTTTTTAATCTATTTATTTTCTTCGGGTGGGGGGAGGGGGGGGGGACTATTAACCCATATCATACCGTTGCTAAACGCTTTAAATTTGTACACTTCCATATGCAAGCTACATTATAGTACTTACAGATAAGGATATAGACCAATGGCTTTAGTTCAAGGGTGGTGCCAGAATAGCTTGGCACCTAGAGACACCAAGCTATTCTGGCACTACCCTTGAACTATTTTAGTCAAACTTATTTCACACACTGGTGTATTCCAAATGATAAGAGTTAACAGGGTTTATTTGTGTGTAACTCAGATCTTCCGTCGGTGGCTTAGCCTGACTGTATGTTTATAACTGAATTGGCAAACGCCTTTGTGGTGAAGTGAAATTAGAATGAAAAGTCTTTTGCCGTAGATCTCGTTGACATTTTGACTATGGTTATGTTGAGCCACATGCCATCATAATTATCACCATCACCAAGCCAGTCACCTGTGTATCATCGTTATCGCCATCATTACCCATACCGTTTGCGAGTGTACACCCCAGCTGGAGGAGTACACCACAAGTACACTTCAGTTCAAATGAGATGCGAGTGTATCCTCAGATAGACCTACTCGGGGATTACACATCAAGTATGTTTCTATTCAAATGAGGAGACACTCGCAAACAGTACGCATGCAAAGCTGACAGAAAATAAACACCAATCGGAAGCTACCGAGAGCTGACGACCACATTTGAATAATTTATGATCTCCCATACTGCTTCTCCTCTCCTCATGTCATTTTGTCACACGGAGAAGTTTTCATTATTACTTTGGTTTACATCTGTTTCACGCCTTTTTGCATGATATTAAAACACACGAACATGACTTCAATTTTTAATTATTTAATACGTGAGAGAGGGAGTGCGAGAGAGAGATGAAATGAATTTAATTGATTACACTATATTTTACAAAGACAGGGATTTAGACTGGAGAACCTCTCTTAAAATCGGTGCTTTCACATTTCTTGATAACCCCTTCTTTCACGGATCACGAGGATGAAAAAATTGCAATCACAAGAAGAAGAAATGCTAATCACAAATCATTTTAGGGCATAATCCTCCCCCCACCCCTCCCCTGGTGTGGGGGGGGGGGAGGAGGGCGGTGTCCATTTTTGTCGAACACTGCAGGTAATCCACCCCAGAAAATATGCGACTGGTGTAAACGGAGTTATTTGGGAATAAGCCAATGTCCATTTATGAGAAAAGTGAGATTTCTGGCTCGTGCGAAGTAAAAGTGAGTATGTTCTGGGCCAGTGGTCGTCTGTCCATCGTCCGCCTGTTGTTGAGCACAGAAATGGGCAAGCCGGCGTCAGCTGACATTGGTTTGATGATCTTCTGCTGACAGAAACCTTGGGATATTGCATGAGTGAGCTTAGTCCTGCATCAGCCACAAAGCAAGGTAGCGGAGTTAGTGTTCTGGCGCTGTAGTGGAGCGCATTGCTTAGTGGCTGGCACATGACTAAGCACACTCATGCAATGGGCACCTTAACCTTACGCTGTTGGTGTGTGGTTTTATTTGTGTCCTTACAAGTAAGTCGTCCACACTTTCCCATTTGTCAACAAGGCACAAACACACAATCATGCTGACCCACTCCAATACAGCCTCAAATTGAAGAAGTCAACTTTTAAAGTCTAAAACTTACAACAGAAGAATTTCTTAAAAGGCACTGCCGAATGCGAAATAAAAATAACTCGAGAACACCAAACTATCTTCTTCTGTTTCTGCCTGAAAATATGATGCTGTATGTGTGACTTAAAATGTGCTCACTGAGAAAATTCAACACGTGAACATTTTCCTTATATTTATAGTACGTATAATTGTCATGCTCCATGGATTGTCAAAATTCTGGTCTAGCATCGTGTATAAGAACATTCCTATTTAACATTTTTTTCATCAAACACATTTTACATGCAGTAAAACGATCAATCTTCCTAAGTAAAATTCAATGTGGTCACCAACCAAAAGTTGAGCACGAACATGAGTAATTTCTGTTCAGCCATTCTTATCTTGATGAGACTAGCTCCCAGCCTAACCCTAACTTTAACCCTGATCCCCAAGCCATCCCCTGATTTTCAGTTTGAAATAATCTCAGCAGCAAAAGAGCAGCCGTAGAAAACAGGTAATGCAAACAATTACAAATAATGCAATAAATAGATTGCACTTCCCCCTCGAACAACAACACTGTAACTGTAACAATTTTAAAACATCAAGGCAACACTAAAAACATTTTAATTCAATATAGTCTGACAACTTATATATTATATGTATGTCCACTGTTGAAAAGGTTATTTATGGTGTGGGAATGCTTATGATTAAAAATATTCTGCACTTTGCTTAGGACATGCTGGACTTCATGTCTGTGCTGCAACATTTAAACCTCGCCAGCCATAGAGTTTCATGTGCTCCTTCATCAAAGGGGCTCATGGATAGCAATACTTCTTTTTGTATCCTCAGACGTGGCAGTCATCTAGGTTTAAATCTACAATTGTGGATACACACAATGAGGCAATAATCCAATCAGAAAGCAAGAAATCAACTGTGCTGCAAGTGTCTCCTCCTTGGTAAGCAGTGGGCCAACAAGGCTTCACCCATGTCATTGCCCATGATAGAGTCGTTTGACTGGTAATGGACTTCACTTGCCCATAGGTGATTGCTAATTCCCTAATCACACCACACTTAAGTCTCAGCGCAGCCGGGGTCGCCAGTGACGCTCAGATTGCATACTTTGTCTTTTGAGGTAGTGTTAGTGGACATGCACCATCACCCATCAGAGCAGCATTGTAGTCATTGACACGTGTCACCACATTTTGAGGATGCAATGAAAATTTACATGAGCCACTTTGAGTGCAGGGGCACATGACACCCTATGCCTAGGTGAAGTACTGTGACGGGGTGCAGATCAATAGCGCCAGAGAAGCTATCTGGGGGAGGGGGGAGGGGAGGCACGTGCCCCCCCTAGGCCCCATGCATCAGCAACTGGGAGAGATTGTTACTTTTGTTTTCTGTTCATCGAGATAGGAATTTCATTAAACTCCTGTACTACAGTATGTCTTTCTTCCTCTTACATTTTGCACACACACACACAAAATGATAAAAAGTATATAATAGTTGGGGTTTTTTCAGATAGAATTATAAAATCCAATTGTTTACTGTCTAGCACACCCTAAAAAGAAATGTGTGTGTTGGGGTGTTTTGTTTGTGACATAAATGAGGACAGAAAACGTGAGTTTGTCGTCTGATCACAAGTATATGACCATATCATGTCATAATTTCAGGGGAAAAAAAATTACAATGCCGATGTACTAATATTTTGAATGCAGCAAAATGAATATTTGAAATTTTGACTGCTCAAAGCCAGCTGAGTTGGATTCATTTTGACAAGCAACACTATCCGAGCATTTTATGTACAATATAAACATGGCTTTCAAACCCCTGAGTACATCTGGCTATTTTTGCATACTAAATATGGGTTCTTTGCAAGGAATTGTTTGTGTTCATTAATTGTGCATGTTTTATTGCACATGCAATAAATCATTGTCAGCGGAATGACTGAGACCTACTTGCATAACTCGGCAAGGTGTTCTCTCAAGAGAAATCTTGAAGAGCAAACAATTTTACCTGTCATTAAAGACCATCATTAAGAAGGCTACAGTCACCTAAATGGTGGTCTTAGATGGCAGGTGGTCTCTTAGAAGAAGTCACTTAGTGCCTGCCAAATCGACCACCGCCAGTGGTCTTCGCTTGCTGCGGACCGTGACACCTGGCGCTCCACCAGACAAGGCAGCCGTCTCCTTTGAGGACTCTCGCAGAGGTAGCCTTAAGGACAAGCGGCTCGGGAGAATAAAACAGAGATGCCGCAACTCAGAACCCTGGCCAGACCTTCCCCTACAGCCACTGCGGTCGAACCTGCCTGCAGCCACGAGGAGCCAGCTGGGCCTGCAGACGTCGTGGGCAACCCCTGGCGTTCACGAAGTCAAGCCAAGAGGGTCTCTTATGACAAACACGCAAGTCTTTCATACGGCTGCACCGTGTATTTCATGTGTGTGCAGGTCCGTAGTTTGGACCTTACAGTATAGTTCCATTAACCCATTTAACCCCACAGACGCATTTCCAAAAGAGGTCGGATTGTTTAGAAAAAAATCCATTCAGCAAGTGACTCTGCACGCAAACTTCATCCATGAATCAGTTAAAATAATCCACGCACGTTTCCATATGAGGCCCGCACTGAAAAGACAATTAACTCATGAGATCTACCCCGCAAGACCGAAATCTTTAAATTGTGCTGTTGTCCTCTGAAGACTGCATTGCAGTGCAGGACACAGATCGAGATAGTTCAAGGGTGATGCCAAAATAGCTTGGCGCCCATAGGCGCCAAGCTATTCTGGCATCACCCTTGAACTATCATGGTCGATCCTTAGTCTTCCTGTGGTGTGTGAATGAGTTAAGGCTCATGAGCTTGCATGTCCATAGCAGAGGAGCCTGATGAGCACGATTTGATATACTTGCTATTTCTGTGAGTGAGCCACCAACCAGCTGCATAGTACACGTGAGTGTTTCCGTATCATGCGCGCAGAAACCCTATTGTATGTCAAGACACACTCGTAAAGCACCTATGATTTACAGGGGCTGGTGAGGTTCTTTTCTGCTAGTAGCTGAGTACCATTCGCTTTTTACTAAGCAGTAAAGGGTTCTTTGTTACGTTTTTCAAAGTCAAAATGATAAACAAAACCACTCATTGCAAGTGTTTGTTTTAAATTCTGCGTATCACATTATACAAACAAGCATGCACCTGCACCACAAAATTGCATTGAATTGAATAAACTTTATTGTCCATAAACGACAAGCATAAATTGGAACATTTCCTTTGGCTCACATAAACATAAAACACACAAGAAAGGCAAAGCCATTATGGCTCACGTGTATGACCGATTTACATATGTGTGACCTTTGTGACAAGGGCTGGCTTCTGACAGCAAAATCCATTTTTCTGAAAATGTAAGCATTTTTCACACATCTGTCAACCCCCCGTGACCCTTGACCTTTGTGATGAGTAGACTAAATTAGTATGCATAGGAAGGTCTTATCATCAGCTATCTTTGTACCAAATTTGGCTGAAAAATGGGCAAAAATGTTGGTAATACCTACAATTTTATCAAAAATAGGCATTTTACACACATTTGCCAGCCTCTTGTGACCCTTGACCTTTCCAAGGGGTCATCCAAATTAGTAGGTATAGATAGGTCTTACTATCAGGTATCTCTGTACCAAATTTGGGTTTGAAGTTGTGAATAGTATTTCAGGAAAAAACATCTTTTGTCAAATGTGGCTATTTTTCACTTATTTTCTGAGCTCTTGTGACCCTTGACCTTTCTGAGGGATCAACCAAATTAGTGTGCATAGAAAGGTTTTACCATCAGGTATCTCTGTAGCAAATTTGGGTTTGAAGTTGTGAATAGCATTTGAGAAAAAAACATATTTTGTCAAAATATGGCTATTTCGGACCTATTTCCTGAGCCCTTGTGACACTTGACCTTTCTGAGGGTCATCCAAAAGAGTATGCATAGATAGGTCTTACTATCAGGTATATTTGTACCAAGTTTGGGTTTGAAGTTGTGAATAGTATTTGAGAAAAAAATTAATTATGTCAAAATATAGCTATTTTTGACATATTTCCTGATCCCCTGTGACCTTGACCTTGACCTTTGTGAGAGGTCACTCAAACTGGTATGTTTAGAAAGGTCTTGCCACAAAGTATCCTTGGGCCAAGTTTGAATAGTCTCCGAGAAAATGCCAAGGTTAAAGTTTTCTTACAAGTACGCCGCCATGGGTGACTTTATTTGACATAGAGAGGGCATGTCAATGGGATCACAGTTCCCAATAGATTGTTTCTACCCACATAACTGACTGACGTCAGTGACACACATCTTACTCTTCACCCACCCACCTCCACACCCCATTCTAGAGTGGTACAACCGAATGCGCAGCTGAAAAGCAGTGGGGTTTTCCCTTCACCATTCCCGAACCACCTCGGTGTTGGGAAACTTTAAACTGAAATTAACGAAATTTTACAGCGAATGGAGTGTACCAACTGGCTGTGAGTTCGAAATTGTGCTTCAATGCATGATAGGTTCTTGACTTTATATTGAAGGGCCTGAAAATTATTCCTTGATACTTCTGCTGATGACAGCAAGAAAATCCCAACAAGAGTCCTGTAATGTTAGTTTGAACGATCCGCCGCCATGGTCCCCGCCCAATTTCACCCATACCTCATCTTCAGGGATGGTGTTGTCATGCCAGGTAAACTTTCCTCCTTTGTCGTATCCATCCAAAAGACCGTGTGACCAAATTCATAACATTTTTAATCTTTCCAACTGTCGTCACCTCGCGCTGGGACCATATGGCGTTGAGGCGCGTCCCCTGGGTGGTGGATAGGGGGTCCCTCGTGAGAGGGGTGCACCGAATGAAATAAGGTGCCGTGAACCAACATGGTCTAAGGGAAGGTGACCCCGACAGAAAACCCCTGGTCCTCCTAGTAAGGGGGTTGGGCGTGGGGGTAGCTTCCCCACCCTGCAAAAAAGGAAATAGCTACAAAAACGCCGACGAAAAGACTAACAGTAATTCCATACCTGGAGGAGGAAGGTTCTTCTACCAGAAGACTTATGACGTCCTGTGGTGAAAGCCGGAAGTCTTCGGAAGCCACAGGACCGAGCCGCCTCTCTCTATCCAGGGATACAACCATGGGCACATGGAACGTCAAGACCATGTACCAGAGCGGCAAGGCCGCCCAGATAGCAGCGGAAATGCAAAAGTACAACCTTTCCCTGCTAGGTATCAGTGAAGCCAGATGGACGCAGTCTGGCCAGAATAGGCTGTTAAGTGGGGAGATGATTCTGTATTCAGGTCATGAAGAGGAGAATGCCCCCCATACAGAAGGTGTAGCATTCATGCTGTCGCCAGTGGCACCGGCAGAGCGCGCTGATGGGCTGGGAACCTCTTGGGCCAAGAATTATCACAGCAGCCTTTAGAACCAAGAAAAAGCTCAAGCTGAACGTCATCCAGTGTTATGCGCCCACTAATGACAGTGATGAGGAAGAGAAACAAGAGTTCTACAACCGACTCCAGAGTGCCTTGGACAAATGTGCGGAGCGAGACATCACCATCGTCATGGGCGATTTTAATGCCAAAATAGGGGAGGACAACACCGGATACGAAGAGGTGATGGGGAGACAGGGACTAGGCTCGGAGATGAGTGAGAACGGGGAGAGGTTTGTAGACTTTTGTGCTCTAAACCGACTTGTCATTGGAGGCAGCATCTTCCCACACAGAAGAATACACAAAGCAACTTGGGTCTCACCTGTCGATACAACAGAGAACCAAATAGACCATATCTGCATTAACAAGAAATTTAGACGATCCCTTCAAGATGTTCGAGTGAGGAGGGGAGCAGATGTCGCCTCAGACCACCATCTGCTTACCTTAAGAATGAAGCTCAAGCTAAAGAAAAGCCGCACAGAGACAACAAGAAGACAGCGCTATAATGTAGGCCTCCTGAGAGAAACTGGAGTTAGAGAAGAGTTTAAACTGGTGCTGTCCAACCGGTTTCAAGCGCTAAAGGAGCTAGTAAATGAAGAGGAGGCAGTCACCACAGAGCAGCAGTGGAAGGCAGTCAGAGAGGCGCTGAACTCAACCTGCAAAGACACTGTAGGGTTCAGGAAACACCATCACAAGGACTGGCTGTCGGCACAGACCTTGAAGAAGATAGAAGTGAGGAAGCAGAAGAAAGCAGCTGTCAACAACAGTCGCACAAGAGCAGCCAAAGTAAGGGCACAGGGGGAATACTCGGAAGCCAACCGCGAGGTGAAGAGTAGTATCAGGGCAGACAAGAGGGCCTACACAGACAGCCTGGCAGCAGAGGCAGAAAAGGCAGCAGGCAGCGGCAACATGAAACAGCTCTACGACATTACCAGAAGATTGTCAGGCAAGTATGGCCATACAGAAAGACCAGTAAAAGACAAAGAAGGCAAGCCTATTGCAGACAGAGCAGACCAACTCGACAGATGGGCCGAGTATTTTGAAGAGTTACTGAACAGACCGAGCCCACCCGACCCCCCAGACATTCAGCCGGCAGAGACCGACCTACCCATCAGCTGTGACAGACCCAGCCGGGAAGAGATCAGAAGAGCAGTGGCATTCTTGAAGAACGGCAAAGCAGCAGGGCCAGATGGCATCCCAGCGGAGTCTCTGAAAGCAGACCTAGAGACAACAGTGGAGATGCTGTACCCACTGTTTGGAAAGATCTGGGAAGAGGAGGTGATGCCGGCTGACTGGAAGGAGGGGTACCTAATCAAGCTTCCCAAGAAAGGCGACCTCAGCAAGTGTTCCAACTACAGAGGAATCACCTTGCTGTCAGTACCAGGAAAGGTCTTCAACAGGATCATCCTGGAGAAAATGAAGAGCTCCGTTGACCCCCAGCTGAGAGACCAGCAAGCAGGATTCAGGAAGAACCGATCATGTACAGACCAGATCGCCACTCTCCGCATCATCGTGGAACAGTCTCTGGAGTGGAGCTCCCCGCTGTACGTCAACTTTGTGGATTATGAGAAAGCATTTGACAGTGTGGACCGAGAGACTCTGTGGAAACTCCTACGACACTACGGTGTACCCACAAAGCTCGTCCGCCTGATTAAGAGCAGCTACGATGGCATGACATGTCGCGTGATCCACGAAGGGCAGTTTACCAGGGAGCTCCAGGTCAGACCCGGTGTCAGGCAGGGGTGTCTGCTGTCTCCGTTCCTCTTCCTACTGGCCATAGACTGGGTCATGAAGATGACCACAGAGCACAGACGAAGTGGAATACAGTGGACACTGTGGACACAGCTTGACGACCTCGATTTTGCAGACGACTTGGCATTACTGTCCCACACTCATCAACAAATGCAGGACAAGACCACGAGGCTTGCTGACATCTCGTCCCAAGTGGGCCTCACCATTCACAAACAGAAAACAAAGACAATGAGGCTGAACGCAACCAGGGAAGAACCAGTCTTGCTTGCTGGCACGGCCGTTGGAGGAGGTGGAGTCCTTCACATATCTCGGGAGCATCATAGACAAAAAAGGCGGCACTGATGCAGATGTCAGAGCACGAATTGGTAAAACCAGAGCAGCCTTTCTCCAGTTGAAAAAAGTGTGGAGCTCCAGAGAGCTGTCACAACACACCAAAGTCCGGATTTTCAACTCCAATGTAAAAGCAGTTCTCTTATATGGAGCAGAGACTTGGAGATTGACAAAAACCACAGTCAACAGAGTACAGACCTTCATGAACAGTTGCCTTAGAAGAATTTTGAAAATCCACTGGCCAGAGAAGATCAGCAACGTCAGACTCTGGGAGAGAACAGAGCAGATAACAGCAGAGAATGAAATTGGGCGAAGAAGATGGGGATGGATCGGTCACAGTCTGAGAAAGCCAGCTTCCAGTATCACTAGGCAGGCATTGTCATGGAACCCCCAGGGAAAGAGGAAAAGAGGTAGGCCGAGAAACTCCTGGCGTCGAGACCTCCAAGCAGACATCAAGAGACTGGGAACCACCTGGAGTAGAATCGAAGAAGAAGCACATGACAGGAGTTGCTGGAGGTCTCTCGTCGACGGCCTATACCCGGGTAGGGGTGACAGGCGTAAGTAAGTAAGTAACTGTCGTCAGCTTTTCTTCCCATGTTTCTTCATTGATGAAAACTAGGTTTATTTGTTCGGTTTCTACTTCTCCAAACATGGCCGTTCACTTCCGCTCTTGCCGTTCCTTTCTTTCACTTTCAAATTAGACTCTGTTTTCATAAATCTTTTCTGAGTTCGGTACCGCTGAGACCAGCTTAGTCACCTGTTTGGGTTCGAAAGGCAGATCCTTGTAGGCTGGTAAAAGACACTTGGTGACTGCCAACCTGCCGCTTCACTTCAGGATTTTTTTCCTCTGGCTTATTTCGTTTTAATTTTATGGTCCAAACTCTATTGTGTAACAGAATCGGCGGCACTTCACCAGAAACGTCTTGCCGCCTCATTTTGTGAAAGTAATCCGGACCGTTTTTTTCTCAGGTGAATTTACTAATGCAGCTGATGTCGGCGTTTTTGTTCACTGGTGAAAAGATCAACTGAGGATACTCGACCGAGTCTGACAGAGAAATGTAGCGCAAATATAGCCCACTAACGCTGAGTTGGTATACCTCGCCCTGTGCCTAGGCACGCACCAGCACCCATTTTGCTATTTTCGCACCAGACCGGTTATGATCTGGGGGCAATGCCCCCCCCCCCATCCCCACCTGCATCCGGGCCTGTAGTGTGTCAAACTCGCCATGGCGGCCGTATCAGTCGTATCAAACCCGTAGGGGCGGGTAGGGGTCAGTCAAACTGCTCAAAATGGGACTTTGTTTTTTCGGTCGGCGGGGGGGGGGGGGGGGGGGGGGGGGGTGTAGGGGGGGCGGACCTCCCAACGATTAACCCCTGATTTTCTTGTTGCGTGTTTGCATACTAGTTGTGTCAGTGGCTCAACAGAAAAGTCTGTTCGGTTTCAAACCTGCAGTAAAAATCATTTAACTTCTCTGCATGATCTTTTCTCTCCGAGATTGTCATACCGTCGTTCTTTACTTTCCGGCACCTCCCCCTTCCCGGCGGCTAATGTTTTCATCATAGTGATCCCGTTCATGCCTCCCTAGCCGATCCAAAATATGTTCTCGACCCTGGTACAATGTGTAGTACAATTTTTTTCTGCCATTGCGTTTCGTACCTCATCTGGGTATTATTGAAAGAAGACATTTTTGTGATTGTTCAGAAGTTTTTTTTTATACAGTACTTTGGCAAAGTAAAAAGTTGCACAGACATGCGGCTCAGTTCTTCCCAGATGTTCCGAGACAATGAGCCCTCCCTGACTTTTGTGACATAAGGACCAACAAGATGGCGTCAACCTTGAACTCGACTCGCATGCTCATACGGCGGTTCGCGTTGCCATTGCCGTCTCGAAATCTTTCCAGCAATGTGGTGAGAACTTTTGACATACAATCCTTGTTTTACCAATATGTAGTTGATATTTGAGAAAAACGCCTCCTTCCATAGGTTTGCACTCTGCTGATAATACACCCATCTATAGTTTGGAGTTACATAGAGAATAAAAGGATGCGCGGTGAGAACACTGCGCATGATAGACCGGAAACGGGCGAGTCACACATCCGGCGATCTTGTTGACTTGTGAAGCATACGATTTACATTTCTCCATTGAGAACTTCGTTTTTAATCTATTCATAATTCTATGAGATGTCTAAATCGCGTAACTGCATAGTCAAGAACTGCCACAACGGCAGATACCGCTTATCCATATGGCGAAGCAGAATTTGTGACCAACATGATGGCATCAAACGAGGTGCACATGGCTGCGACTGTGAACCACCCTTCAAGTGAGTGAGTGAGACTCGAGACAGTCTATTTATTATCTTTTTAGTAATGTTGCTGCTTTTTTAAATTCTTTTAAAAAAATAATTAAAATTGAGAAAAATGGTTCCCATTCTTATCGTCTAGGCCCTAAAATAAGTAGGTTGGTTGTGCACTGTGTCTAGACTAGTGTGTGCGTATGTCACTATCATCTATGTGTGTGTACACATTCGTGACATCGTTTGAATGCGGGTGAAATGCGCTTTGAAGCCAGATCTCTAGGAAAAGCGCAATAGAAATAACCCTTATTATTTATTATTATCAGGCCTGATTATTATTATTATATTAAGTGTTAGGCCGATAGGCCAAACTGACCTTTCAAAGTCCCCTCAGCTTGGCTGAAGGAGAAGGACAAGGCATCGCTGCCTTCTATGCCCTTTACACTTTTGGGTTGGCATAGCCTGCATACTGTTATTTTAAAAAAGCATCCTAATCATAAAACAAGGCCTACTCTAGTGAGTAAATCTACTGACTGAAGTCCTTGAGAAGTAAACAGACTCATTGAGACAGTGCATGCCGAGTTGGCCTGTACTGACAAAGATCAAGCCTTATCCATACATATTTAAAAATTTTTATTGATTATTATTATAACATAATTTATATTAACATGAAAGGTTGACATTACAAGTAATATTGTTTTAAATCCTCATTGTATTTAGAATGGTGACAATTCCAACCAAGAGAGCAAAGCGGGAGGAAAGAGAAAATGGAAACTGCTCATTAACAGAGAAGACACAAAGACAAAGAAGCTGCTCTCTCCATCTAAAGACCACAGAGTGTGTTCAGCTCATTTTGTTGATGGGGACACCTACACCTGCCAACCCGTACCCAACATTACATCTGGGATATCCGAACTATGAGGCAAAGGTACACTTGTTTTAAATCCAATAAATTAGAAGTTAAGATTGGTTTTGATTCCATTTTGAAATGCATAATTTGCAATTCAATTGACAGCAGTAATTTGTTTTGTTTTTGTAGTGGAGGGGGAAGGGTGGATTCAGATAGGGGCTGCTGTTTTAGTACATGCCAAAAAAAATTGCCATTATTTGACCCCCAACAAATACCTGTATGCCCGCACATACTCTTTTTCACCACCACCCCCCCGATGTACATACAATTGCATATCTCCTACCCCCCCCCCCCCCCCCCCTCTTCCTTCTCCCTGTACATACGCATTTGTGTTCCCCCTCCATACGAAATGGATCAACCCTAAAACAAGCTGCTAAAAACAATCGGTAGTGCACAACGCTTTTTTGTGTGTGTGTGTGTGTAAATCAGTACTATTAGTATTATTAAGAATAAGAATAAGAATAAGAGTACTTTATTATCTCGAAAAGAGAAATTCGGTTGTGGTACATTTATAACAAATAGTACAAACAAGACATAAAAACATTATAGCATAATTATGAACATTTTCTCCCTGCACTTGCACAGCTACAAATTCCAAATGGATATAAAGTAAACACTACAAAATCTTTACACATAACTCTTACACATCTCACACAAACATCTTTTATGGACTGAACTGAGCGGCACTTATACATTCACACCCACCTCTACATATGCATACATAATACGCGTGTTTCAACCTAGTCCTAACCCTCACTACTTATTATACAGACATCTCAGTACATTATTACACATTATTACACAAGCTGAATAATTAAAGTCTACCATAGTAAAATAATTGGTGGGTAAACACTCGGTAACAACAATCCCAGTATGTCCATGTTCACCACCAAATGAAACACAATATAATCACTTCTATAAATCAACAAGCTCCATTCCTACTGATTGCACAGGTAAAGGGGGATAGGGGGAGGAGTTAGGTTTGGGTCTGCGTGGATGTACCTACAGATTGCTTAGAGTGATGGATTTGGGGATGAAACTGTGCTGTAGTCTAAGTGTTCTAGCTTTGTGCGTGCGGAGTCTGCGGCCAGAGGGGAGGAGTTCATAGAGGTGGGCAAGGACATGGGATCTGTCTGAAGCTATCCGCCTACCCTTTCTCACCACACGCTGTTCATACAGGGACCCCACACTGTTTTGCTTACTGCCAGTCACTTTGCTGCAGATGTTTACCATTCGTGCCAGTGTGTTCTTGTTCTTCACACTCAGACCTCCATACCAGCACACAGAACCGAAAGTGATGACAGACTCAATAAAAGAGCAGTAAAAAGTTTGAAGGACAGAGGGTTATATTATAATATATTATTATAATATTATTAGTATAGTCTTAGGTGTTCTTGTACGTTTATAATGAATGTTTATTTTAATATTAAAAATGATCTTATTACCTTTGTATTCGTCAATATAATATATATATCCTTATTTTTTCTTGTGAAACATAGTTGTCTAGTCTCATCCCTGTAAAAATATACCAGTACTAGATGCAGAATCCTCGGCAAAGGTATTATACACTAATAATAAATATAACAATAGTATTACATTAGACAATCATCAACCAAAATACCAAAATTCATTAGTTCATTACATTTTTAATGAACCACTACATTTTTAATGAACCGCCCGGTATGTTGTCTGTTTTTGTTTGAACAGGTGGAGAAAGTCTTATCAAGAGACGTCTTCCAACAAATGGATGTTGCAAGGGTACGCAAACCACATCGACCAGCGGAGAATAAAGCAGCATACACTTGTATTCCTGGACCGTCATCAGAGGCCGATATTGTCAGTCAAGACCATCCTTCACTTCTTAACAGCCCCAATGGAGACCAACGCCAGTCAAGTTTAGCTGAAAATTTCTCAGTTTCCTTCTTGGCCATTCTTGTTATTATTGTATCTCTTTTTTCTGTGATAAAAACAATTATTACAGAAAAGTCCGATTTGCTGTTGCAGTTAAACATATGTAAAAACAAAGTAGACTTACTGACAAAAGAAAATGAAAAGCTCAAAACAAAAAGAAAAGTATCACGTAAAGTGATCTGCAAAGGTAAACAGAAAAAGAAGGCACCAAAGCTGTATAAAAAATTAATCACTGAAAGGAATGTGAAATACTATACGGGTTTACAGTGCAAAGCTCTTGTTGAGGTAATTCATAAGCATGTTGCTCATTTGGTTAAAAGACGCTGGCATGGAAAATCTAAGATGAACAATCCGGCCCGTAGATTTAAGAAGCAGCCATCAAATTTTGGTCCAAAGCGCTATCTAGACAGTATAGATGAGCTGCTTTTAGTTCTCATGCGTTTACGTCTGGATCTGGGTTTCCAGGATTTAGGTGACCGGTTTAACATCTCACTTAGTCTGGCTAGCAAAATATTTACCTCGTGGATAAAAGCACTGAGTGCTGTTTTACAGAGCATGATACACATTCCTGACCTTGAGACTGTACTGGCTACAAAACCTAACAGATTTTGTGGGCAAAAGTGGACAAACCTAATGGCTATTATTGATTGTACGGAACTATTTATTGAGACGCCTAAAGACTTGAGAGTCCAATGTTCAACGTGGAGTGATTACAAACATCACAACACTCTTAAGCTGTTGGTTGCTGTTACCCCCAAATAGTACCATATGCTATGTATCACCTGTTTATGAAGGTAGAATTTCAGACTCCGAGCTTGTTAAAGATTGTTGTTTTTTGGAAATGCTGCCAGAAAGAAGCATTGTGATGGCTGACAAAGGGTTTAACTTGTCCCTTGAATGTGCAAGGTTAAATGTTAGTTTAGAAATACCACCTGGAAGAAGAGGACAATGTCAGATGCCATCAGATGATGTAAGGAAAACTAAAAACATTGCAAATTTGCGAATACTGGTGGAGCAAGTAATCAGACGATTAAATGAGTTTTAAATTTCTTCGAAATGAACTCTCTCTATCCAGCTGTACAAACATTGATGACACTATTATAGTTTGTGCTGCTTTGTGCAACATGATGGGTCCTATTTACAGAGATTAATTTATTTCACATAGTGTGTGTATGTGCATTTTCTGATGGTTACATGTTTGTATTTATTTTTGTGTAACAAAGCTGGAGGTCTGGTAGCTATTACATTACTCTGTTGAAGACCAAAATTTCCAAGTGTGGGAACAGATATAAAAATTATTACAGACAACAGATCGGGCTTTACAACCCGCTGCGTGAGCATTAAGGATGGGGGGGGGGGGGGGGTGACCGGGGTTGAATTATTACAGCTTTGAACAATTAGACTCTTGAGACAATTTACGTTTTATATGCATTTTATATGCATATTTAATAAATAACTTGTGAGTTATTTTCTGAAATTGTATTCTATTAATGTTGAATTCAGTAAATTGTGGGATCTGTATTGTCGGTGTTGTAGCTAGTGTGATACGCAGTCTTAAAAGCATTTCTTTTTATTACTGTTTTCCTCTATCTTTTGTTTTCCGGACAATCCCCCACATAACTAAAATACACCTCCCAACCTTACATGACCTACGTATTGGCAACTGAAGTCAATAAACAGTAGCAATTGCGGACAAATTCAAGTGAATGGCTTTAGAGTCAGAAATAAGAGTTGGCAGAAATAAAAGCGTACATAGCACAAGAGAATTTATCTTTGACTGGTTCCAGGGGTGGCGTGCATGAACGTACTTAGCAGCTAAGTCACTTTACTTAGCTAACGATGCATCTGTAGCTAAGTGGCTTAGCTGCTAAGTATGTTCATGCACGCCACCCCAGTATTTTATAACTATGGACGAAAATCAAAATACAGAAAACAGTTTGGTGGCCTTGGTTTCTGCTAGTTTCCATATTAAATACATCCTCCAAATCTGACACAAATTGAAATACAATTATACTATGCAAAACAGATTAATTGTTTTTTTATTGATTACACACAATTTTTATTATTAATGTAATATTTTAACCTCCAGCCAGTGACAATAAACATTATTCTGATTTCTGTCTTAGTACTTCATTCTACATGTGTGGGGTGTTTGTGTGCCTGTTGTTGGTTGTGGTTTTTATACTTATATTAATGTGCTGTACCCTCTATTTTCCTTTATTTTTTGTACGTTTTACTCTTGTAAACATATTCAACATTCTTACATGTACTATGTTTGTGCAGCCGAAAGGCGAGTTTCTATGTACATTTCATAGACGAATTACGTCAGTCTCTTACTGTCACTTATTTTTTATTTCTCATATACTTCTTATACAGGTGAATGGACCAAGGGTAGACAGAAAACACATGCCCCAGAATAAAGAGAAAAAAAAACCCACCCTGTGGGGCTGACCAGAGTTCCCAGGGTCACCCTGGTCAGCCCCACAGGGTGGGTTTTTTTCTCTTTATTCTGGGGCATGTGTTTCTGTCTACCCTTGGTCCATTCACCTGTATTTGCCTTTTTAAAACTCTCCCTACTGTCTGCACTGCCTGTAGCTCTTGATATTGGATGTGTGTTGCTAAATGGTCTTAGCTTTATTTAGGCCCCATGTGTTAGGTTTATTTAATGTATTTGACCGGCTGGCGACATACATTCAATGTTCTGTTTAGTTTTTTTTTCACAAGCAGTGCAGGCACGTCCTGAGAAAGCCTTGTTGCTGTCGGGACGTTAAGCAATGTACAATCAATCAATCAATTTTTATCCTGGCTTTGGGCTGTACGTTACTTGTTAGGTCTCCCCAAGGCATTTAATTAATACCAATAATTTGATCTTATGTAATGTTACACTTAAAAAAATGTGTCACATTTAAAAAATTGTATATTTATTAAAACAAATGATACCAGTATACGATACGATACTCATTTATTGCCAAGTAAAAACTTTACAAGGAAAGGGCTTTGGTACATGAGGCAAAAGTCGCAGCAAGCAAGCAAATAAATTAGTCTATCAAGCAATCACCTCATACAAACTCGTATTCACTCCCGTGAAAGCACAACTCGCAATTAAAACTGCAATAGGCCTACCAGAAGAACTGTACACCAAAGGCCAAGTGCGCGCACAGCACCACCCTTCCACACACAATGTGCATTCTTCACGCTTAGCAACTATGTGCACTTGTTAATGTTAGGCAAACAATACTAAAACTTCACAGAGTAGGCCTACTACAGCCTTGATTTACAGCCTGATGATTTACAGTATTTAATTCTTTCAAATAAAATGCTCAAAATATATCTATATATATCTGTTACTATGAGAACATTTAAATATTGCTTGCAGCTCAATGATTTGAAGTAATCAAGGTAATATCTTAAATACATTAATTACCACACACTGACTGGCAGACGAGTACATTATTTTCACTTGCATTTATAACACACCCACTCATCATCAGCAGTTATCTCACTGCTTTCATCAAAACCAACACACATCTGATGGTACCACTCTGGGCACAGATCGCATTTGATTGAACTATCAACATAAGTCTGAGGATGTTCATCTATTTCTTTCCCACAAAGCCCACACAGAG
>BTPG01000004.1:163982321-164190150 GCA_036245525.1 Semisulcospira habei
TGTGTGTGTGTGTGTGTGTGTGTGTGTGTGTGTGTGTGTGTTTAGTCTTAGTAACTGACATCAAGACAAATTCCAATGTTTTTATTGTTTTGTACATGGAAACATATGGCAATAAACCATCTTATCTTATCTTATCTTATCTTATCTTATCTTAAAGAATGTAGAAATATGACTTAGACTCAAATATTTTGGACTACACTCCTTACGTGGACGTAGAATACGTGGAGACTTAATCCAAGTTTTTAAAATTTATAATGGCATCGACGACCTAAATTGGAACAACTTTTTTTGGCAGCACCGTTTAGTGACAGAACCCGAAACTCTGAAGGGAAAATCTTTGTACAGCATTGCAACACTAACCTGCGGAAGTTTTGTTTTTCTAACAGAGTTGCCATTGTTTGGAATGAATTACCAGTTTCATTAAATAAAAAAAAACCTAATAAAATATATAAATTCTTTTAAAAACCAGCTGGATGAATTACCAAAATTTAAAGAGATTTTCTGTTGCTATGATGAATGATTTGTAGGAAAAATTGCATGCATAACAGACCCATAAAGAAAAGAAAGAAAAGACATTTGCAAAGGCCTCGCGGCCTATTTTGTCCTCACACTACTACTACTAGACTTACGACAGCCTGGCCAATAGTGTGACACTTCAACACCGGCTGCGGTTAAAAGTGGTGCGCTGCACACGCCAAGCAGTCAATGGTGCCACAGTTCCAGTTCCATTTATTATTACACTCTTTGTCTATATCCTTTGCTCTGCTAGAATTCTTCTCGACGATGTCTGCACGCGACATGTTCGATGTGATCGAAATGGCGGTAGCCGTGAGGTGTGCGTGCATCGGTAACCTGGCCGCGTTCCGCTAACTTCCGTCGTCTGGCTGCGACTCGCAGTTCACCGTATTTTCATTATTTTAATTTCCCCCTGGACAATTTGTTTTCGCGGGTCACATGTCAATTTCGCGGAAATGACATTTGGTTTTTCGCGGAAATCCGCGAAACCGCGGGTAATTGGGAGCCCTGATTACAGTACAGGGGCGGATCACTTACCGAGGGGTGGTGGTGGTGTGTGGGGAGGTGCCCAAACGCCCCAAAAGGAACTTTGTTATGGCTTTGTAAAGAATGTTTGGTCTCGGAAGGTGGGAGGGGGGTGTTCCAGAACCCCTGGAATCCCCCCTTAACTGATCATGATAAATGTTCAGGAGACAGGTTGTGTAACCCAGATAGGTCGACCGTCAAGGAGTGAATGCTTTATTGATGCACATGACTGGCTGCATCTCCAGCTTGACTATATTAATAGCTTATCTCTTGAATTGTTGATGAATTTCTGTACATGTATATATTTCATTTTAGAATGTTACATTATCACCTTAGTATCAGGATGTTGGTCTGTGATTTGGGACCATATGGTGGAAAGCTGCAAGGTCCAAAATGACAGACCAGCACACATAATTGTTGCGGTGTGCAGTTCCGTGTGTCCATCCCTCACATCTCAAAACCCATCCACAAGTCTGATGGCAAGCAGAAAGATAGACCTCGAGGGGTGGACAGAGAAATGGAGGGAGAGGGCACGCAAAAAGATAGACCTCGAGGGATAGACAGAGAAATGGAGAGAGAGTGGGACAGAGAGAGGGAAAGGGAGAGAGAAAAGGAAGAGGAGAAGTGGCATGGGCCGCGACAGGGTATAAGCTGTAACAAATGTGTAAGATTCTCACAGTGTTCACAACTTCCAAGCCATTTCGGTCTTGAATCCGGTTATTTGCTTTGCTGTTTTATTTTTTGACAGATTTTAAATTTTAAACTCCCAGAACTAAATGATTTCCATTCTACAGAATGGAAGTCATTTAGTGCTGGGAGTGTAAGACTTAATTTGCATTTCTGTGTTAAAAAAATAGTTGTCGGTGTGCATTAATTTTTGCTTTTGTTGTTGTTATCATTTATGGCACATTTTAGTTTTCTGTTTTACTTTTTTTTTTAGGCCAGTTTGATGTATTAATATTATGTGGAAAAATGGTTTTAGTTTTGCTGTGTAAGATTATTACTACACTTTGGTTTTGAGCCTCCTGGATGTTTGTCTGGGTTTTTAGTCCGCTGTTTTCATCAAAACACATGCAAGTTTGACCTACATGTACTTCCGATTTCCAGAAATCATCTGCTGAGCCATATCTTTTGTAAATGTTGTTCGTCGGTGCTGAATCCCCTTGTGTGTGCAGCCACTGGCACTGTCAACAGTACTGGTTGCTGTATGCACAAGTGGGTTCAAGATTTTTTTGTTCACTGTTTTCATTCTCTTTTGTTGTGTTTATGTTTGTTTCCAGCCAAGTGTGTTTGTGTTGTCTGGGAGAAATTTCCATAGATGCAGCAGGGCCACATCGCCTGTGGTGAGAAGTCCACCTTTGATTGCAAAATATAACCTCTTGCTTTCAAACCCTCAGGACTGCTCTGGCTATTACAGTATTAGCATTGCATAATTGATCATAATTGATGTAGGCATTAAAATTCTCTGACATTGGGACGGACAGCATGACTAAAAATTTGACCCCTGTGCTTTATAATTATAGTCTGTCACTTAATTTAAACATTGCAGGGATAAGTACATTGGTACTGATCATAAAGCTTCACACCTATGAGCACAAGGGTGTGAGGTGTGGTGAGGTTTGTGTCATCACGTAGCCTTCGAAAATTAAAAGAATGTAAACATTTACCTTTGTGTCTGATGTTGCAGCCACAAAATCAGTTTCTGTGTTAACTTCCTCTTGTTTTCGCATTTTCTCAAACTGTGTCCATCCCTGTGATTTTGAAGTCCCTTCTATTTATAGAAGGGACTTTTTAGGACGGGTCGCGGGGGTGGGGTGAATTTAATAGCATGTACATGATGTCAAAAACGGGCAGGCCTAAACCGCTCACAATTGAAGTAACAAGATAAAAATTACATCATGTTTAGTTATGCTAACCTCGCTGCTGAATGTACATTTGGCGCAAAGCGATATATGTATGTATGTATGTATACATGTGTGTGCATATGTATGTAAACAAGAGAATCTCCAATATTTTTGTACACACAAGCTTGAAACTTGGCAAAATACTTTCTTAAAGGGGTGGTTAAGAGAGCCTCCGAGCACATTGTAATTGAATGTCTCATTTAAGACATAAACAACCGTTTATAGGAAGTCGGTTGACCCAGATTAGAGTCCATAATTTTTGTTATATTTACTTGAAATGTTGGATATAGCTAGTTTGGATAAAGACATTGGATGAGTTCGTTATCCAGCTTTGTATCTTTTCAATTTCTTTAGTAAAAATTAATTCTTTTCAGAAAAGAGTTCAAACAGTAAAAAAAAAAAAACTTGATTTCTAGAGAAAGTCGGACAGTGGTGGTGGCGTAATAGAGGCAACTCCGTCACCACGCAGACATTGACATACAGATAAGTTTTCATGATGGGTACAAAGCACCAAACATACTTATTATTATGTATATAATATCAGTGTTCATTTTACTTAATAATGTGTGCCTGGTACTGAGTTGTAAAATACTAGAGATAATATATTTTAATATTGTGCAGTTTTTAACCAAAACTTCATTTACTCCCCAGTATAGGAAACTAATAATAATTATATCTGAACATTTGTAGTGCTCACTCTTTGTCAGTTTCATTTCAGTGTGTTCTCCCACTTTTTACTTACTCCTCCATTCCCAGAAATACTGTTTTCATTCTCTTTAACCTTTTTAGCCCCACGGAAGTGTTACTGAACGACTATGTACCAGTTGCAGAAGGTGGATTGACCATGATGATTCAAGGGTAGTGCCAGATTAGCTTGGCACCTTCAATCTCCTGCTGTGGGGACTCGGGGCTAAATGGGTTAATTTTAAAGATTCATTTCAGAGGACTTGCACCTCCCAATACTATTTACAACAGATGTTACAGCAGGACCTGTTTTGAGCATCCACCCTAGCCACCTAACTGATCTTTAACTCTGAAACTCCCAGAACTATTTGACTTCCATTGTATACAGTGGAAGTCAAATAGTTCTAGGGGCTTAGTAGCTAATGACAGGTTACAATTTTCCGTTCAAGACTTCTCTTGAGAGAGCATCCGTCTTTAACCCTTTTTAGCCCCAAGGTCCCATTTCTCAAATTTTGGAGGTGTTGCCTAATGACAATGTACCAGTTGCAGGAGATGGATTTGATAATTCAAGGGTTGTGCCAGATTAGCTTGGCGCCTGCAGGCGCCAAGCTAATCTGGCACTACCCTTGAATTATGGTCAATCAATCTCCTGCTGTAGGGACTTGGGGCTGAATGGGTTAAGACCATTTTTTTCTGGCAGTAAAAGAGGGTTTATCAAACAGCTTCTACTGTGCCGTTATTGCATGTGGCAACCTCTCCAATGCTCTTGCCCCTTAAAACTGTGTATATTCATTTATAACTGTGTATAACCATTATACTTAACTAATTTGAGAAAATCTTTTGGCAATGTTTTTAATGTCTCATGGACACGAAATATGTTTGTTGGGACACTGGCATAGCATTTGTGTTTGTGTGAAACCCCTACCGCCCACAACTGCTTTATGTCATCCAGTGAAGCCTGCCTGACCTTTGCAGCAACTGGGTGCTTGGAACTTTTGTCATGCTTTGCAGTATAAGACTGCCTGTAGCTTGCTTTGCATTATGATTTGTGCAACTGAGTGATTAGTAACCGCTTTGTTCATGGAGACATCCGTTCAGTTAACCCATTACATCCTGATGCCGATTTTGTAAAGTTTGCTTACTGTCCTATGAAGGCTACATTACAGATTAGGAGGTAGATCAACTTTTAGTTCAAGGGTGGTGCCAGAATAGCTTGGCACCTCAGGCGCCAGGCTATTCTGGCACCACCCTTGAACTATCAGTCAAATTTATTTCAAGCAATGTGTGTATCAGAATAAGGGTTAACAGTACAGATGCCTGCATGTAGGAGGGGGTTTACAGTTACGGGTATGATTTTTGTGCTTTATTATTTGTGTAGAAACTGCCTCGCTAGTAACATTGAAATCTAAATTGGAGTTGATGGTATTTAGCCTCTTAACTCTTTGGTTGTTTCTGGCGATTTTTGTCATGGTGATTCCTGCAGGAATCGCCAGGACAAGATTCGTGACTAGCAACCAGAGGGTTGAAACAGAGGTCATGCAGCAATCAGAAGTGGGGGTGGAGGTGTTCAGAACTGTCTTTGATGCAAACAGTGGATTAACCCTTATCATTGGGAACACACCAGTGTGTGAAATAAGTTTGACTAAAATAGTTCAGGGGTGGTGCCAGAATAGCTTGGCGCCTCTAGGCGACAAGCTATTCTGGCACCACCCTTGAACTAAAGCCATTGGTCTATATCCTTATCTGTAAGTATTATAATGTAGCTTGCATATATATGGCAGTGTACAAATGTGAAGCTTTTAGTCTCAGTATGATATGGGTTAAAAGCCCTGAGCTTTGAAAAGTCTGAGCTTTTAACCCCTTCATTGCTGAGAAAAAGTGAACGCGATCCAGTTGCAAGAGGCATAGATCCTCATGAGCCCCTGTGACTGCGGGGGCTCATGAGGATCTATGCCTCTTGCTGAGACCACTTTGTGTCCATGTTCTTTGGACAGCTGTGGCTTTTGGTTATTCAGTGAACGCAAATTTCAGAAACAAAATGTTATCCATTGGCAGGGAAGGTGATAATCTATTGTTTGCATCAAAAGACGCGCAGTTTTTCGCGTAATTCTGATTTACAGAATACCTTTATTTCATGGTACTGGCAGTCACCTTTTTAGTCTGGATTTTGATATTATTTATAATTTGTGTTGACTTTAGTCTTTTATGAATTGTACTTGTGTTACAAGTTACCTTGATAAAAAAAAAAATGTTTCTCCTTAGGTGTTGAGCGTCACCGTCAGCCCAATAATTGTGTCAAAAGCATGTTTTGCTTTCTTTTTATGCCGGTTTTTTTTTTGCATGTTAAGAATCAGAAGTTGTGTTTTTATTGGCTCACTTGCGAAGCAAAAGTGAGTATGTTCTGGGCCAGTGGTTGTACGTCTGCCGTCGTCTGTGGTAAAAACTTTAACGTTCGCATTTTCTCGAAGACTATTCAAGCCACACTCTTCAAACTTGGCCCAAGGATACTTTGTGGCAAGACCTTTCTAAACATACCAATCTGAGTAACCTCACAAAGGTCAAGGTCACAGGGGACAAGGTGAATAGGTAAAAAATAGCTATATTTTGACATAATTTATTTTTCTCAAATACTGTTTAACACAATTTATTTTTTCTCAAATACTATTGACAACTTCAAACCCAAACTTGGTACAGGGATCAATAAACTTTATTCTTCCAAATACATGTTGCCATGTACAGGAAAATTTGTTTCACCACCTCAGGTGCAACTCGCAATCACCCAAACTCACACAACAGTTTACACACAACACTGAAATGGACAATGGCTCGGGGCGGGTGAAGCCCATCGCCAAGGCGTCTCATGGCCGGCGCCAATGACCCCAACCCGACCTGAACCTCCCTAACACAAAGCAAACTAAGGACAGCCCTATCATAGTATCTCTTAAACACGTAATATAATGTTTTTAAACTTTCTGCTTGGCTGAGACTAGTTACACAAATGAGAAATACGCATCAACAAAACAAAAAGACGAATTATACTTTCACAGTTGCTACCTGGGGGCCCGTCGCTATAAGAGCAGCGCCGGCTATTAGACAGTCGCTCCGGCATAAACAGTCACCACCTTAATTATAACTTAACTAATATGTAACTTCACACCTACTCATTTTTAAACAATAATAGTAAAACTACAGCATTAATGTAAAAGCAGTCCAAAATTGTTTCTAAAGCACAGTACACACATTCACACGCTGTTAAGTCGGTGTTGTAACAAACAGTCACTTTGTCGGGGAGGTGTCTGTCATAAGGTCCCTCGGCTGGAATGTGGGTGCCCGAAGCCTGATGGGAAGACCTTTCTATGCATACTAATTTGGTTGATCCCTCAGAAAGGTCAAGGTTCACAACAGGTCAGTAAATATGTTTTTTAAAAAAGCCATATTTTTGACAAAAGATGTTTTTTCTCAAATACCTTTTCACAACTTTAAACCCAAACTTGCAACAGAGATACCTGATGGTAAGACCTGTATTTACATTTCTGACACTGGCACTAATTTGGATGACCCCTCGGAAAGGTCAAGGGTCACAAGATCTCAGGAAATGGGTAAAAAAAAAACAAACCATATTTTGACAAAAGATATTTTTTTTCTCAAATACTATTTACAACTTCAAACTCAGACTTACTACAGAGACACCTGATGGTAAGACCTATCTATGCATACTAATTTGGATGAGCCCTCAGAAAGGTCAAAGGTCACGAGATTGGCAAATGTGTGTAAAATGCCAATTTATGATAGAATTGTATTATTAACAGTTTTGCAAACTTTTAAATCAAATTTGGCACAAAGGTAGCTGATGGTGTTAAGACCTTCCTATGTATACTACTTTAGTTGACTTGCAAAGGTCAAGGATCACGGCGGTTTGACAGATGTGTCAAAACTGATTAAATTTTGAGAAAACATAGATTTTGCTGGTGCAGAAGCCATCACCTTCCTTCTTGTCACAAACGTCACACTTGGAGATTTGTCATACATGTGAGCCATAAGGCCTTTACCTTTCTTGTTAATTAATTTATTTACATATTTATTTATATTTTATAAGGATTACTTTTCTCATGATAATATCAAATCACTATATTGTTGAATTGGCTCAAAGAACTGCAAACTGAATCCAACATGCGCGCTCATGTGAGACAAGGGCATTCATTCTGAACACAAACACAGGACATACATACAGTGCGAAAGGTCAGCTCAGCTATTGAAGTTTTGACATTTTTGATCACCTGTATTTGAAATTTATAAAGTGGCCTGAAAGTGGAGAGGGAGGAAGAGACCAACAGAAATCTGGAGAAAGAACACCCCCCCCCCCTCTCCCCAATGGTCCACCTGAATTAATGGTGACACTAATGAGAGGAGAAAAGTCCCATTGCTGGAACCGCTTATCAAACCTCGCACCTCATGCATTAGTGGCAAGCACTTTACCACTGCACCACCAGCATGCTTGTTGTGGACCACCATTACGTGCGAATTTCCAAGTCTAGTTTAAAATGTTTAGATTTCAGAGCCAGTGTCCAAACCAGAGGGTCGTCAGACGGTGACTTTAGTGCCGGGGGATGGGGTGGGGCCGGAACTGATGAACAGCGTCCGTGATGTTTTTGACACGGTTGGGGTGCCAGTCGACTTTGAGGAACATTTCATCAGGTATTCAACATAATATACTAAAACCTGGCTCTTCTAGACAGTGTGTGGATGTGCTGGTGGTATGTGCATGCATGTTTTGTGTGAAAGAATTGTAACTTGTCGGTGATGATACTCATCACATGTCACATTTGCTGCTGGACATAACACTCATGCGTCACAGTCCATCCCATTTGAAGGGGCATAGATTCTCATGAAATCTTTCAGCCTTCAGCCCTGAGAATTGGTGCCTGTAGTTTGTCGCATGTTGTCCATGTTGTTACTATGAAACAACAACTAGGTATTGTGTGGGTTTGTGAACACAAAGGCAATGTCCCCCTGCCAAAATTTGTACACAACAGGTCATCTCACTGCTCTTGTGCAGCCAGAAACACACTAGCAAGAGACAGATTCTTATAAGCCCCTGCAGCATGCAGGGGATCATGAGAATCTATGTCTTTGGCTGGTCCTATTTCAATCCACGTTCTTACTCTTATGTAGAGGTGTCGTCTGGCTTTTGGCTCCTTCACTGGCAGTGGTCGCAGATTATGTTTATGAAATAATTGTTGTTTCAACATATAAAGCCCTAGCTGGTCAAAAAAACATGAATACAACATGGTCTCAGCAAGAGGCATAGATCCTCATGAGCCCCACAACTGCAGGGGCTCAGGAGGATCAGTGCTCTTGTGGTAAGATCGCCTGTATTTTTTCTTGGCATTGAAGGGGTTAATCTGTGATGAACATGGCATGGGGAGTTTGTGCAACTCGACTGGCAAGCAAATACTGCAGTGTGGAATTCTCAAACCTGTGTGTGTGTGCTGTACACAGTCATGCACTAAAGAAAACCTGCAATAAACGCAATCCTAAATTCAAAGCATGAATTCAAAGCCAACCATCCAACAAAGATATAAGGTGAGCAAGGGCATTGAACATCTTGAACCCCTGTGAGTGTGGGAGCCCCTGTGAGTGTGGGGGCTCCTGAGGTTCTATGCCTCTTGCGATCTGGCTGTTGCGGCATTACTGAGTCAAGGGATTAACCCATTTAGCCCCGGGACCCTGTAGCAGGAGATGGACTGACCATGATAATTCAAGGGTAGTGCCAGATGAGCTTTGCACCTGAAGGATTGAATTATCATGATCAATCCTTTTCTTACAACTGGTACATAGTCGTTGGACGACACCTCCAAAAGTTTGGAAATGTGGCCATGGGGTTAAGTGAGTTAAACCTTGGTACAAAGCAAATTTGAAGAAAATATGCATACGGCGACATATAATTGTTTAAGGCTGTCATGTTTTTAAAGTGCATAGCTGTACATAAAAATGATGTTTGCCATGTGTGTGCACAGAGGCAGACGGATGACTACCACTGTATACTGTTTGTTTTCAGCGAGATTCAGCCTCAACATAGCACAAGTTTTGATACGGTGATAGAGTCATTTCGCAGAAATGGCGTTGGGTTGAAAGGCATCATAACATCTCCAGAAAACTACAAGGGCGGCATCCTGCAGACTCTCAACATGAAAATAAGGTCACGCATGCATGTATACTGAATATCTCACACACATTTTTCACAAATATTTTCAGGGTTCCTAGGCGAAAGAAGTCTAGCCAGGGCCAGCATGCCTTTTCTTATTTCGGTCCAGTCACCTGGAGCGACCTTGCAGCCCATGACAGACATGCCCCAACTCTGTCTGCTTTTAAATCACTGCTCAAGACCTATCTGTTTTCTTATGCATACAGTTAGATGCATTTTCAGTGTGTTAGCAATCTTTAGCAGTAACAGTTTTTGTATGTGTGAGTGTGAGCTTTTGATATGTGTCACTTTAGTTTTTGTAACATTTATTGTAGCGTTTTCTTTTTTGTACTTTTTGTTCTGTGATTTTTTATCCTGTAAAGCGCTTAGAGCACCATTCATTTGGAGTTTAAGCGCTATATAAATGTACATTATTATTATTATTATAAATACAGATACACACCCATACACAAGATGAAATGCATACAAGGGCAGACAGATTTTTGTTAACACCTAGAAATGAGAAAACTGAACATCACCCAGCTACAAGAGCTATAGACCCCCAGTTGCTGGGGCACATGAGGATATGTGCCTGTTGCTGAGACCAGTCTGTATCCACATGTCTGTCAGATGGCTGGGGCGTTTGGTTGAACAAAGATTTCAGAATTAAAATCGCCCACCCACCCTCTCAACAACAAACAAGATGGGACAAACCATAACCCACAAAGTCCCTTCTATATGAGAGCTGTCCTCGCTGTCAATGGTCTCTACCTTTTGTCTTTGACCTGATTCTGATGTTGAATTATCTCCTATTGACAACCGCCACCCGGGTCTGCCCTGGGGGACTTGGGTGGGGTTGACTACTTTTTAGTTCCCAGGGTCACCCTGGTTAGCCCCACAGGGTGGGTTTCCTTTCTATTCTGGGGCATGTCACATGTGTTTCTGTCTACCCTTGGTCCATACACCTGTATTTGCCTTTTTTAAAACTCTCCCTACTGTCTGCGCTGCCTGTAGCTCTTGGTATTGGATGTGTGTTGCTAAATCGTCTTTAACTTTATTTAGGTCCCATGTCGTAGATTTATTTAATGTATTGGACCAGCTGGCGACATACATTCAATATTCTGTTTAGTTTTTTTTTCACAAGCAGTGCAGGCATGTCCTGAGAAAGCCTTGTTGCTGTCGGGACTTTAAGCAATGTACAATCAATCAATGTATTGACAAAGTCTCACAGATCTGCCAATGCGTCTGTGAGTTCTATAACTGGCGCAGGACATGCGCGTCATTGATTGTGAAACGTTATTTGTCATGACCTAAGTTTTAGTTTTTATGTAATTTTTATTTTTTGCTTCATATCCTTGAGAAAATGGTGACAAAACTAGAACTTCACAGTACAATTTTATTCTTGCTATAATTTGTGTGAAAGCAGGTTGACTTTACCTAGTCACATGATACTAAGTACACGGGTCATCTGCATGCTCTTCTGAAAGCGCGTCGATGTGTTAGTGTGTGCGCGCGCGATCCAAACATCTCCAAGAGGCATAGATCCTCATGTGCCTGAAGGGCGCATGAGGATCTATTCCTCCTGGAGGTGCGCGCATGTTCGTGTGACAGAGAGAGAGCCGCGCATGCGAGAGAGAATGACGTCATATTTAGAGTATCGTGTCAGTGTCTGCGTGGTGACAGAATTGCCTCTTTTACGTCACCGCCACTGTCTGACTTTCTCTAGAAGTCAAGGTTTTTTTAGTGTTTTAATTCTTTTCTGCAAAGAATTAATTTTTACTAAAGAAGTTGAAAGGATACAAAGCTGGCTAATGAACTCGTCCAATGGGTTTCTCCAAACTAGCTATTTTTATATGCAAAAGTTCAAGTAAATATGACAACAATTATGGACTCGAATCTGGGTAAACTGACTTCCTATAAACGGTTGTTTATGTCTTCAATGAGACATTCAATTACAATATGCTTGGAGGCTGTCTTAGCCACCCACTTAAGAAAGTATTTTGCCAAGTTTCAAGCTTGTGTGTACAGAATATTGGAGATTCTCTTGTTTACATATATATACGCACACACATATACGCACACACATACATACGCACATACATACATACGCACATATGGCGCTCCGTGCCAAATGTACGTTCAGCAGCGAGGTTAGCGTAACTAGACATGATGTAATTTTTATCTTGTTACTTCAGTTGTTAGAGGTTTAGCCTGCCCGCCTTTGACATCATGTACATTCTATTAAATTCGCCCCACCGCGACCCGTCCTAAAAAGCCCTTCTATAAATAGAAGGGACTTAAAAAGGAAGAAAGTCTGTCCAATATTTTTCAAACATACATTGTACATTTCAATGCATTTCTAGGTATATGAGTGTTGGCCATGACGGTTGAAAGGTTATGCCTTGGTAGCTTTTTAGGTACCTGGCTAATCACTACCATCATTGAACTATCATGGCTGACAACCCCACCCAATGTACCTAAACTGAAAAATGTAGGCCACAATTCAACTGTGGCTTGTTTGTTTGCAGGCGAGAACTGGATCTCTTTGCCAATGTTGTTGTCATCAAGAGTTTGCCTGGCTACCAAAATCGGCACAAAAACCTGGACTTTGTCATCATACGCGAGCAGACGGAGGGAGAGTACAGTGCCCTCGAGCATGAGAGCATCCCTGGCATGATTGAGTGCTTGAAAATCATGACGCGGGCCAAGTCCATGCGCATCGCCAAGTTTGCATTTGACTACGCCATGAGAAACAAGAGGCAGAAAGTCACCGCCGTTCACAAAGCTAACATCATGTTAGTGGCTGACTTGGTATCTTTTATATTTTAAACCTTGGGGTCGGTAGCAGTTTTAGTCCTGATGATTCCTGCAGGAATCATCATGACTAAAACCGCCATTGACGCCCAAAGGGTTAGCCTACTTGTGCACACAGTCATGTCTGCGTGAATGAATGTGTTTATCATAGTTTGATATCATACCAAAGTCTGTCCCTTGCAGAATATGTAGACCATGTGTTTTCAATGTAAGTGTACACTCAGACTTTGGCTGATAAGCTCGTTGAAAGTTTTCCCCGCTTGTTGACACATGCCCAAGGTCACAACTGATTTTGCATGACTGTATAATCATTTATTAACGATAATGAATCAGGCAGTATTTAAAAACAAACAGCAGGCAAGAAGTTAACAAAAACATTGATTCAGACATGATACACTACAACTGGAGACAGCATGACCATAATAGTTCAAGGGTGGTGCAAGAATAACTTGGCACCCTTGAGTTTTTAGCTGGTTCGTCGTCCTCTGAAGATGACTTGCACTTGAGGGAATTTCAGCCATAGAACTGAATCTCAATCTGCTTTTACTGCTGTAGTTTTCTGTTGATGAGGCTACCATGTATAGTATACATGTATATCAGAATCTGTCAGTTTTTCTTGGCAGGTGTAAAACTTGTTGCGTGTTTGTGTTGCAGGAAGCTGGGTGACGGCCTGTTTTATATCAGTATCTGTCGGTTTTTCCTGACAGGTGTAAAACTTGTGTGTTTGCTTTGCAGGAAGCTGGGTGACGGCCTGTTCCTCAAGTGTTGTGAGGAGGTGGCCCAGTTTTACCCCAAAATTCAGTTCGAAACCATGATCATCGATAACTGCTGCATGCAGGTCAGTCATCAGATAGCTGGTTGAGCCCGTTGGGTTGAAATTCCAAACATTTGTGGGTTGTCCTCAAGTTCAGGAAATATATGAACAGTGACAGTTCAAGGTGCCAGAATAGCTTGATGCCTGTAGGTGCCAAGCTATTCTGGCACTATTCTTGACTAAGCCAACAATAGATGTCATTTTGCCCAAAGATGTTCTATATGTACAAAATTAGATCGGTAGGCCTTGACCTCTTCCCTGCCAACTATGGGTATATAGATCCTTTCAAGACCACTTTTACATAGATAGCATCCTCGCACTATATTTCCTAGTCTTACCGCGCTAAGCTTCCTGGGATATCCAAATAATATACCACTCCAATTTGGGGAGATTTGGTTTTTGTTCAAGTCATGAAAACAGATTTCAAACCAGATGCTTTTCACTCGCTGTACAAACATTTTACTTCAAACATTTTGCGATTTTCAAACACTGGGCGTTACGGACTATTCTACGGTTGTCAAGAAGGATTATCTTTACATCGTTGCCCATGAAATGTTGGAAACAAGAGCTGCAGCACGCAAACTTTAGCACGTTATGTCTGAATGTCACAGTGTGTAGACTGCATGCTGTAGACATTTTTGTTCTGTTGACTCAGTTTATTTGGCAGAGCCTACACTTTTTTTTGCTAAATTCATAAAATTAACTTCATGGACTTGACTCTGCATTTCATACCATTCAGATGACACTTCGTTTTGTGTCCCAGACTTTGACGTCGCACATGTATCCATTTGTTATGGGAATTCCCACCATCCAGGGGCTGGTTGCACAAGAAGGTTCCAACCATGGAGAATGTTGGTGAAAGTCAGAAACAACTCTGCATTTTGCTGACTTTGACAGAGTCATCCAAGAGATGTTAAACTATGTACATGGAAACATATGGCAATAAACTATCTTATCTATTCAGTGAGAGCATTTGTTTTCATATAAGCTGTATCAGTGTTATGCAATGAATGAAAGGACTGAGATGTAGCACAGTGCTTGTATAGTTGGAAATGAAATTAAAGACTAGATATTGTAAGCTACAGACAAATGCAATGGCTATGTCTTTACACCCTAACTTGGTTCTAACTGTTGTTAGTGCTGCTCGAAACAACTGCAATGTTTCCATGTTAATTTAGCTGTTAGGCTACAGTTCCATAAGCACAAATCTGATAGGAATATGATCTGAACCACATGGTGGTGCAATTTTGCTTTGAAGCTGAATGCGAATTCGTTTCTGCAGTGGGCTCATGGAAGCACACAAACATCAAAAGGACTTGCACAAACTTTTCTGCTTCTGACCCGATTCGGATCGAGTTTGTATTGGATTCGTGTCTATGGGTCGCTCACCTTAGCCTAAAATACGTTCGTGCAACTGCAGTTAGACTATGTTGTTGCTAAATTCAGATGTTGGCTGACAGTCTGATGGCTAGAGGGGTAACTGCATGTTGTGCAACCGGCACCAGGTTCGTCTGCTTGCAGACATTGAATGAAAAGTTTAGGACATAATGGTTGACCAGTATTGCTGATTTTGTGAAAGGTTTTATAAAACATAGAAGAGGAGTGTTCGTATACTGTCATTTCTATACAGACCTTGCGACTCCCATTCTCAAACTGTTAGATTTATAGTCACCTCGAGCTTCGTTTTCAGTGACTGTGAATCAAACAGTTTGAGAATGGGAGCCGCTCGGTCTGTCTAGAAATGATGGTATACGAACACTGCACTTCTATGCTATAATATGACATGCGAGACAGAGACATAGGTGCAATATGTGCAGTTGTAAGAAAAGTTCATTAGGCCCATGACGACTGTAGTGGTCCATGCACAGCTGTGCACAGGCCAACTGCAGCCGTCATGGGCCCGAAGATGTTCTGTTACTGGGGATACTGGTGCGCACAATACTGGACTGGTAGGAAACCTGTATGGTTATGTGTGTTACAGTTGGTGTCCAAGCCTCACCAGTTTGATGTGATGGTCATGCCTAACTTGTACGGCAACATTGTGGACAACCTGGCGGCCGGGCTAGTGGGAGGGGCAGGTGTTGTGCCGGGGGAGACTTACAGTCAGGACGTGGCTGTATTTGAACAGGTGGGTCAGTAGTGCTTGTCCACCCTCGCATGCTCATTCACACCCGATCACAACGCCCAGTTGATTCCTGCAGGAATCACCTCAATAAAATAAATGTACAAAGGGTTAAAATGCAGACATTTGTTTCTGTGGCCTTGGGTGCTGAGGCTGCCCCTTAGCTGCGACCTGCCTTTCTATATTTTCACAGCTGCCACTGTTCATCCATGTGTTTTGTTTTGGGGTGTGTGAGGAAGAGATGAAATGATAGAAGATTCAGCAGTACAATTTTACCTTGATGTGGAGACGTGACTGCGAAGTTGTGTAATGTGTGTGCAAGATTTCTAAATTTCACTGTGTATGTTAAAATGGCGGTTCTTTTGCTTTTCTTTAGTTAATTTAAGTCAGAATGGCTAGAATATTTTTTGGAAGCAGTCACCTCGCGACTGGCGCTGCATTTGATAGATACATATCACAAGAAAGTGAGGGAGAGAGAGAGATCAGATACATATCGCAAGAAAGTGAGAGTGAGATTAGATGCATATCGCAAGAAAGTGAGGGAGAGAGAGATTAGATAGATACATATCGCAAGAAAGTGAGGGAGAGAGAGATTAGATAGATACATATCACAAGAAAGTGACGGAGAGAGAGAGATTAGATAGATACATATCGCAAGAAAGTGAGGGAGAGAGAGAGATTAGATAGATACATATCGCAAGAAAGTGAGACTAAGAGAGAGAGATTAGATAGATACATATCGCAAGAAAGTGAGGGAGAGAGATTAGATATATACATATCGCAAGAAAGTGAGGGAGAGAGATTAGATAGATACATATCGCAAGAAAGTGAGGGAGAGAGAGATTAGATAGATACATATCACAAGAAAGTGAGGGAGAGAGAGAGATTAGATAGATACATATCGCAAGAAAGTGAGGGAGAGAGAGAGATTAGATAGATACATATCGCAAGAAAGTGAGACTAAGAGAGAGAGATTAGATAGATACATATCGCAAGAAAGTGAGGGAGAGAGAGATTAGATAGATACATATCGCAAGAAAGTGAGGGAGAGAGAGAGAGATTAGATAGATACATATCGCAAGAAAGTGAGGGAGAGAGAGATTAGATAGATACATATCGCAAGAAAGTGAGGGAGATAGAGAGAGATTAGATAGATTCATATCGCAAGAAAGTGAGGGAGAGAGAGATTAGATACATATCACAAGAAAGTGAGGGAGAGAGAGAGATTAGATAGATACATATTGCAAGAAAGTGAGGGAGAGAGAGAGAGATTAGATAGATACATATCGCAAGAAAGTGAGACAAAGAGAGAGAGATTAGATAGATACATATCGCAAGAAAGTGAGGGAGAGAGAGATTAGATAGATACATATCGCAAGAAAGTGAGGGAGATAGAGATTAGATAGATACATATCGCAAGAAAGTGAGGGAGAGAGAGATTAGATAGATACATATCGCAAGAAAGTGAGGGGGAGAGAGAGAGAGAGATTAGATAGATACATATCGCAAGAAAGTGAGGGAGAGAGAGATTAGATAGATACATATCGCAAGAAAGTGAGGGAGAGGGAGAGAGATTAGATAGATACATATCACAAGAAAGTGAGGGAGAGAGAGAGAGATTAGATAGATACATATCACAAGAAAGTGAGGGAGAGAGAGAGAGATTAGATAGATACATATCGCAAGAAAGTGAGGGAGAGAGAGAGAGATTAGATATCGCAAGAAAGTGAGGGAGAGAGAGAGAGATTAGATAGATACATATCGCAAGAAAGTGAGGGAGAGAGAGAGAGAGATTAGATAGATACATATTGCAAGAAAGTGAGAGAGAGAGATTAGATAGATACATATCGCAAGAAAGTGAGGGAGAGAGAGAGAGATTAGATAGATACATATCGCAAGAAAGTGAGACAAAGAGAGAGAGATTAGATAGATACATATCGCAAGAAAGTAAGACAAAGAGAGATTAACCTTTGATTGTTGGTAGTACTGCTTGTTGAGGTGATTTCTGCAGGAGCAGGAGTCGCCATGACCAAACGTGCTACCAACATCCAAAGGGCTAAAAATTTGAAATACAGGGTTTCCTGCCTTTCTCATACAGGGTGCTCGCCACTCGTTTGCGGAGGCGGTGGGGAAGAACATTGCCAACCCGACAGCCACATTACTGACCGCGTGCAACATGTTGCGTCATATCCACCTGGAGTATTACGCAAGTCTTATTGAGGAAGCCATTCACAAGGTCATTAGGACCGGCAAGGTACGTTAACTTCTTACCACAGGACTGTTGATATGCTGTCGGTTACAGCCACTTTACTGACCGCGTGCAACATGTTGCGTCATATCCACTTGGAGTATTACGCTAGTCTTATTGAGGAAGCCATTCACAAGGTCATTAGGACCGGCAAGGTACGTTAACTTCTTACCACAGGACTGTTGATATGCTGTCGGTTACAGCCACTTTACTGACCGCGTGCAACATGTTGCGTCATATCCACCTGGAGTATTACGCTAGTCTTATTGAGGAAGCCATTCACAAGGTCATTAGGACCGGCAAGGTACGTTAACTTCTTACCACAGGACTGTTGATATGCTGTCGGTTACAGCCACTTTACTGACCGCGTGCAACATGTTGCATCATATCCACCTGGAGTATTACGCTAGTCTTATTGAGGAAGCCATTCACAAGGTCATTAGGACCGGCAAGGTACGTTAACTTCTTACCACAGGACTGTTGATATGCTGTCGGTTACAGCCACTTTACTGACCGCGTGCAACATGTTGCGTCATATCCACCTGGAGTATTACGCAAGTCTTATTGAGGAAGCCATTCACAAGGTCATTAGGACCGGCAAGGTACGTTAACTTCTTATCACAGGACTGTTGATATGCTGTCGGTTACGGCCACTTTACTGACCGCGTGCAACATGTTGCGTCATATCCACCTGGAGTATTACGCTAGTCTTATTGAGGAAGCCATTCACAAGGTCATTAGGACCGGCAAGGTACGTTAACTTCTTATCACAGGCCTGTTGATATGCTGTCGGTTACAGCCACTTTACTGACCGCGTGCAACATGTTGCGTCATATCCACCTGGAGTATTACGATAGTCTTATTGAGGAAGCCATTCACAAGGTCATTAGGACCGGCAAGGTACGTTAACTTCTTATCACAGGACTGTTGATATGCTGTCGGTTACAGCCACTTTACTGACCGCGTGCAACATGTTGCGTCATATCCACCTGGAGTATTACGCTAGTCTTATTGAGGAAGCCATTCACAAGGTCATTAGGACCGGCAAGGTACGTTAACTTCTTATCACAGGACTGTTGATATGCTGTCGGTTACGGCCACTTTACTGACCGCGTGCAACATGTTGCGTCATATCCACCTGGAGTATTACGATAGTCTTATTGAGGAAGCCATTCACAAGGTCATTAGGACCGGCAAGGTACGTTAACTTCTTATCACAGGACTGTTGATATGCTGTCGGTTACAGCCACTTTACTGACCGCGTGCAACATGTTGCGTCATATCCACCTGGAGTATTACGCTAGTCTTATTGAGGAAGCCATTCACAAGGTCATTAGGACCGGCAAGGTACGTTAACTTCTTATCACAGGACTGTTGATATGCTGTCGGTTACGGCCACTTGGGGGTACGGTCCAAACTCGGACCAGCAGTGGCCTGGTCTAAGCCAGCAGTCTGTCAACAGTTTATGAGAGTGAAGACTTGTGGCCTGGACCCAGCTGGCTGTTTTACTTCTCGTTCATGAGTACCAGTTCAGCAAGAAATCAAAACAAAAAAACAACAACAGTCTGCCACATATTTTAGTAGTAATGGCCACTTTTATATTAACTGCACCTCTCTATCTGATCTTGTCATAAGTGAAATCGCTATACATGTATTTGTTTTTTCCAGGTGCGGACGAAAGACATGGGTGGCCACAGCAGTACCAGTGACTTCACACACGCCATCACCTGTACCCTCTTGCAGCAGCAAAAGTAGTCTCATGTATCCTTCCACCCCTACCCTAGTCAGACCCATATCATGTCCTCGCCATTCAGAAACCACTTTTATCCCACATGCCTTGGGGTGTGGTAGTAAACCTTGGTTGTTGTAGGGCACCAGTGGTGCGTCTCGCAGATTTTAGTGCTTGAGTAAATGAGGATCTTTGAATTTCACAATTAGCCCTATGTTTGAAGATCCCAAATTTGGGGGTTGTCCTCTGAAGGTTACGTGACAGTTCAGGGGACGGATCGACTGAAAGTTCAAGGGTAGTGCCAGATCAACCATGAAAGTTCAAGGGTGGTGTCAGAATGACCTTGAAAGTTCAAAAAAGCTGTTCTGGCACCGCCCTTGAACCAACATGGTGGGTCGATATCTTGCTGTGTCAAGTTAATTAGGTTAGAGTGTTGTACCAATAGTGGGCTAGAAATAATATTATGTTAGTACAGCATGTTGTGTCAGCCTGTCATCTGCATTTGGCAGTACACTTTTCCTACATTGACCAAAAATAAAGAGCTACTGCTAATTTTCAAAGAGCTAACTATTTCAAGGGGTGATGAAATCCTAAAAAATTAGGTTGACGGCCGAGATTTCAAAATTTCAGTCATTTATCAGACGAAGGCTGCAAATGTTGTGGTCACCAGCTGGGCTACCACTTGTGGAGTTTCAAGTCGACCGAAGCTTTGTGGCGACCGGGCAACCCTTTTCAGCACTCCTCATACTATATGACATCTGTTGTGCATTGCTGCAATAGTACACTGTTAGAATCCCTACATGTGCACAGCCGATGGTAGGCTAGTGTTGTGCTTCTCAGTGTTGTACTTATCATCAGGCTGTCCAATGTAGGCAGGTGCACAAGTGTAGAGTGCATGTGCTCATGTGTTGTACCATAACCCTCTTAACCCCTCGGCCGCATTTCCAAACTTTTGCACCAGTTGTAGGAGATGGATTGATCATGATAATTCAAGGGTAGTGCCAGATGAGCTTGGTGCCTTCAGGCGCCAAGCTTATCTGGCACTACCCTTGAATTATCATGATTAATCCATCTGCTGCGGCAGGGTCCCGGGGCTAAATGGGTTAACATTGTTATGTCATTCTTTGTCTACAGTGTATTGGATTTGGCTGTTCACTACTGCGTTCGAACAGGAAAATTTATGATCTCTCACTTTAAAAAGTTAATGAAACTAAATTTTAATCCCTTCTAGTATGGTTGTGTCAGATCAGATACTCCCTTGGCACCAGTGAAATTTATCCTCAAAATGTGCAAAAGCCTTATCACTGTAGCAGGCAGTTGAAATTACCATGTCGGTGAAAAGGCCTTATTTCCACGGACAGGCTGTGATAAAACATTCACTTGCTTGAAAGCTTAACCTTTTGGTATGTTTGCTATGTCTAAAAGAAATCTTAAAAATGAACCTCTTAACCCTTTGTGTATTGGTAGCTGTTTTTGTCGCAATGATTCCTGTAGTAATCAGCATGGCAAAAACCGCTACCGACATGCAAAGGGTTCATGTTTCAAGCATGTTGTAATGCTGTACTGAACCGACCGTTTTGATGAACTTTTCAGATTTCAACAGTCACTTACTTTTGTTGTATGCATGTTAAGTTATGATCGTGTTAAGGATTGGTTGTGTGTGTTAACCTTTTTGATGTCAGAAGTGCATTTTATTGAGGTGATTCCTGCAGGAATCACCTCGACAAAACCTGCTGCTGACAGCCAGAGAGTTTAGTGTGGATTTTTGGTGTGTGCGCACGTGTTCATATTTTCTTCAACGTGGCATTATGTTGAAGCTGGAGTCTGCTTGTCAATTACATTTTAATTTATATTGGTGTCTTTCTGTCAGTTCATTTTGTACAGTTTCCTAAGTGTGTGATAGATATTTTCAAGGCAGTTGATGCTGCAAGCTGTAGTAAGACAGGTACACAATGGCATGATGAAGTTCCGATAGGTTTTATTCTTACGGTTTTTTCAGAAAATGCAACCAAGTAAGTACTACACTTTGGAAAGACAAATTCAACAGTTTAAATGTTGTATAATTTATCCTTTCTAAGTGTGTTTCTTTCTTGGGATTTTTTTTAGCATTGTATGTGCTTGGCAGACTTTTTGGTTTATATAGTTACATACTGTTTTAGATATCTGTTTACTGGGATATGTCATTTGCACACAGTATTCATGTATACATTTATTGACAGAATCTCTTGAGAATTTCCTGATAATGGATAAACAAAGAACAATATAAGTCTTGTGGTGTTTGTGCTTGTTTGTTTGGGGACCAGTATGTTTCACTTGTACAGCCACTACCCAGCTAGCAAATGTCATCGGCTGCAGTGGGCCTGTGCATGGCTGTGTGCGGGACAACAGCTGCCAATTGTTGGCCATAGGGCCCTTTGCTTACAATGTCGATGCTTTTTGAAAGTCATCGGCTAAGCATACACCTGACGACGATGGACACAAATCACCTCTGACGGTGACTAACTTGAGGCCTGGGATGCGCTCCCTGGGGCTGTCGTGTTGGATTAATCCTTTTGCTGCCAGTGGACGCAGATTGTTTTGGGGATCATTGTAAATGCAACGTCAAAGATCTGCAGCCATGAAAGGAACGTGGATAGAAAGTGGTATCAGCAAGAGGCACAGATCCTCATGAGCCCATGCAACTGCTGCGGGGACTCATAAAGATTTGTCTCTTGTGGCTGGATTGACTTCATTTTTCCATGGAAGTGAAGGGGTTAAGCTCCTTCACATGGTGATGGATGTGAAAAAGTTAAGTGTGTCAAAAGTCAATGCAGGCAGACGTACACAGAGATTCCCAATATCTACATTTAACCCGTTTAGCCCCAAGACCCTACTGCAGGAGATGGATGGACCGTGATAATTCATGGGTAGTTCCAGATTATTTTGGTGCCTGAAGGCGCCAAGCTAATCTGGCACTACCCTTGAATTATCACAGTCCATCTCCTGCAACTGGTACAAGGTTGTCAGGTGACAACTCCAAAATTTGTGACTTGGGGTTAAAAGGGTTAAGACACGAGATGAGAGGAGATCACAATGTAATGTTCTTTTAATGTGTGACGAGATGGACATGTGATTTGTTAGAAATGACTGAAAATTAATATCATTACATTAATTACCAATCAACACCTACATGTACAACACAGTCAGTTGGTCATATTGCAAAAGTATACAAGTTACTTATTAGGGTTTAACACTGAGCAAATGACTAATGCCATCTCAAAGTTGGCAAAGAATACAAGCTGCTTCTGCAGGACTGAACACTGAGACATACAAGCTGTCTGAAAACTGTGTATGGAATCTAATGTCGGAGCAATTTTGATGCTCTGAGTTCAGTTTTTCAATGGAACCAACCTAGTCGCAACAGTGTCAAAGAAAAAATCTTGCCTTTCATCCACACTAGAACGAACAACTATGGAATTTGATGGCAAAACACAAAAGTACACTACAGTGGATTTGTACTCGAATGAGTAAACTTTCAGTACAGCATAACACGGATTTCATGTTCACACATAACATACTGCATGAGGATTACAATTTACACCAAACAATAATGCATAGTACCAGCTGTGTCCACATCGATTCGATAACGTGCCAAATCTGTACACTGAACACGATTACACCTTGTACCGATACCAAAATCTACTGCCAAGTCCAATATCAAGACGACGTGCACCAACAGCTGTACCCAAAGCTCAAAAAGGAATTTTGCAGTATGTGTGCTGGTCTGTGATTTTGGACATTACAGCGTAAGTTATCGGTAGAAGGGGTTTGCTACACGGACCCTTGCAGGCCTGAGGGAGGTCAAAGGAACCGTTGTGTCCCGAAGGCCTGATGGGTACAAAGGTTCCTTTCACCTCCCAAAGGCCTACAAGGGTGCGTGCAGCAAACCCCTGCTACCAATAACATATTTGTTTTCATTTCTCCGCTATTTTTCATAAAAAAAAACAGCTGAAATCTTCTGACCTGGATCACACCAGACATGAATGACATCAAAAGAATATACATGTATACATAATAGAGTTATGACTTGACATAAGATCTGCAATGACTTTGCCGTCTGCATGACCAGCAGCATTGTGTACAAACTGTCGGAGTAATGCAATGGCAGAGATGAGCGACTGTTTGCCTCAAACGACTTCAAAAGTCTTCATAATATAGTTGTATAGGACGCTCATGTGCTGTCGATTTCGCAAAGATTCCTTTTTTAGTGGTCTGATACTATTGCTGCAAATGTGTGCTGCAAACAAATCCAGGAGCATGATTATTGTTTCGAACAACACTAAATAACTTTGTACTGTAGAACGTTTTGGTGCTCTTTTATAGAACAATCCCCCACCCGGGTCTGCCCTGGGGGACTTGGGTGGGGTTAGGTATTTTTTAGTTCCCAGGGTCACCCTGGTCAGCCCCACAGGGTGGGTTTTTCTCTCTATTCTGGGGCATGTGTTTCTGTCTACCCTTTGTCCATTCACCTGTATTTGCCTTTTTAAAACTCTCCCTACTGTCTGCACTGCCTGTAGCTCTTGATGTTGGATGTGTGTTGCTAAATGGTCTTAGCTTTATTTAGGCCCCATGTGTTAGGTTTATTTAATGTATTTGACCGGCTGGCGACATACATTCAATGTTCTGTTTATTTATTTATTTTTTTCACAAGCAGTGCAGGCACGTCCTGAGAAAGCCTTGTTGCTGTCGGGACGTTAAGCAATGTACAATCAATCAATCAATCTTTTATAGAACAAACTGGCATCCAAGACGCATCACAAAGAGGGCTAAAGAAGTCCTCCATTAGTTGCTACAATGGTTTTTGTAGCTCGGTCATGTGGTACAGTTTGCGTTAAAAGGATTGATCATGTGACGTAGGGATGAAAACAATCTAAGCAGACTAACACATGCTAACCACAACACCGAGACCTTGTGAGGAGTATCATATTTTGCACTTTGTGTCACCCACACCTTTCTGGCACAAATCTGATGTACAGTCTTCAATCCTGGAGACTAAATCAGATTTTCAGAATCCCAGAAAGCTGTATTTCAGCTTTTTTATTCAGACAAAACAGTCCTTTAGCCAGCCTGTGCCATCTGGAAGAGACATTCGCATGAACCCCTGCATCTGCAGGGGCTCGTGAGAACTTGTTGCTTGCTGACAATGGGTATTGGGGCATAGGTAGTTTGTTGACTGTTTTCAGTTTGTCACACTGTTGCCTATGAACCACATAGACTTCATGAGATGACAACTACTACAAACGTTTCACCACTAATACTTCAAACTCAGGAAAACTCAGATGCGCTCAAAAATGGTGAACAAATTGAGTGACACAACTAACCCTATTGTCTGTCAGAAGCACTTTTTTTGTCACAATCATTCATGCAGGAATCATTGTGACAAAAAACCCTACTGACAGCCAAAGGGATAACAAACAACATTAGTGCACACACAAAAGTACAAGTAATAAACATGAATACTGGAAGAAAAAAAAAAGTGAGTAAACAGTAAATAGAAAACTCATGACTACATGTACCAAGATACATCACATGCTGTAGACTGCAAACAATATTAACCCCAAGGCCACATTTCCCAAATGTTGGAGGTGTCACCTGATGACTACCAGTTGCAGGGAGATGATCATAATTCAAGGGGAGTGCCAGATTAGCTTGGTGCCATCAGGCACCAAGCTAATCTGGCACTACCCTTTAATTATCATGGTCGATCCATCAACTGCTTTAGGGCACTGGGGCTAAATGGTTAGTCCCCTTGTGCATGCAGCCTATGGTATTGTATGTGTCTCGGCTGCATGCACGATGGGGCTAAGTACAGGCACCAGAAACATGAAAAAAATAAAAGTCGCACTACGGTTCAGCCAGCAAGCACACCCCAACCCTGTCACAAGCAGCACTGGATGGACGGAGATAACAAAATACAAAAATGCACAAAGACATCACACTAAAATGCACATCACACCTGCTAGCAAGCGAAAGGTCCCCAGGCCAACGTGGGCTATCGTTTGCCTGTAGCTGTGTGTGGGCCAAGAACGGTCAACTTCAGCCTGATCTTTCACTCACTGGGAACAGTGAATACAGCATGGTTACAAGTGGTCAAGTGTGCAAAAATAAGTCCATAAAAATGTGAGATATATATTTTCCATTTCAACAGATCTGATACGTACATGTTGATTTTGCTCTCAGGAATCGGAGGGGGGAGGGGTGGTGGGGGAAATTAACACGACAACCCTTTGGCTGTCACTGTTTTTGTTGAGGTGATTCCGGCAGGTGCACATGCACCACAAACGTCTCCATAAAAACCGCTTCCAACAGCCAAAGGGTTAAGATGTGTGCTGGTCTGTGATTTTGGACCTTGCAGCTATACAGACCAAAAGGACCAAGTTTGGCTGGCAGGCTCAAAATCACTTAGGGTCAGTTGCATGAGTGAATGTAGTCCTGCATCAGCCACTAAGCAAGGTGCTCCGCTACAGCGGAGCACCCTGCTTAGTGGCTGATGCAGGACTACGTTCACTTATGCAACTGACCCCTACAGTACCAGTAAACAGATATGTTCTTTGTGATCATTCTCAACAATATACTGTGTACCTTGCAAATTCCCTCTAAACACAATGCAAGTGCATGTGCACCACAAATGTCTTGCAGCAGAAACTGTTTTGAGTGACCACCTTTATGAGAGATCAACTGTCATTAAAAGTCCATCATATAGGTAACTGTATCCACCCAAATGATGGTCTTTCATGACAGGTGACACTGTCTGCCCTTCAAGACGTCTCTTGGTCTCTTGTGAGAGCACACATCTTTTAAGACCACTGTCTGCTTGCAAAAAAAAAAAAGTTGCTCAAAGCAGGTTCACAACACAAAAGATGGAAATCATTTCAAAATCGCATCACAGTAACACTTTCATTTGCTCATGCATTTTGACGAAGACCCTCAATTTGTCTGTTCCATCTGCAAGAGGCACAGATTCTTGTCAGCCACGGCAGTCGTACCTCTCATATACCACCAGCCAATCAAGATCGGCAAGTACTGTCACTCAAATCTGGGGGTGTTTTTTTTTTTTTCAAGTTAGGTGTACACCTGAACACACAACACAAGCACACACAACACAAAGATGGGGCAGTCATTTTAAGTACATATTATATGTATTACGCTAAACTGACAAAATACTTTGTACATAAGTTACTTTAGTTTCTTTCAATTCAACCCGGCCCTGATTACAATGCATCTTGAACAAAATTATTCCTCCACAAAAAAACAAAAGATGCCCTTTTGCCTGAATAACCCTAAATTCTTTAGATATAGATAAATGACTCACACTGGAACCGTCCATTATGTAGTCTAAACATGTCATAGGAAAAGTGGATCAGATATCTAGTGCCTGAATAGCTTAGCAAGATGCTGAGCAAGTCAGGCACTACCTCTGAGGCACTGTATACTTAAAGACACTTTATTTGTCAAGAGTATAGCCATAGAAATGTTGCACTGCCATCTTATGGACAAATAAAGTCATCCTGTCAAGGCGCAAAGATCAAAGATTTGCAAAACAGATGTGGCAAGTAGGTGTTAAGTAGGTGTTAACTCTCAAACTCCCACAACTAAATGACTTTCATTCTATCTAATGGAAGTCATTTAGTTCTGGAAGTTTAAGAGTTAAATGCCAATGAATACAATGGATATGGAATACTTCTTCTTGTCCAGACAGCAGCTGGTATCATAAACAGTATCAGCAGCTGCATGCACAAGGGGTTGGTAGGTTTTTGTCATGGCGATTCCTGACGGAATCACCATGACAAAAACTGCTATCAACAGCCAAAAGGTTATTGTCCACCTCTCTTACATGTGGCCACAGAGATAAATGAATTGGTCGTGTATGTTTCACCAGGTATAATTTTGCTAAGTGCAGGACAAATAGATGATAGTGCAAGTCTGTTAGTGTCACTTTTTCTTGCCCTTGCTGTTGCATGTCTTTATCACCCACTCGATTCCATCCTGAAAAGCAAAGCACAAGGGGAATTACGTCGCGGCATGATGCCCATTAAACTTCAACATAATAATAATAATAATAATACCAGCCGATTGAATTTTATGTCTCTTGATGCTAATGCGATGAGAGACTGGTATATAACAACAACAATAATAATAATAACAAGAAAGGCAAAGCCCTTATGGCTCACGTGTATGACTGATCCACACGTCTGACAATAAGTAAAGGGATGGCTTCTGCACTAACAAAATCCATGTGTTCTCAAAATTTAATCAGTTTTCACACATCTGTGAAACCCCTGTGATCCTTGACCTTTACAATGAGTCGACCAAATTAGGATATATATTAAGGTCTTATCATCAGCTACATATGTGCCAAATTTGATTGAAAAGTTTGCAAAAATGTTGGTAATAACTACAATTATTGGCATTGTATACACATTTGTCAACCTCTTGTGACCCTTGACTTTCCAAGCGGTCATCCAAATTAGTATGCATAGATAGGTCTTACCACCAGGTATTTCTGTACCAAGTTTGGGTTTGAAGATGTGAATAGTATTTGAGAACAAGAAAGGCAAAGCCATTATGGCTCACATGAATGACCGATTTACATATATGTGTGACCTTTGTGACAAGGGCTGGCTTCTGCAGCAGCAAAAACCATGTTTTTTGAAAATGTAAGCATTTTTCACACATCTGTCAACCCCCCGTGACCCTTGACCTTTGTGATGAGTCGACTAAATTAGTATGCATAGGAAAGTCTTATCATCAGCTATCTTTGTACCAAATTTGATTGAAAAATTTGCCAAAAATTGGGAATACCTACAATTTTATAAAAAAAATCAGCATTTTACACACATTTGCCAGCCTCTTGTGACCCTTGACCTTTTCAATGGGTCATCCAAATTAGTATGCATAGATAGGTCTTACCATCATATCTCTGTACCAAATTTGGGTTTTAAGTTGTGAATAGTATTTGAGAAAAAAACATCTTTTGTCAAAATATGGCTATTTTAGACCTATTTCCTGAGCTCTCGTGACCCTTGACCTTTCCGAGGGATCAACCAAATTAGTGTGTTTAGAAAGGTCTTCCCATCAGATATCTCTGTAGCATGTTTGGGTTTAAAGTTGTGAATAGTGTTTGAGAAAAAACATCTTTTGTTAAAATATGGCTATTTCGGACCTATTTCCTGAGCCCTTGTGACCCTTGACCTTTCTGAGGGGTCATCCAAATTAGTATGCATAGATAGGTCTTACCATCAGGTATCTCTGTACCAAGTTTGGGTTTGAAGATGTGAATAGTATTTGAGAAAAAATTCTTTTGTCAAAATATGGCTATTTTTCACCTATTTCCTGAGCTCGTGACCCTTGACCTTTCCAAGGGATCAACCAAATTAGTATGCATAGAAAGGCCTTACCATCAGGTATCTTTGTACCAAGTTTGGGTTTGAAGTTGTGAATAGTATTTGAGAAAAAATAAATTATGTCAAAATATAGCTATTTTTGACCTATTTCCTGATCTCCTGTGACCTTGACCTTCATTTTTGCTTCGCACGTGAGCCAAAAAACATTTGTTGTCCAAATATTGCTATATTTTTACCTATTTCCGGAGCTCCTGTGACCCTTGACTTATTTGTCAAAATATGGTGATTTTGGATATATTTCTTGAGCTCTTGTGACCCTTGACCTTTCCGAGGGATCAACCAAATTAGTATGCATAGAAAGGTCTTACCATCAGGTATCATTGCACCACGTTTGAGTTTGAAGTTGTGAATAGTATTTGAGAGAAATATCTTTTGTTGGACCTATTTCATGAGCTCTTGTGACCCTTGACCTTTCTGAGGGATCAACCAAATTAGTGTGTGTATAAAGATCTTACCATCAGGTATCTTTGTACCAAGTTTGTGTTTGAAGTTGTGAATAGTATTTGAGAAAAAATAAATTATGTCAAAATATAGCTATTGTTGATATATTTCCTGATCTCTGTGACCTTGACCTTTGTGAGAGGTCACTGAAATTAGTATGTTTAGAAAGGTCTTGCCACAAAGAATCCCTGGACCAAGTTTGAAGACTGTAGCTTGAATAGTCTCCGAGAAAATGCCAAGTTTACCACGGAGGACGGCGGACGGACGACCACTGGCCCAGAACATACTCACTTTTGCTTTGCACATGAGCCAATAATAATAATAACAGCATTTGACATACACTATAACGCAACATTTACAAGTAGCATGTTGGTTCTAAGTGCTTATAAAGATAAAAACTGAACATACAAACTCAACTCGAACAACATGGGTTGTGATCATGAGAAATGTACAGTGACATGTCTGCTACTGACTGCTCATTTTATTCCGCAGCAGACAAAACTCTCAAGACAATACCTGCATCAGTCTTGACTCCAAACACAAGTTATTATTTTTTGTTTGAGACAATAAGCTAATCTTATATTATCTTGGTTTTTCTTATGCAATGGTCGATGTTTGTGTAAATCTTTGTTTTGTACCTGCACTCCTTCCCCAGAGAGTGCACAACAGGGCTGTATCCGCCATTCCCGGTCGCGAATAGAGTTGAGGTTGAGCAATTCTACGATTTCAGCAGCTGGTGTGGCGTTGACCAGGTCTTGTTTGTTGGCATACACCATGACTGGTACTCCCGCCAGTTTCTCTTCCTCTAACAGCTCACGTAGTTCCTGCAAGATAAATTAAAACGTTCACTGCCAAGAAATAATCTGCCCCCACAGTCGCAGGGGTTCATGAGTATCTACGCCTCTTGCTGACGCCACTATGTATCCATGCTCCTTGGATGGCATGTGCTCTTTGGTGTTGAATTAACAATGATTTCTGAAACAGCGTGAGAGGGTGAAGGGTTTAATCAAGGACTAGCATACTGATGATGGAATGGGCTAGCAGAAGGACTTTGAGTCTCACTAAAAGATACTTGGTCATAATAACACACTAAGATCCATACTGACATACAGCTTGCAACCTGTCATTAATCCTTAGTTGTTTATTAGATTGAAAATACGGTAGACTTTGAAATGTGGTTGGTCACAGCGCATTCAATAGCATGGAAATGACATCATGGGTGGACAGGCCTCAAATTCTAGCAAAGAAGTAACATGATAAAAATGACATCATGTCAGCTACGCAAGCCTTGCTGGAGAACATCCTTTTGGCGCCAAGCGCCGTGTGTGTGTGTGTATGTGACAGTGACTAGAGCTCGCATTAAATCATAATACACACTGGCGAGAAAATGGCCATTTCACCAAAAAATGTTGATCCGCATTTGATTTTTAATTAGAATACACACTAACAAGAAATGACCGTTTCACAAAAACCCATCGATCCACATCTGAATCCATAATTTTTTCTTATTCTTACTAGATATTTTGTATATACTGCTAGATTAAGGGGAGATACATGTAATGAATGAGTTTGTTAGCCAGCATTGTACATCTTCAGCTTTTTAAGTGACGATTAATTTATTTTGGAAAAGAAAATCATGTTTTTTTTTAAAAGATTACTTGGGATTATTTTTAAAACAACTGAATCTTTTTATGAAACAAGAAAGACAAAGCCATTATGGCTCACCTGTATGACCGATCTACACATGTGTGACAATAAGTAAATCCATATTTTCTCAAATCTATGTTTAATCAGTTTCACACATCTGTGAAACCCCCGTGACGCTTGACCTTTGTGATGTATCGACTAAATTAGTATACATAGGAAGTCTTATCATCAGCTACCTTTGTGCCAAATTTGGTTGAAAAGTTTGCAAAAATGTTGATAATAACTACAATTCTATTAAAAAAAAACAAATTGGCATTTTATACACATTTGTCAACCTCTTGTGACCCTCGACCGTTTCCGAGGGGTCACCCAAATTAGTATGCATAGATAGGTCTTACCATCAGGTATCTCTATACCAAGTTTGGGTTTGAAGTTGTGAATAGTAATTGAGAAAAAACATTTCTTGTCAAAATATCGGTATTTTGGACCTATTTCCTGAGCTCTTGTGACCCTTGACCTTTCCGAGGCATCATCCATATTAGTACGCATAGATAGGTCTTACCATCAGGTATCTATGTACCAAGTTTGAGTTTGAAGTTGTGAATAGTATTTGAAAAAGAATGTTTCTTGTCAAAATATAGCTATTTTGGACCTATTTCCTGAGCTCCTGTGACCCTTGACCTTTCTGAGGCGTCATCCAAATTAGTATGCATAAATAGGTCTTACCATCAGGTATGTTTGGGTTTGAAGTTGTGAATAGCATTTGAGAAAAAAACATCTTTTGTCAAATATGGCTATTCTGGACCTATTTCCTGTGACCCTTGACCTTTCCAAGAGATCAACCAAATTAGTATGCATAGAAAGGTCTTACCATCAGGTATCTTTGCACCAAGTTTGGGTTTGAAGTTGTGAATAGTATTTGAGAAAAAATAAATTAAGTCAAAATATAGCTATTTTATATATATTTTCTGATCCCCTGTGACCTTAACCTTTGTGAGAGGTCACTAAAATTGGTATGTTTAGAAAGGTCTTGCCGCAAAGTATCCTTGGGCCAAGTTTGAAGACTGTGGCTTGAATAGTCTCCGAGAAAATGCCAACATTAAAGTTTTTACCATGAACGACAGCACATGGACGACAGATGACGGATAGACGACCACTGGCCCAGAACATAGACTCACTTTTGCTTCGCAAGTGAGCCAAAAAAGCAATATTTTCATTAATACCCACATGATTTTTCATGAACAATACTTAAATAGGCCTACAGTTTGTCCCAGCTCTCGGGTACAGTTAGGTAAAACTCATTTTCGGCACCATTTCTTGTGATTATTTTTAAAACAGTAACAAACCATTGAATGTTTTACAAAGAAATCAATCTTCTCATTAATACCCAAATAATTTTTCATAAACAGTATTTTATAAGCTTTGCTGTTTGTCCCGGCTCTTTGGTATGATTAGGTAGGTGTGAAAATCAGCTAGAAAATGGCAACGTTTGATCCTCAAATCATGTAAAATTTTAGTACAACGATGAGTGACATGAAATATAAATTTCGTCATGTGCACACGGTGTCATGGGACGAATGATACCAGGACGTGAAGCTTTTCGTGACGTCGTTTCGCTGGTTGTGCTATTATCCTTCTTCAGAATAACTATTGCTAGGCCAGCCAACAGAGTGTACACATGGTGGGAAAAGCCATGTGCAGGCATGTCGATCTGAGAGTGGAGGATGATGGATCAAAAGGCATAGCTGCCAACCTTGGAAAACTAAAAATCCTGACTGGCCGGGGTCCAGGGGCCACGTAGACCCCGGCAGGGTGCAGGGGCAGCGCCCTGCTGGGTGGTGCTGGGGGGCTAAGCCCCCCCCCCCCCACCCCCGGCTAAAAACGAAAATCAACATTTTGAAAGCAGTTTGGAGGCCTCTCCTTGAAGCAAAATACCAAATAATGACCAGTTTGTATCATTTAGTTTGAAGTTTTTTTACATTCACATCAGTACAAATGGGAAATCCTTGGAATATGCATCACAATAACTTGTGAGGATCTTTTCTTTTGTCATTTTCGGCGGCATCTTTACAAGTTCGGTAAGATAATTGATCATGATATGCGTTCATGAGTGCCTCACATGTGTGACTGACGGTGATAAACAATGGCAGCTGTTGAAACATGCATGCGCAATAGAGTCTGGTTTGAGAAACGTGGACTGGCTGTCAGATCCGTCCTCCGGATTTTCCCTACGGTTTTTAAACTTTACTTAATTTTTTTTTTATCGGGAAAATATGCCAAAAATTGGGACAAGTCTAAGAAATTGTGAATTTCCCAATAAAATCCTGAGGGTTGGCAGCTATCAAAAGGATAAGCTTAAAAATAAGAACAACTCTGAATGTTCATAAAAGAAAAACGCATGTGAGCTCAAAACAATACAGTAGACTTTGGGATGAAATCCTCATCTTGTTTTTTGTTGCAATGATGCCTGAGGAATCACCTGGACAAAATACGCTACCACCGCTTTCACCACTCCTTTGGCATCACTGACTCTGCTCACTCCTGGTTTCTCTCCTACCTCTCCGACAGACTGTAATCCGTTACCATCGATGGCGTCTCCTCTAACCCAGTCAGGCTCTCCTGCGGAGTCCCACAGGGGTCCATCCTGGGCCCGGTCCTTTTCACACTCTACACCTCTCCTCTGTCCAACATCATCCAGTCTCATCACAAACACCATCACCTCTATGCTGACGACTCACAACTACTAGACAAAAACAAACTCGACAACACCCAGTGACCAGTCACTACTGACTCGCACGGCCGACTGCTACGAAGATGTGAAAAACTGGATGACCGCAAACAAACTTAAACTGAATGACGACAAAATGGAAGCCATGCTGGTAGGCACTCGCCAGAAACTCTCCCGGCTCCCTCCCTCTCTCCATCTTCAACTCGACAGCACCCCCATCTCCCTCTCTGACTCGGCCAAGAACCTCGGCGTTATCCTCGATTCCTCTCTTTTCATGACCAGCTTTGTCTCTGCCACGGCCCAGGCATGCTATTTCCACCTCCGTCGCATCAGTCAGATTTGAAAATACCTCACCACCGACGCTGCCACCAAACTTGCTGTCTCTCTCATCCTATCTCACATCGACTATTGCAACTCTCTCCTTTCCGGCCTTCCTCACTCCACCACTTTCACTCTCCAGCGTGTCCAGATCAATGCTGCCCACCTTGTCCTCAGAAAGAATAAATCCGACCACATCACTCCCCTGCTCAAACTCCTTCACTGGCTCCCCATCCCCCAACGCATCCAATACAAGATTCTGTCTCTCTGCTACAAATCCCTGAACAACTACGCTCCTGCCTAACTCTCCAACCTACTTCACCCCTGCACTCCTTTCCACTCCCTCCGCTCTGCCTCTCTCCGCCCCCACATCCCCTGCACCAAACTCAGCACTTTCGGACCCAGCTCCTTTTCTGTCTACGGCCCATCCACCCTGAACACTCTCCCACTCCTCTCCTTCCAGCCTGCCCTCAAAACTCACCTCTTTCAACAGTTCTAACACTATAACGCTACCACACTCCCCACCCTAAGCCAACTGTGGTATGTGATTCATTGTCTAAAGCGTGCGCATGCGTGCACAAACGGTGAGTGCGCGCTTAGAGTTATAATTATTATAAGATAAGCGCATTATAAATACCGTAATTATTATTATTATTAACCAACAGCCAAAGGGTTAACCTATTCAGCCCTGACGCACTACAGCAGGAGATTCGTCGACCATGATAATTCAAGGGTAGTGCCAGATTAGCTTGGCGCCTGTCAGCGCCAAGCTAATCTGGCACTGCCCTTGAATTATCATGGTTGATCCATCTCCTGCAACTGTTGCATAGTCATTAGATGACGCCTACAAAATTTGGGAAATACAGCCGTCGGGCTGAATGAGTTAAATTCTGATGATCATACGTTTGGTCAAACATTAATCATTGGCAACATTACCATCAGAACAAAAACACAATTTTGAGTTACAAGACACCTTACCTTTGAGGAGTAGAGTTAGCAAGATAAAACTGATGGCAGTTACTGACAAATGTTTACAAAACTTTCTTACCTCCCCCGTTTCCTCTAGCCTGTTTCTGTCAGAGCTGTCTATGACGTAGATCTGCAAAAATAACAGCATGACTTTTACACCCGCAAAGTGCGATGGCAAATTATGTCAAAATAAAGTTAATGACAAAGATTAACCCTTTGCATGTCAGTAGCAGTTATTGTCACAATGATTCCTACAGGAGACATGACAAAAACTACTACCAACATGCACAGGGTTAAAAGATTACTAACAACATGTGATTACAGATTAGCTACAAGAGCTTGAGATTTTGAATGAAAACTTACAAACATATGGAAAATGAAAGAAAATTTGTAAAATGTTATGTCCTTAGATAGAATCTAGAACGAATGGATACAGAATGCTCATCCACTGTGAATTAACCCATCTCATACTGAGGCTAAAAGCTTCAAATTTGTACACTGCCATATGCAAGCTACATTATAGTACTTACAGATAACAAGGAATGGCATGGCAAGCTATTCTGGCACTACCCTTGAACTATTTTAGTCAAACTTATTTCACACAATGGTGTATTCTGAATGATAAGGGTTAATATATCACATACATGATTACCAGAGAAACATAATGGACAATGGCACTGACAAAATGTTCTGCATGATGAAATTCAAATGCAGAAAGAGGCAAATATCTTAACCCATTAGGCCCTGACATGCTACAACAAGATGTGGATCAACCATGATAGTTCAAGGGTGGTGTCACAATAGCTTGGCACCTGTAGGCACCAAGCTATTCTGACACGACCCTTGAACTATCATGGTCAATCTCTCTCCAAAACTGTGACTTTGATCTCCAAGGACATCCCAAAAGATTAACGTCATCCATACCAATAAATCTGTGTTGTCAAAATAATTTTTCCAGTATGGTCGAATCTTTCTTTGACCGCCAATATCCCAAACGTTCAGCTTGAAGCCAGCAGATTGTACAGACTTGATGTTGAAACCCTGAAAATAGTAATCAAAAATAGTCAGCAGCAAGCATTTTCTCTTCTGCTAGTGCTGTACAGATGTAAATGTGAAAGTTCGCTGCAGAAACTGCCTGTATTGCTGCTAGCAGCGACAAAGGCAAATATTCCTTAGGAAGTAATGTTTCAAGACTTTATGCATTTGTGGTACACCAAAATGTTGTAATCTCACTGCGACATGGGGAATCTATGATAGTAGGTAATACAGTGTGTTCTCCAACACATGCACAAAAGTTCACTCCCCTGGCAACAAGGAATGGCATGGAATTTCCTTATCTCCTCAATTCGCATCATCATTTGTTACATTATCAATTGCTCACATTTGTCTCACCTGTGTGGGTGTGATGTGGCTAACATCCTCCGAAGCAAGATATTTCAGCATTGTCGTCTTACCAGCATTGTCCAAACCTAACAACAGGATCCGTAGTTCCTTGTCAGGACTGGACTTCAGTTTACGCAAAAGTGCCAAAAGACCCTGCAAACCACAGAAAACACTAATAACAAAAATGATGAGAGCTTTCCTTAAAATAATATATAACAGGGAAAATCCAACTATCTAGAGAGAGTCAAAACTCAAATTATATCATACATGTATTTTCAAGCAACTCTGAGGAATTTACAAAATTTCAAATCAAGCGAGATCAAAATTGTTATCTTCAGCAATACCCTAGAATGATCAGGAGCAGATCTTTGCGGGGGGTGGGGGGGGGGGGAGGGTAGGGGGTGGGGTGGGTGGGTGGGGCGGGGTGAGAGGGAGAGGGCATCCAGAGCTTCTGTTCCCCCCCCCCCCCCTCATAATACTTTAAAATGCTATTTCAAAAACCCTTCTTCTTAAGTTTTGCCCCAGCCCCCTCCCCCTCCCCGGCCCCCACACACACACTTGACTGTGCAAGGCAGCAGTGGTGACTCACAGGCATAAGGACTTGATGTACGCTTTATGCTCACATGTCATTTCAAAAAAAAAAGAAGTGAGTGATAGCTGAATAAGGAAACACACCGCCTGCACATTCCTTACACAAACAAGTCAAAGTGCATCAGTTGAAGATGTAAAGCGCAAATCTGCTTGGTCCAGCAAAAAGTTGTCTGAGAGATGTGTAACACGTTTATGAACTGCACACTGGATTCTTGAACATAGTTCTCAGTGACACATAAAAATGGTTGCATCGGAAAAGCACTGGCAATAATGCACATCACGCTTTTCTTGGTATCTTTGAAAGGATCATTTTGTGTAGTTTCTTGAAGTTACTTTCATATTTTGTTTGCTTCGTTTACACTTTGAAAATCATGATAGAAGATTGAGAACAATGTTTCTGAAGCCATAATCATCAGGCATCAAAATACAGGCACAAAGTTTATGCCACAAGAAGGCCTGTTCAATGCTCTATTGATCTACAGTCACCTCAACATATAGTTTTTTGTTTTGCATTTTTTTTTCTGAGGCACAAAATGCGACACAATCATGTTCCCAGTGCTTCATGGAAAATATCGTGAGTGTAGATTGCTGGCATGGTAAAGGCACTCTACTTTGGACACATACATGGCTAGTTGGGTTTTCATGAAGCCATAATAATAATAATAATAATAATAATAAGCGCATTAAATAGACGCTTTATCCCAATTGAAAATCGGCTCAAAGCACCGCCGCGAACTGAACCCAACAAGCACGCTCACGTGAATCACGCGCATTCACTCACACACTGTACATAAACACAGAACATTCACGTGGTGCTAAGGGCAAGCTCAAGCGAGCTACTGTAGTTTTTGGAAATTCAAAATCCTTTGTATTTGAAATTTGATTAAGTGGGCTGAAACTGATACCAAAGTCGTGAGGGAGGAAGAGCCGGAGTACCCGGAGAAAGAACCCCCGACGGTCCGCCCAAATTAACGGTGACACTTACTAGAGGAGAAAAATCCGACGCCGGAACCCGTAATCGAACCTCGCACCTTTAGCATTGGTGGCAGACGCCTTAACCACTGCGCCACACAAGCATCATTTATACATAAAAAACTCTTTCAAATGTTTTTTTCGATCTATGGCTTAGTCAACACAACCTAGTTTGTCTTGCATTACATTCTAGTTTCTAGGTGCAAGATTTCACAAGTGCCGTCCAAATAGCTTACAGTCTCCTTGAATGGGCCCATTCAAATAGCCAGTTCCAATTTGTAATCACTGTGGTACTGAAAAATGCCTCTGAACAGAGAAAGAAGCTAACAACAGGGTCCCCTGCCACCCAGACTCTACCATACATTCCAATCTTTAATGTGTGCTTCATCATCTGTGTTTAAATTGTTGGTTTATATACATCAGTTGCTTGCTAGGAAGGGGAGCCTGAAAAGCTATATGCACTCAATGGCGAATACAATGAGAAAAACAAAAAACTAACTGCCAGAAAAGCACAGCAAATTTTGAATATTGCTCCGTAAGACACGCAAATAAATAAGTAGAGTAAATGGGCCATTACGGTGAGTGCGTACAGCCACTCCTATTGCATCACTGAGGGCGTGTGCGTGTGTTCTTTTACGTTATTGTCTCATCAACAGTAGAGTATTGGTGACAACGTTGCATCGGTATGTGTCTAGATGATTTAAAAAGTGTCAGCTTTCAAACGGGCCAGTGTAGCGCCAGATCTTGCGACATACCGGGGCTCAGCGTCCAACTTGTTTGTGCGGGGGCCATACTGGTATCAGCCATGTGTGCAACATCTAGAAAGATTTAAAACCATTTTACACCCTTGTACTTTTAAGTACGTTATGGTGCAGTTATTAAATTTAAATGGGTCTGAAATAACTACAATTTCATTGCAAAATTTAGCAAACTTACCATGATTACACTCGTTTGGCTTTGCTTGCGGGTAACTACGCGTGACGTCACTTCAAAATAAACTTGTTTTCTTCGCTGAAGAGTTTGAAGGGGAGGTCAATCATATTCACGGCTGGGGGAAGTGTCAGGGTCGAAGGCGCAAAGTCGATAATTTGGAGGAATCGGGCTTCGCCTTTCAAACGACCACTGCTGGTGAATGAAACTTATTTATACCTGATAATAGGAAGATCTAAATGATTTGATCAGGTCGATCTCTCCACGATCATAGTCATACTACCGGTAAACACTTTGTACATGAGAGTGCAGAGATCGACGCAAACTGTGCAATATTCCACATATCACAACCCCTGTTTTTAAGAAATTATTTGATTTTATAAAAGTTTGCTTCTCTCACTACAACTATAAGTTAAAAGTTACATGCTCAACAAGACGGGATGCCCAAAGTTGTTCCTATTTTTAAGCTTATCCGGCCTTTTGATGCATCTCCCTCCACCCTAACCCACCCTCTGATCCACACACTGGCACACACAAATAAAAGACGGACACACAGTGTTTCACGCCATTTGTGTGTTCTGTGGGCTGGCGTAGTGACAGCTATTCGGAAGAAGAAGAACAGCATGAGCAGCAACATGACATTGCTATAAGCTTCACTCTCCTGGCATCGTTAGTCCAATATCCCAGTACACGGGCAGTGACGAAATTGATGTTTCATGTCACTCATTGTTCTACTAAAATTTTACTTATTAGAGGATCAAACTTTGCAATTTTCTGGCTGAATTTTACACCTGGAATAAGGTCACATTTTGACCATATATCATACCCGAGAGCTAGGAGCGTTGGCTGCCGTGCCGCCATCTTGAGAGGACACGCTAGCTTGGCAATAGACTTCAGATAGTAGTGTTTCAACACGTTTTTCTTCATGTTTCTTCCTCTTTGGAAACAAACAAAAGCAGATTCTGGTTAGCGGTTTCCTACGGCGATGGCAAGACTTGCTGTTATTGCCTATAGAACATCAGGACTTTCCTGACATTGTCCTGACAGCAATTTCCCTATGAGCGCATGAGTCGCGTATCCTCTCAAGATGGCCACCACAACAAGCGTGATGACGTCAGCTTCCCGAGCCCTATATACTGTTTAGTCCCCAAACTTTTTTTACAAGCTTTATGAAAAATCATTTTGGTATTAATGGGAAGATTGCTATTTTTCATACAAAAATTCAATGATATAATGTTAACTGTTTTAAAAATAATTGTGAAATCTTGGTGCCGAAAATCACAATTTTGTTGTAATCGTATCTGAGAGCAGGGACATACTGTAGGCTTACATAAAACTGTTTATGAAAAATTATGTGGGTATTAATGAGAATATTGCTTTTTAATAATAATAATACCTTGTATTTATAATTATATAGCACTTAACCCAAGTGCTAAGCGCTTTATAATCTGTACAAGACAATAGGAAGACATTGACATTTGCACATGACAAGCAAAGCACAGATACACGGACACACCATTTTTACAATTAACTAAACAACAATGCATACAAAGTAAGTTTTATTTAACATTCCATGTAAGCAATGAGGATTACAGGACTTGAACAAAGGCATCAAACACTGGCTGTTATTCAAAGCAAAGCTTGAAGAGGTGAGTTTTCAATGGCTTCTTGAAGCCAGAGACAGACTCGCTGTTTCTGACCTCAAGAGGAAGTGCATTCCACAACACTGGGGCTTGATAAACAAAAGGGCGCAGACCATAACTTATAATTTTACCAGAAGAAACTCACACTTTCTGTTTACCAGAAGAGGAGCGAAGCTCATGAGAGGACGTGCAGCAAACAGGACAAATATTCTGGGCTGGTGCCTAAAACGCAGTTAAAACAGATTGACTTAAGTTTGCACTGAATACGTGAGAACACAGGTAGCCAGTGAAGGGACTTCAATGGACTCTCACATTCACAACAAGCGCACTTCATGTTTTCTCATAAAAAGATTCAATTGTTTTAAGAATAATCCCAAATAATCCCCCCAAAGTAATAATATTTTGTTTAAAAAAAAAAAAAATTACATGTACCATATCACTCCAAAGGCTGAAGAGGAACAATGCTTGCTAATAAACTCATACCACATCTTCCTTTATTCTAGCTATATGCAAAATATCTAGTATGAATAAAGATCAAGGAATAAGGATCAAATGCGGATCAACAGGTTTTTGTGAAACGGCCATTTCTTGTCAGTGTGTATTCTAATTAATAAATACTTTGAGATAGTTCTGTTAGGGACAGTATCGTACAGTTTCAAGCTTGTTCATTCACAAATGCGAGCTCTAGTCGCTGTCACATACACACGCACGCACACACACACACGCACACACATATGGCACTTGGTGCTGAAAGTACGTTCTCCAGCAAGGTTTGCATAGCTAGACATGACATCATTTTAAAGTCCCTTCTAATTATAGATGAGACTTTTTAGGATGGGTCATGGTGGAGCGAATTCAATAGCATGACATCAGAAGTGAGCAGGCCTAAACGTCTGTCAACCGAAGTAATAAGATATAAATTACGTCATGTCTAGTTACACTAACCGTACTGCAGAATGTACATTGTGCCATATGTGTGTGTGTGTGTGTGTGTGTGTGTGTGTGTGTGTGTGTGTGTGTGTAAACACGACAGTCTCTGACATTTGTATATGTACAAGCCTGAAACTGGCGAAATGCTGTTTTCAGGGGGTTGCTAAGAGAGCTTCCGAGCATACTGAAATTGTATGTCTCATTGAAGAGTTAAATGATTATTTATAGAAAGTCAGTTGACTCAGAGTGGAGTCCATAATTTTTGTCATATTTATTTTAAATTTCAGATATAGTTAGCTTCATAGGTGCCTGTCGGACGAGTGGTGATTTGACTCAATGCAAATCCGCTGTGGGGTGCGTGCCACCGCGTCCTCTAGCTCAATTCAGAATACAAGGGAGGAAACGAAAGGCAGACAAAGCGGTGAAGCACTGTGTTTCCAGAGCAGTTTTCAACCCTCAAAGCAACCATCTGTCTAAAACCTCGAACTGAACAAACTCGGTAGATATTTTGCCACAAATCTATACCAACCTTGTCCTCTGATCAAAACTGATAGTTTAGTATCAAGGTTTTTTGCATAGTCAAGCATCATTCATAGCAGATGTTGAGTTGTAGGGTTTTAGATGTGGCTGGAAATACGCCCTATGCTCATTTTTCATTGGTTTATGTAAATTAGCATCCAATGACATTAAAACAAGAGTGCATCTTACTGTCGACATGAACTCGTGATCTGCACGCAGCAGTCGCTTTAGGTACGTATTTCCCCCAGCCCGAAAAGGTCTACTTTAATGGAGTCTAGTTTAAACAGTGCTCAGTTGTCAATATCCTGTCAAGTAATTCGCTTCGACTTTAGAGTAAACACGGCAGAAAACAATGGATGCACTGCAGTACATAATGGCCTCTTTCACAGCACTCTACTAAAGGGTTTAACGTTCAACTCTAGATGTTGAGAAAGAGGTCTGGGATACTTCCGGCCACAGCTAGAATTTCGCGGATGTGCTTTATTGCCTCCTTTGTATTCTGACTTGAGCTGTTTACGCGATGGCCGCACGCACGCGGTGGCGCAGCAGATTTGCATTATTCAAAGCACCACTCGTCAGGCCGCTATGGTTAGCTTGTAGAAAGATATTGGATGTGTTACTTAGCTTTGTACCTTTTCAACTTTTTAAGTAAAAATTAATTCTTTGCAGAAAATTTTTTTTAAAGTAAAACTCTCAACTTCTGACAGTTGACAGAAAATCAGACAGTGACGGTGACGTTAAAGAAGCAACTTGTCACCAGACATTAAATTTTATGCAATACTCTAGACATGAAGTAATTCTCTCTCATCCCTTAGGTCCACTTCCATAGGCGCCCCTCAAGGTACAGTTCTCTCCCCTGTGCTGTTCACACTCACACAAAGATTGTAGTGGCACCGACTCTACCATTCTTATAAAATACTCGGACGACACTGCCTTAGAAGATCTCTCCAATAGTGAGGCAACTTACCTTGCAGAAGTAGAACGGTTTAGTGTCTGGTGTAAAGATAATTTTCTAGACCTAAATGTTAGTAAGACCAAGGAACTACTGATAGATTTTTGAAGAAACCCCACCCCTGTCCCAGTTCTGACGATCGATGGTGTGTCTGTTGAGCGTGTGACTGAGTATAAGTACCTTGGAACAGTTATAGATGATAAGTTGTCCTTTAATACAAACACCATCCTCATACACAAGAAATGTCAGTCACACATCTACTGCCTTCAGCAACTCAGGAAGCTGAATGTGAACCCCTCTGTCCTTCAAACTTTCTATTGCTCTTTCATCAAGTCTGTCATCACTTTCGGTTCTGTGTGCTGGTATGGAGGTCTGAGTGTGAAGAACAAGAACGCCCTGGCAAGAATGGTAAACGTCTGCAGCAAGGTGATTGGCAGTCAGCAAGCAAGTGTGGAATCCCTGTATGAACAGCTTGTGGTGAGAAAGGGTAGGCGGATAGCTTCAGACAAATCCCACGTCCTTGCTCACCTCTATGAACTCCTCCCCTCTGGCTGCAGAATCCGCACGCACAGAGCTAGGACACTCAGACTACAGAACAGTTTCATCCCCAAACCCACCACCCTAGTCTAAGCAATCTTTAGGTACATCCCTGCATACCCAAACCTAACTCCTCCCCCTATCCCCCTTTACCTGTGCCCCACCCGGGTCTGCCCTGGGGGACTTGGGTGGGGTTAGGTATTTTTTACTTCCCAGGGTCACCCTGGTCAGCCCCACAGGGTGGGTTTTTTTCTCTATTCTGGGGCATGTGTTTCTGTCTACCCTTTGTCCATTCACCTGTATTTGCCTTTTTAAAACTCTTCCTGCTGTCTGCACTGCCTGTAGCTATTGATATTAGATGTGTGTTGCTAAATGGTCTTAGCTTTATTTAGGCCCCATGTGTTAGGTTTATTTAATGTATTTGACCGGCTGGCGACATACATTCAATGTTCCGTTTTTTTTTTTTTTTCACAAGCAGTGCAGGCACGTCCTGAGAAAGCCTTGTTGCTGTCGGGACGTTAAGCAATGTACAATCAATCAATCAAACCCCCTTTACCTGTGCAATCAGTATTATGTATACTTGTGTCTAGGTGGGTGTGAATGTGTAAGTGCTGCTCAATGCATAATCCCCCTTTACCTGTGCAATCAGTATTATGTATAATTGTGTCTAGGTGGGTGTGAATGTGTAAGTGCTGCTCAGTGCTTAAAAGATGTTTATGTGTGAGATGTGTAAGAGCTATGTGTAAAGATTTTGTAGTGTATACATTGTTCATTTAGAATGTCTTGTTTGTACTACTTGTTATAAATGTACCACACGTGAATGTCTCTCTTCGAGATAATAAAGTATTCTTATTCTTATTCTTATTTAATTCTTTCTTTATCTTTCTCACTCATGCACTCACAAAAACATGCGCGCACACATCGACACGCTGTCAGAAGAGCATGCAGGTGTACAGTTGTATATCATGTAGCTATGTAAAGTCAACCTGAAATTGTACTGTGAAATTCTAGTTTTGTCACCATTATGCTCAAGTCCAGAAGCCAAAGTGAAGCTCATATCGTGTAAAATATAAAATTATGTAAAATCAAAAAAATATGTCATGAAAAATGACCAATGATGTGTATAAAGTGTGCCCCTTATAGAGCTCACTGATGCATTTGCAGATCTGCAAGACTTTTTCAATAGAATATATTTCAACATCAGAATTACTGGTAGGTCAAAGATAACGGGTAGAGACCCTTGAAAGCAAGGACAGCTCTCACATAAAAGGGACTTTGTGGATTATGGTTCATCCCATCTTGTTTATCTTGTTATTCTTTGCCAAATTTTGGGGCCTGCCTGCCCATGACATCATGTGCATGCTATGGAATGCGCTCCAACAGCACCATTTTAAAGATGTTCCTGTTTTTAGAAAGGAACAACAAAAACAGATGAAAGAAATTATACTGTTGTTATGTTTTAATGTTATCCCAAATTGATCTTTATGTATATCTTTATGTATGTCAACTCACAGAGGCCATTCCATAAACCAATAGCAAAGAAAAATGGAGGAAGGTCGTATTGATCTGAACAAAGCTCCATTTGACTGTCAGACATTCCTGGGCCGGATTAGATATTTTGCATGGATTACAGACCCTCGACTGAGCTTAACCTCCACAAATAGACTCCTGGCTGCTCGGGACCTGGTCATCGCCTACAGGTGGGCACTTGTACTAGTTGTGGAGTGTACATAAAGACAGTTACCTCTATCCCCTAGCCATTGGCATTTGAAACAATACTGGTGACTATGTAAACAACAGGAGATCATCACAACAGAACCTTAGTTTCAATCTTAATCCTTTGGCTGTCGGTATTGGTTTTAGTCACGATGATTCCTGCAGGAATCATTGTGACTAAAACCGCTACAGACAGCCAAAAGGTTTTAGAAGGATTTGACTCGGCTGATTTACCCGTTCGTCTCTCACACTGATTACCATCTTCATTCACCTCAGGATCCTGTGGAGTGAATCAAGGGAGGTAACTAGTGTAATGCAAATAACAGAATCCAGCGCAAAGTCAAACATTTGCTGATTTAGTCTTTGACTTGAGCTGGGGATATGTTCCTGGGAATTTTATCATGATACTATAGTAGAGACTTGAGCTGGGGATATGTTCCTGGGAATTTTATCATGATACTATAGTAGAGAGCTGAATTAACCCTTTTTTCCCACATTTTGGAAGTGTTACTTAACGACTACGTACCAGTTATCATGGCCAATCAGTCTCCTGCTGTAGGGTGTTGGGGCTAAAAGGGTTAAAATGTTTTGGAGTGATTGACTTTGATAGATTGCTCTGTAGCTGATTAGAAGTCTGCATCTTTCTGTAATCTCTGTACAGTACAAAGGGTAGTGCCAGATTAGCTTGGCGCCTACAGGCGCCAAGATAATCTGGCACTACTCTTGAATTATCATGGTCAATCAGTCTCCTGCTGTAGGGTGTTGGGGCTAAGGGTTAAAAATATTTTGGAGCGATTGACTTTGATAGATTGCTCGCTGATTATAAGTCTGCATCTTTCTGTAATCTTTGTACAGTACACCTGTGAAGATGTTTGTTTTGTAAGTGAAGAATGTCTTTGTGTATTGATCTATCACACCTGTGTTTCCAGGAAGCACGAGGAGCCTCCAGGGACCACCGTGCAGCAGGTACGGCGAGCTCAGCAGATGTACCTGTCAGCTTTCCACCCTGATACGGGAGAGCTACAGAACTTCATTGGCCGCATGTCCTTCCAAGTGCCAGGTGGCATGGTGCTGATTGGTGCCATGATCACTTTCTATAGGTAACGTCGCTCTTTAAGGTTGATCCATCAGGCTGCATGTTATGGTTATTGCAGGTTGTAGTAGCCCAGTGACCAAGCATATAGCAAGTTATAGTGCTGGGGGTCCCGTCTGTGTAAATTTTGCATAGGACTCGTGGCACGATAAACTCCTAACTACAGAAATGTTAAAAAGAGAGGAAGGAACCAAAAATGCCGTTTTGCTGGTGCTCCTATGCCACCATGAATTGATGTAGAGGGCTCTAGTCAATGCACAAGCCTTGTCAACTACTGTGATATTAAAATTTTTTAAAGCTGCCGCCGTTTTGCCTGCAGGATTTTGAGATAAATATATTCCACATCATTAGTATATAATGACGGTAGCAAGTAAACATTTAAGTCTCTTGTCAGCAAGATGGCGTCATATTCTTGTAGTACATAATTCTTTTAGTCTTATTCTTGTAGTACATATTATTCTTGGTTAACACTGTACACCTTGAAAAGGTCTTTAAGGAAAGAAAACAAGATGAGGATTTCATCCCAAAGTCTACCGTATTGTTTGGAGTTCACATGCGTTTTTCTTTTAGGAAATTTCAGAGTTGTTCATATTTTTAAGCTTATCCTGATCCATTTCCCTCTTCTCTAAGCCAACCTCTGATCAACACACACGCTGGCGCAAACAAATAAAGATGGACACACAGCGCTTCCTGCCATTAGTACGCTCTGTGGTCTGGAGTAGCGACACGAATTCTGAAGAAGAATAGGCATCTACGGTGTGACGAATTTGACGTTTCACGTCACTCATCCGAAAGGCACGCTGTTACGATTGTGGTTGTGTTGTTTTGTGAGAGCGTGCGTGCATAAATCGTAGGTAACGATCCGACGTTTTATTTGAGCTGTCACGATTTCTAATCACGTACCTTTTTAGAGAATTTCACTTTCGTTTATGAATAGTGCGGTGTGGATTATCTGTTGCCGCACGGAGTTGAGTCACGAAAGGTCTAGAAGCCTCACGAGGACTCATTTGTTTACTACGAGCGTGTCGCTTGGCTTTCGGTGCTAATGCACTGTTCGTATGTTTACCTCTTTTTGAGCGTGCGAGGTCGTGACCTGTCTGGCCTACTTTTGTGCGACGTCATCGCGCGCCGCAGTTTTTCCTAAACTTAGACGTTGAAGATCGTAGCCAGATATTTACAGAATATTCCAGTGGGAATGCACCTTTGAGTTTTAGATACGTGTTTTGTTTTGATTGGTGGTGTTGTACGATTGTGCTTGATGTTTCTAGAAAACATACCACTATAAAAGAGTCGTGCTAGGAAGCACCTGGGTACATTGTTCAGTCGTAGGATTGCGATGTAACAGAGTCTGTACATTGTTCAGTTGTAGAATTGCGATGTAACAGCGTCGGTACAGTGTTCAGTTGTATAATTCATTGCATTGTATCGTAAAACGCTTTGATATTGAGAGAACGTTACGCAAAATATCGTGCTTCATTGTCAGTAACGGAGATCTGCAGTGAAGGCTGATGTACATTGTATGAGAGACGCTTTGTGTCAGAGTCGAGAAGATTTTGTACTATTGTTGGTGCAATTGTGAACGCATTTCGTGGAGATCGCATCGCTGTAATAAAATATTGTTGGAACTGTTACTCCAGTATTGTCTACATCCTTAAGCCATGTGTGACATATTGCAGCTGAACGGAGGTTTATTTAAAAGAACTCTACATGCGTGCCGTCTGGTGTGATATCATACTACGACCACGATTCAACCACGTAACATTTTGGCGACCCCGACGAGACCTTCTTCAGTTGGTTCAGTGGAAAGGGTAGCAGGAGAAAACAGCCAGCAGTGAAAAGCAGAGATGGCGACATCAGAAATGGAGACATTCCTGAAAATTGGAAAGGAATGTGGACTTGAAGGAGCTCAACTCCTCGAGTTTGTAAAGGAGAGAGAAAAGGAGAGACTAGAGAAAGAAGAAAAGAGACGAGAGAGAGAAGAAAAAGAAAGACTGGAGAGAGAGGAGAGAGAAGAAAAGAGACGAGAGAGAGAAGAAAAAGAAAGACTGGAGAGAGAGGAGAGAGAAGAAAAGAAACGCGAGAGAGAAGAAAAAGAGAGATGGGAGAGAGAAGAAAGAGCGAAAGAACGTGAAATCAGGAAGCTCAAAATTCAAGCAGAAGAAGCAGAGAAACAGCGAAGAGAGGCAGAGAAACAGCGAGAAGAGGAGAGAAAAGAAGCAGAGAAACAGCGACAACATGAAATTCATTTAAAACAGATTGAGATTGAGGCACAGAGCCAGAGAGCTAACGAAGCAACAGCCTTAGCCAGCAGAGAGCAAACAGCCCGTGCGCCAAAGCTTCCACCTTTCATTGAGAACTCAGATAAGATGGACGCTTACCTAGAGCGATTCGAGCGTTGCGCAAGCAGTAATAACTGGAAAGAAGAGACTTGGGCTATCAAGCTGAGTGCACTTCTAACTGGCAAAGCACTTGAATTTTACACCCGCCTGCCGAGAGAAGAAGCCAAAGATTATACGCAATTGAAAGCCGCCTTGCTGAGACAGTACGACTTCACTGAGGAGGGTTACAGGCGACGATTTCGGAACTGCAAGCCTGAAGAAGGAGAAACACCCGGCCTATTCATTGAAAGAATCAGAAGCTACCTGGAGAAATGGATAGAGCTGGCTGGCCTAAACAGAGAGTACCAAGACCTGTGTGACCTCATCATCAAAGAACAAGTTTTCAACGCATGTTCTAAGGACCTGGCCGCCCACCTCAGAGAGCAAAAAGATCAGTCCCTAAAGGCCCTGGCCGACTTCGCTCAACGATACCTTGACGCTCACAACATGAAGTTCGGGTCCAGTAAGCCGCAGCGTGAGTCTGAACCAGCAGAGGAAATCCACAATGCCAGAGACACCCCGAAATACAAGCCGGTGGAGAACCTGACATGTTTTCTCTGCGGAAAGAAAGGCCACAAGGCGATACGGTGTCATTCTAAAGATGTTCCTCAAGGCGACAACATTAGAAGATCCAACCAAGATCGCGGGATAGCAGGCAGAAGCAATACTACGTCTCAACACAGAGCCGCCGCTGTACTAGCACATGATGTGACGTCATCCAGTGACTGTGAAGCTAGAAACAGGCAGGTGACTCCAGAGCTGATTGAATCCTTCCGAAAGAATGGATGCATCCCAGTCGGCGATGGGACTACATTCTTACCGGTCTCAAACATCGCGCTGACTGAGAATGAAGTGCCGAATATGCCAGTAGTGTCTGGATTTGTTGGCAACATAACAGTGAGAGTCCTGAGAGATACTGGTTGTAGTTGCGTCATCGTGAGAGAAGACCTAGTAGCAGAAGACCAGAAGCTACAGGAGTGGACCACCCTCATTTTGGCTGACGGAACTGTAAGAATCATCCCCCTGGCCAAAGTCAGTATCGACACCACATACTTGACAGGAGAGATGAAGGCATTGTGCGTGAAAACACCAGTTTATGACCTTATCATCGGTAACATTGATGGTGCCAGAAACGCAGACGATCCAGACCCAGAGTGGAGACCTAAAAACTATGCCGTTACTTCGAGAGGTCAGGAAGAGAAGAGCCACCATACCATCACTCTAAAAGTGGCTGACAACATACAAACAGCCATCGTGAAAGAGAAATTAGAAGTAGAACAGCGAGCAGCCATTGATCGTATGCAGCAAAAACAGGCGCAAGATTTGGACAGTCTGTGGGACGACGTTGAGTGCCACCGTGAAGAACAAATGGGGTCGCTGAATCGCCGGGTGAACGAGGATCGCGAGCGAGACGGAACTCCTCTCAGAAAGAAGATGTTGAAGCTGCAGGATGAGGATAATGAGAGAGATAACCAGGAGCTGGTGTATGAACATAAAAGTCAAGAGGTCGTCGAAGTTTTGATCAGCACGAGAGAGACGATGCAGAGCCTGCTCATTGATGAGGACGATGATGGCAATGTCGATGGAGTGATGTCCCCCAAAGTGAAGTTCAACCTTTCCGCGGACGTGGACGCGACCATCAGGAAAGCCAACGAGAGCAGCAAGAACAGTGAGAACGGAAAAGATGACGACAGCGTCGACAAAGAAGAAGCAGCTGATAAGAAAGGTGGTGAAGATGACGCGGGGGAGGCAAAGGTCAACAGCTATGTCGTGAAGAGTAAAAGTGCGCCAATGTTGGAGATGAGAGATGATGATGATGATAATGACGAAAATGCAGAGGAGGAGGAAAAGCTAGACTACGACGAAGCAGAACTTATGAGATTGATCGACAGCGATAAGCCGACAGTGTTTGATCCAGGACCAGTAACCTTTGAACTGTATGAACTGTGAATCGGAACTGTATCCCATGAGTTGACTTTGTTCCAGGAGTGAACTTTGACATTCATTTTAGTTTAATCAATGGTTCGAAGAACTTTGAAGCTGATTACCTGTGCAGGACAGTTTAAAGCAGCATGTTTTCATTCGGGACACTTTGAAAAAAAAACCCTGTGAGTTAATTATTTTTGTGCAGTTGATTTGATTTTAATCTCGATGTGAAATTTGTGATATTTATGGTTTTGTGTAGGTTTACACAACCACAACCGTATTTTTGGATTTGAGAAGAAATTTTGTGAAATTTTGTTCTAAAAGGGGGGTAATGTTACGATTGTGGTTGTGTTGTTTTGTGAGAGCGTGCGTGCATAAATCGTAGGTAACGATCTGACGTTTTATTTGAGCTATCACGATTTCTAATCACGTACCTTTTTAGAGAATTTCACTTTCGTTTATGAATAGTGCGGTGTGGATTATCTGTTGCCGCACGGAGTTGAGTCACGAAAGGTCTAGAAGCCTCACAAGGATTCATTTGTTTACTACGAGCGTGTCGCTTGGCTTTCGGTGCTAATGCACTGTTCGTATGTTTACCTCTTTTTGAGCGTGCGAGGTCGTGACCTGTCTGGCCTACTTTTGTGCGACGTCATCGCGCGCCGCAGTTTTTCCTAAACTTAGACGTTGAAGATCGTAGCCAGATATTTACAGAATATTCCAGTGGGAATGCACCTTTGAGTTTTAGATACGTGTTTTGTTTTGATGTTTCTAGAAAACATACCACTATAAAAGAGTCGTGCTAGGAAGCACCTGGGTACATTGTTCAGTCGTAGGATTGCGATGTAACAGAGTCTGTACATTGTTCAGTTGTAGAATTGCGATGTAACAGCGTCGGTACAGTGTTCAGTTGTATAATTGCATTTATCGTAAAACGCTTTGATATTGAGAGAACGTTACACAAAATATCATGCTTCATTGTCAGTAACGGAGATCTGCAGTGAAGGCTGATGTACATTGTATGAGAGACGCTTTGTGTCAGAGTCGAGAAGATTTTGTACTATTGTTGGTGCAATTGTGAACGCATTTCGTGGAGATTGCATCGCTGTAATAAAATATTGTTGGAACTGTTACTCCAGTATTGTCTACATCCTTAAGCCACGTGTGACGGATTGCAGCTGAACGGAGGTTTATTTAAAAGAACTCTACGTGCGTGCCGTCTGGTGTGATATCATACTACGACCACGTTTCAACCATGTAACACATGCTCTTCCAGACTGTTTGTGGAAGTAAATAGTGGCTCCAAAACTTACAAAAATAAATGAACTATTATTGAAAAAGTTGACAAGGAACAACACTGGATTACAAACTCTTTCAGTATCTCCCTTTAATCACCCCCCCCCCCCTCCCCCCCCAGGATCCGCACAGCAATGGCACACACAAACACAATCAGCAGAATGGCACACACAAACCCAGACAGCAGACACATGGCGCTTCCTACCGGTTATATGTTCGGTGGGCTGGCATAGCCACAGCCATTTTGAAGAATAAGGTGGAATGGCCCATGCCCACAAAGCCTCTTCTGTATGAGCTTGCATGCATATTCCACCTTTTCCACAATACGTTTGCAAATATACAAAAATAAATGAAATGAAAAATAAATGAAGGAGAACATCGCGCCAGCTCATACACATGTAAAACACTGACGTGCTGCTGATTTGCATCCATTAGGAACATTGTATAAAACACTCACACGTTTGGTGCTTTACGTCACCATCGCTGTTTGATTCTTCTGATGAAATCAAGGAGTCTTACTTATGACATTTTTTCCACATTGAACTTTTATTTTCAAAAATGTTGAAGAGGTACAAAGCTGGCTAACGAACTCATCCAATGTCTTTCTACAAACTAGCCATATCCAAAATTGTAAGTGCATATAATCAAAATTACTGACTCTAATCTGGGTCAACCAACTTTCTATAAACTGCCTTTTATGTCTTCAATGAGACATCCAATTACAATATGCTCGGAGGCTCTCTTAGCCACCCACTTAATAAAGTATTTTGATAAGTTTCAAGTTTGTGCGTACAGTAATATAGGAGATTCTTGTGTTTACATACATACGCACACACACACATACATACATACGCACAAAACGACGTTCAACAGCGAGGTTAGAGTGGCTAGATGTGACGTCATTTTTATCTTAGTACTTCTTTGCCAGACCATGAGCCCCGCCCGCCTGTTATGTCCTTTGCATTCTACGGAACGCGCTCCGACCAGCCCCATCCTAAAGTCTACCATATTTTCAATATGGTAGACAAAAAGAAAAATGATAAATAATTCTGTACCTCCAGTTACATCATTTTCCCAAGGTACTCTGTGGCGGAGATAAATTCATTACGTGTTCAAAAATGGAGATTTTTGGGGGTCTGACTACGAAAACGATTCACCCCAAGCAACGAATTTGCACAACTGATAGTGTGCCCTTTCAGATCTACAATAAACTTGGCCGTTCAGAGAGCGTGAGGATCCAAAATATCTTATGTGTCACCACCATCTCATCAGCTAAATTTACATGCATCACCAATACTAAATGTTTCGTTTATTGTAATCAGGGCCTCAGTCGTAGAGCAAAGAAAAACCCACTGAGTCCCCGGCTGTGATTAATCCATTACATCCTGAGGCAGATTAAAAAAAAAATTGCTTATTGTCCTGTGAAGGGTTGCATTACGGATTAGGAGATAGATCAGCTATTTTAGTTCAAGGGTGGTACCAAAATAGCTTGGCACCTCAACCCTTGAACTATCAGAGTCAAATTAATTTCAGGCAGTAGTGTGTCAGAATGAAAAAGGTTAAGGCTGCAGTGAGAATCTATGCCTCTTTCCGGCAGAGTCCTAACCGTACCCATATATTGCATTAACTCATTATATACTGAGGATGAAATTATCAAATTTGTATACACTCTTTGAGGTCTGCATCACAGTTCTGGAGACAGGTCGACCATGATAGTTTAAGGGGTGGTGTCAGAATAGCTTGGTGCCAAGCTAACAGTATTCTGACACCACCTTTGAACTATCATGGTCAATTCATGTCCTGTCAAAGCGGGTCAGGGCTTTATGGGTTAAATTAAGAAGGCTTACAAACAAGATTGTTCTCTTTTTCAAGTAGTCCAAGAAGGCTAGGGTTGAATCTGGGGTTGTGTGTGTGTTGGAGGGGGGAGGTGGGGGGGGGGGGTGTTTTGGACACACAGTTCTGGCTCCTCAGCAGAGCTTCAAACTTCAAAGCTAGAACCTGTGTGTCAAAATCAAGTTGTGGCTTGAAAATTTTCACCAGCCATTTGTTAGCCCTTCCATTGTTGATAGTGGCGTCTGTCGTGATTCCTACAGGCCAAAACCTGCTACTGACAACCAAAGGGTTTAATAGATCTATCTATAATTTTGGTCATCAGAATTTGCCTAGACGTGCAGAATATTTTAAAATACTAGCACTACTATTACTAAATTATTTAGCAAATGTTTTTGAGAATGCAGAAAAAGTTTTGAACAAATTGCTGTCGTCAAAAGTATCAGGCTTAACAAGAAAGTAATGGGTTTTTGTCCATGAGTCCATGAACTACCACCACCTTCTCGTTTTTATGGACAAACTGAATTAGCGTACCGTCTTAGCTTAGCCTAATTTGAGCTGTGTGTTTCTTGATGCAGAGTTTTCACATTGAAGTCAATCTGTATTGACAGGACCAACTCTGCAGTGATATTTTGGCAGTGGGCCAACCAGTCCTTCAATGCTCTGGTCAACTACACGAATCGCAATGCTAAGGCAGACATCAGTACAACGTGAGTAGCTTACTGTATGAACAATACAGACTGGGGCTCATGAGGTTTTAACATGTTCAACCCTGATGGTCTACAGGGTTCAGTTTTGGAGTGCGCCTTGCGCCATTGGCGCATAATTTCCCCAAATGCCCCATAACATTTTGAGCTGAGGGGTCAATGACCCATAGGTTTCTGTAGGTAACGGGCCCTTCTTTTCCCGAAGTCTCTATCTCTCTCTTGCTGCTTCCCCCCCCCCCCCCCCAAGCCCCCACTTTATTTCCTCAAAAACATTACCGATGACATGACTTTGTGGAAGTGTCTACTACTTGCTCAATTTTAGCCTAAGAACCCGTTGTGTTAACACACAACCCGGGAGGCACTCGGGGAACCCCCAGAGGGGCCGAGAGTTGACTCCCGTTCCTGCCCTACCGGTTCCTGTCACGAGACCAACCAGTCTTGCTACTTCGCTCACGCAGAGTAGACGTGTTTTGCCTTGCTCTCGCTCTGTACCTTCACCGGTCTTCTTCGCAGACGCTCGTTGCCGCCCCCTCTCGTGTGCTCAGCCTCCGCTTCGAGGCCTTCTAGCGCTCCAGCCTTTCTTCTCGCCACCTGCTACTGCCTCCCGCCGCTGCTTTTCGCTGCTCCCCTCCGGTGCTGTGACGGGTGTATGGAGGCCCCTTCCCCCGTTCCCGCTTCGTCTCGGAGGTAAGGTAGCGGTAGCTGCCCTTGGCTGGCCCTCGGGCCGAGCGCCGGCCGGTTTTCGGGCTTTCGTTTTGGGTTACGGCTAGTGGGCTAGCTGTCGAGCTCTCTTTACTGAGGCCTTAATGAACAGAGTAGACATGCGGGCCTCCCGCGGGGTTTTTTCGGCCCGCTCCTTTTTGCCTCGTTAGCTTACGAGTAGACTGTCTGCCTCTTAAAGTCACGCTGACTGTGTGGTTAGGCCTGTTTTGTGCCCTTTTGCTCCAACGCTCCTCTTCACCTAACTTAAAGGCCCTTCGGTTCCCGGAGCGTGTAGTCTCTGTTCAGTCGGGTAGCTGTCACGCCGCCTTGGCACCTTTCGCTTGGTGATAACCCTCCCGGCCTCGCAATCCTAGCATGACTTTTGTATGTTGCAGCGCCCAGGTTCTTACGTGCTCCCGTTGTGGCGACTTCCAGTGGCCGACGGATGACCATGCGGTCTTCCTCCCTTGTGCTGGCTGCTCCTCGGACCGCCTTTGTGATGTCTGCGCGTCCTGGCCAGAGTTACGGTGGTCTCACCTCTGGAGTTTTGACCGGCGCAAGCGACCACAGCCAGCTGCCTTCTGCCCGGCACCGGTATCTTCCTCTGCCGCCCCTATTGTAGCGACCGCCACTTCCCGTCCTAGCCTCACGGAACGGAACACTCATCGGGTGATTACTGTTACTGCTGACCAGAGGACTGCCACTGCTGCCACGCCCGCTGATCCTTCCGGAGGATCTGAATGCCGGCAGAGCGCCCGCCTCACTGAGCCCGGCCTGCAGCAGTGTGCCTCGAGCCGTTCCATGTTGACTGGCCGTCCTCACCTGTCTCTCCCCGATAAGCCCGCTGATCCTTCCGGAGGATCTGAATGCCGGCAGAGCGCCCGCCTCACTGAGCCCGGCCTGCAGCAGTGTGCCTCGAGCCATCCCACGTTGACTGACCGTCCTCCCCTGTCTCTTCCTGATAAGCCCGCTGATCCCTCCGGGGGGTCTCCTTGCTGGCACAGCGCCCGCCTCACTCAGCCCGGCCAGCAGAGACGTCAGCCACAGCGTTCGCAACGCAGTCACGCCCCTGACTCCTCCTGTTCCACCACCAGCTCTAGACGCTCTCGCTTGCCCCTCCAGCGCTCTTGGAAGGACCATTCCTCCTGCCGGGATCGCCACCGCTCCCCCCGGCCCTCCTCTTCACGTGCCCCGTCTCGCTCGCCTTCCCGTCGTTCGGCGCGCTTTCCTTGCTCCTCTCGTCACCGGCCCTCGTCTCCTCGGCAGCCCCTCGCTGGACGCTCCCCTGCCATGGATCGGCGCCCACGTTCCCGACTTCGTTCTCGCTCTCCTCATGATAGGACCCCCCCCCCGTGCTCCGGTCCGCATTCGCCGCGTCGCATGCCGCCTCCGTCGTCGCTGCCCGCCCCTCCCCGCAAGGTCCATACTTTCCGCGACAGTTCCCGCCTGGCGCTACGGTCCTCGGCTTCCCCTGTGCCCCCCCGGCCACACTCCCGCCCTCTGGAGGAAGAGACCCTCAGTCTGCTGCCCGAAGACTCCGTTTCGGCCTTGTTTGAACAGGACAGCTGCTCCCCCTCGCCCTTTGCCTCTGATGTAGCGGCCCCCCCGACCCTGCCGTCTTCCTCCCGTGCGGAGACCCTCCTAGCCCTCGACAAAGCCGCCAGGATCATCGCGGCCACCTTGCCAGCTGATGCTTGTCCAGCCTCCCCCCCCCCCCCCCCCCCCCCCCCCCCCCCGAAGAGGAAGGTCTCCACCTTTGTGGATGCCGAGCGTCAGGTCAAGAGATTCAAGTCGCTTCCCCAGCCGCCCGGCTTTAAGGACCTGCGAGATGCCCTTTCGGCCCATCTCCAACTCGCCACGCACCGCGAGTCCGTGTTTTTCTCCGACCGTCGCTGGCCGACTGGCCTGGACATCACCTTCCGTCGGGACTGGTATGCCGGCCATTCCCAGGCTTTCTCCATCCCTCTACCTGTGGTGGACCCCCCGGCGTTGTCTCAAGCAGGTGGCCTCGCCCTCTTCCAGCGTTCCTCCCCCCGCGGCCTGGAGAAGATGGCGTCCTTGGTCCGGAACACCTTAGCCTGCGCGGGATGCCTTGAACTCCTCACCCAAGCTCTGGTCCGTCGTGTGGAGGACTCCTGGCATCCTTCGGTCTCGCCCCTCCTGGTGACTTACTGGCCTTAGCGGAGGTCGCCAATCGCGCCGCCTACCACTCCTCAGTCAACGCCATGGCGGCGGCCGCCAACTGCGACTTGATGCGTCGAGACGCCCTCCTAGCCTGCCGTGGGATGCCTCCTGACCTGCGCTCGCAACTGCGTCGTGCCCCGCTTGGTGGTCCCCTCCTTTTCGGCGACACTTGGTCCTTCGTCAGGGACTCCAACCCCAACCGCTGGCCTCGCAATGCTCCCCCCCCCCAGCGCTTTCCGACCGCCCGCCAGGCCAGGGGTCGCGCCTCGCGGACTTCTAGACCCGCTGCCCCCTCGGCGCCCACCTCGGTTCCCAGGTGGGCCCCCGCCATCGGCCGCCCTAGACCGCCCCGGTCCCGTGCCCCCGCTTGGCCCTGTCCCTCCCGGCGACCAGGTCGCGGGCGGGCCGCCTGACTGCCCCCCGCCCCAGCCCCCGCCGACCTCCTTGGGGTCCCCTGTCGGCGGGAGGCTTACCGAGTTTCGTGGAAATTGGCTCTCGCTGTTTCCCGACGACCCCTGGATTTGCTCCACCATCGCCGACGGCCTCCGGATTGTCTTCCGCGAGCCTCCACCATTGCTTCGCTCCCCCCTTTGGACTGAGGTTCCGAGCAACCCACTCAAGGCCTCTGCCCTGCGCGGGGAAGTCTCTTCCCTTCTGCGGAAAGCCGCCACGGAGGTTGTTTGACACCCCGACTCCCCGGCCTTCTACAGCTGCCTGTTTGTCGTCCCGAAGCCTGGAGGGAGATGGCGCCCGGTCATCTCTCGGCACTGAACCAGTTTATCACGGCTCCGACCTTTCGGATGGAGACCGCCAGGGCCCTGTAAGCCGCTGTCCAGCCTCAAGACTTTGCGGTCAGCCTGGACCTGGCCGATGCGTACCTACACGTTCCGATGCACCAGGCCTCCAGGAAGTACCTCCGGTTCGCGATCGACGGCGTGGTCTACCAGTTTCGCGCACTCCCTTTCGGACTCAACCTCAGCCCTTGGGTCTTCACCCGCCTGATGGACGCCGTAGTCGCCAAGGCCCGTCGGTCCTCTACCAGTCCGACGTCGAACTACCTAGACGACCTCCTCCTTCGCAACCAGTCGGAGGCCGAACTGACGACGGATGGGGATGCGCTGCTGCGCCTCCTGGCGCACTTGGGCTTCTTGATCAACGAGGGCAAGTCGGATCTCGCTCCTTCCCGCCGCTTTGTGCACCTCGGCATGGAGTTCGCTACCGATCTTGACCGGGTGCGCCTGCCGTCTCCTCGTATACTGAAGATTGCTGCCCTAGCGGGCCAGTTAGCCCGGGAAGACGCAGCCCCTGCCAGAGTCTGGCTTCAGCTTCTCGGCTTGTTGAATGCGGCTGCTGACCTTATTCCCCTTGGTCGTCTCTACTCCCGGCCGCTACAGCTGCATCTCCTCCTGCATTGGCGCCCATCTTCTGGCGACTTAGTGGCGTTGGTTCCGGTGTCTCAGATGCTGCGTCCCCATCTGCGTCGTTGGACCGACACCTCTTGGCTCGCCTCGGGAGTTCCCCTTGCCTCTTCTCCCCCACAGATCTCCCTCTGTGTCGACACAAGCCTCTCAGGGTGGGGTGCTCATCTTCTACCACGGTTCCTTTCGACGTCCGGCCCCTGGCCCTCGGATCTAGCGCACACTCACATCAACTGGCTAGAGATGCAGGCCGTCTGGCAAGCCCTTCGGTCATGGGAAGTTCACCTCCGGCACCAGGAGCTGCTCGTCCTCTCGGACAACACGACGGTGGTGTCCTACATCCAGAAACAAGGTGGCACTTGCTCCCCCGAACTGTGCATGCTTCTCTACCGGATGTTGCGTTGGTGCGAGGACTGTGGCATCTCTCTTTGGGCCTGACACATTCCCGGACGCCTGAATGTCTTGGCCGACTCGCTCTCTCGCCGCGGCCAGTTCTTACACACGGAATGGACTCTCCGGCAGGACATCTTTCGGATGATCTGCGCCCGTTGGGAGACCCCTCAGATCGACTTGTTCGCCACAAGGTGGAATCACCAGCTTACAATTTTTGGCTCCCCGATTCCCGACCCGCTTGCCTGGGCTGTCGATGCTCTCTCGATCCCTTGGGATGGCCTGGTGGCCTACGCTTACCCCCCGACGGTGCTAGTGCCCAAAGTTCTCCTGAAGCTTCAGGGTTGCACGGCGGTCCTCCTGTTAGTTGCGCTGTTCTCCTGGAACCACTCCTGGACCACCGACCTCCTCAGGCTCGCCACGGCCCCCCCTCTGCTGCTTCCCACCCCGCGCACCATGCTCAAGCAACCTCGCCAGCCGTTGTTCCACCCTTGCCCGGAGCGGCTCCTCCTTCACGCCTGGAGGTTGTGCGGCAAGCCCTCTTTGCTAGAGGCTTCTCGAGTGCAGCAGTGGAGGCGATCACTTTTGCCCGCAGACCCTCGACCATTCGAGTCTACGAGGGAAAGTGGCGAGTCCTGTGTTCCTGGTGCAGCGACCACGACCTTGCCCCCACGGAACTGACGAATCCCCAGCTCGCGGACTTTTTCCTCTGGCTCTTTCGAGTCCAAGGCTTGGCCCCCATCACCATCAGGGGATACCTTTCCATGGTTGCCGACACGTATCGACATCTCGGCCACCCAGACCCGGGCGCCTGCAAAGACCTAGCCAACCTTATGGGACACTTCGGCATCCAGCGCCCAGTCCCCCGCTCACTCCTCCCTCGATGGGACCTACCCTGGGTAATGACGTGGTTGAATTCCGCCCGATTCGAACCCTTACCTTTGGCCCACTTTGCAGACGTGACACGCAAGACGTGCTTCCTGCTGGCCCTTGCTACCGCCTCCCGGGTTAGCGAGCTACACGCGCTTTCCGCACGCCCTACCTGCCTTCAGTTCCGAGCGGACGGTTCCGTCCAACTACTCACAGACCCTGCCTTCCTTGCCAAGAACAGGTCTCCTCTGACCGCGCCTCAGGTGATCATCTTACGGCCACTAAGAAGCAATACCTTGTCCCAGGAGACCAGGCAACAGGATCCCGTGCGTGCCCTTTGGGTTTACCTTCGCCGATCTAAAGCCCTCTGGAGAGGACGTTCGCGCCTCTTTCTACCTTTGAGATCCAGCAGGAATGACATTATGGCCCAGACGATCTCTTCCTGGCTCCGCTGGGTCATACGGTCCGCCTATCAGGACCTCTCCCCTCAGGGAGCTAAGAGGCTTAACATACGCGCACACGAGGTACGAGCCATGGCCACGAGCGTCGCGTTCGATCGAAACTGCGCTGTCAAAGACATCGTGGCAGCCGTGGGCTGGAAGACTGAATCGACCTTCGCCCGCTACTACCTCAGGGACCTGGCAGGCCAGCGAGAGAATCTCGCTCTGGTGGGGGACATCGCCGTGGCGCAACACTCCCTCCCAGCGCCACGGGCGCCGTAGGTATGCACTTCGCTAAAATTGTCGGGAGTTTTGCGACAGGGAGGACGGCGCTGATTTACCCTTCGGCACCCGCCTCCTTATCGCAATTCTTCCACAAAGTCATGTCATCGGTAATGTTTTTGAGGAAATAAATTCATTTTTCTCTAAAAGGTATTTTTTCGAAAAATACTTACCGATGACATGACTCGAAGGACCCTCCCACCTGCCCCGCTTGCCGCTTCGAGCGAAGTATCTGGTTGGTCTCGTGACGGGAACCGGTAGGGCAGGAACGGGAGACAACTCTTGGCCCCTCTGGGGGTTCCCCGAGTGCCTCCCGGGTTGTGTGTTAACACAACGGGTTCTTAGGCTAAAATTGAGCAAGTAGTAGACACTTCCACAAAGTCATGTCATCGGTAAGTATTTTTTGAAAAAAATACCTTTTAGAGAAAAATGAATTTTTGATATTTCTGCGGTTGTCGAGAAGGTGCCTGCATCCATCCTTGGATGGTTGGGCATCTTTGACATTGAATTGACAGTGATTTTAAAAAGGCAGTCTGTGTCCACTGGCACTGAAGGGGTTAAGATCACGTTTAGAGTGAAGGGGTTAAGATCACTTCCAAAGTGAAGTTTATGATTGTCTTCTCAGACTCTGACAAATGCCCTTTGCCGATACATGTATGCAGACTCTCGCACAACACACGTTTGAAGACAGTCTCAGGGCTGAGTGTATTTGAGCCTTTTGCCCTGGGTTATTTGGAGCCCTGCTGATAGTTGCGTATACGTATAGACATGTATAGACATGAGTCTTACAGCTGTAGGACTCATAAAAATCTGTGCCTCTTGCAGCTGTGTGTTGTGTATGGAGTCTAGACCAAAACAATGTGACTTCCAAGCATGTAAAAGGCAAAGAAAATCCCAAGAAAGAAAGAAACATGCTTTAAAGGCCAGTTACAACAATAACATTTGCAGCTTGCCTGGCAAGTCAAAGATAAGTAGTAAATTGTTGAAAATGTAATAAAATGTGTTGTACAGTGGAGTACGGTTAACTCATTTGAGACATGCCTTATTCGGATACGTGGCTTTCAGCCGTGTATCCGTATATGGCACATCTCAAATGAGTTAACACAAACTCTGATAACACAAAATTCTGGTTAACACAATCAGGACTTGGTTTCCCTGGAACCTTTGTCTGTCACTTTCCAATTCGCTTAACACAAACTGTTCTTCTTATCAGGACTCGACTGTAATTGTCCTTTTAAAGTGTCTTTCTCTCTTTTATGGGACTTTCTTTGCATGTGCTTTTTGCTGAAGAATGGATGGTGTGATATCTGTTGATGTTGCTTTCAGACGACTGGCGACTGCGTACGTGAGTGCCACATCCTGTGCGCTGATTGTGGCCCTTGGCTTAAAGAAGTTTTTGTCAACAGTAAGTGTATTGTTCTTTAGCCCTTCACTGCTGAGAAAAAGCAAACATGATTCAGCTGCAAAGGACATAGATCCTCATGAGACCCAGCAGTTGTGGGGGCTCATGAGGATCTGTGCCTCTTGTTGAAACCACTTTGAATCCAAGTTCCTGGGACGGCTGGGGGGGGGGGGGGTGGGGGGGGAGGAGGGGGGGGGGAGGAGGGGGGGGGGAGGGGGGGGGGGTTAACAATGAGTTAACAAGATTACAGAAACATGTGGCAGTGAAGGTGTTAAATATTCTGTCATGAAATCTCTTTGTCCAGTGCAATTTTTGTTTGTCACTTCATTTTAATGTCAACAAAGTCATCAGGAGAAGAAAAAAAATGTCAGGATCAGCAACTTTGGTGTCTATACAGCATTTTCAAGATTTTTAAAAGTTGCTAAAATGATATTATCTATGAACACCATTTGTTTAGAAAATTTAAACTATCTGTACCATGTGCTGGAATTGTACACCGCACTACATGTATTTAGGGTTTGGAGAATATTAATTTTCCTGAACTGTTTATTTTGATACGTTATTTTGCAGGTTTCACCCGCTCAGTGCTGGGAAAATCTGATCACGACCCAACTGCAAGATGTATAGATCCTCATGAGCCTCCGCAGTTGCGGGGGCTCATGAGGATCTATACCTCTTGCTGACACCACTTTGAATCCATGTTCTTAGGCATTTACTATTTACTTTTTTTGGGTCTTGAATTAACGAAATACAGTCTGCATCAGTTGACACTGTACGGGTTAAATTTTAAATAGACATCAGTTAATGTTTGTTCTGCTTGGTTATTTTGTTTGATAATTGTGCACTGGCTCTTGCATCGATACATTGCGTCTGGGGCAGCAGGGCCTATTGAGAATGTATGCATCTTGTGAATAGTGCTGCCTAGCTAAATGCACTGAATGTGTTAACTTTGTGCTGTTCTGACCTGACCATGATTTTGGAATGAACTTTATTGTGGTGCTGAATGTTTCAGAGAGGCAGTCCGTTGATGCAGCGATTGGTTCCCTTTGCTGCTGTGGCCGCAGCTAATGCTGTCAACATTCCACTCATGAGGCAGAGGTCAGTTCGATCCGCAATGAAACGGAATGTGTCAGTAGGTGTGTATTGTTCTTGATGTGAATGCTGATTTATGAACAGTAAACTGTGGATAAAAAAAAAGGAAAAAGTTCAAGGAACCCAAACTTTTTTGTTGTTACTGGTGTAACAGAGTGAACCGAATGTTCTTCTGTGTACATAGGCCGATAGTGCTTATGACCATTGCTCTTTGGATTTCTGACCACATCTGACCACATCACTCCCCTGCTCAAACTCCTTCACTGGCTCCCCATCCTCCAACGCATCCAATACAAGATTCTGTCTCTCTGCTACAAATCCCTGAACAACTACGCTCCTGCCTATCTCTCCAACTTACTTCACCCCTACACTCCTCCCCGCTCCCTCCGCTCCGCCTCCGACCCTCTCTGCCTCCACATTCCCCGCACCAAACTCAGCACTTTCGGCCCCCGCTCCTTCTCTGTATACGGTCCATCCACCTGGAACACTCTCCCACTCTCTCTCCGTCAGAAACACTCTCTCTCCTCCTTCCAGTCCGCCCTCAAAACTCACCTCTTTCAACAGTTTTAGCACTATATCACCACACTCCCCACCCCAAGCTGACTGTCGTAATGTATTTCACAATTTGTGGTACGTGAGTCGTTGTCTAAAGCGTGCGCATGCGTACGCGAGTTGTGAGTGCGTGCTTAGAGTTATAATTATTATAAGATAAGCGTATTATAAATACCGTAATTATTATTATTATTATTGTCGACTGCTAACTATGACGTAAGCTGCTTGCGGTGCCCGCCAAACGCAGCGTTAGGAGTTGTGTACGTGATAGTGCAGTGTACATGTTTGGTTTCTTTTACATTTTTAACCGTGTATTGTAGCCAAACTACACCACCATTTGCTTAGTATTTAGCATGGTTAGATTTGGCCAGGTTAGTAGTTGTTATTGATGTATATGTCTTTTGGTTAACTGTAACCTATCAGGGCGATAATTGTGATTTAATAGCCTTTTCGATTTTCTGTGGACATTCTGAGACCACTTTAAGAATGAATATAAATTTTTCACTAACAGCCCATAACCCCAAACTGAATCCAGAGTAAAGCTGGTAAAATTTCCCAACTTTTCTGTTCAAAGTTCGTATTTCTGCATTATGTAGTTCAAAAGTTATTCTAGTTTTTATGGCTGGCAAGAAGCACAGATTTGCCATTTTCACCATGCCAGACCCTCACTTTCTTGCACTGATGAGGACATGATGTGCTCCGCGAGCCAACATGCGTCTATAAGTAGGACCACCCTCGCGTGGCGCGTGCTTTTCTTTTTTTACCCAACACACGCGAGATCCACAGTATCACTATCAGTACCTGTAATAGTACCAGTGACCCACTTTTGTCTTCTGGCACCGGTGCCCTGGAGGAGGAGGAAAGGTTTTCAACTTCATCTTAAACTGTGCAGGTTTTGGAGACCATGTACTGCTTCTGGTGGTAATAAAATTAAACCAAAGAAACATGAATGCGTCTTTGAGTTGTTAAGTCCAACCATCCAAAATCAGCAAACATCCTCATTTGTTTCTTCAAAAACATTACCGATGACATGACTTTATGGAAGTGTCTACTACTTACTCAATTCTAGCCTAAGAACCCGTTGTGTTACCACACAACCCGGGAGGCACTCGGGGAACCCCGAGGGGGGGCTGAGAGTTGTCTCCCGTTACTGCCCATCCAGTTCCGAGACACGGTGTGACTAATCAGTCAGTCTACTTAGGCTCACGCTGTTCAGACGTGTTGCTCTAGCCTACGGACTTGGGATTCGACCGGTTCGCCGGTCTTCTACGGACTTGGTTTCTTCACTTGACTTCTACTTCGTCGGTCCTCCCTGTGCCTTGCGTGGCGCTGTTGTCCCCTCTTCGTTGGCAGCTGCCCACTTGGCTGCTTGAGTGCCTGGGCTGCGCAGTGAGCTTCGCCGGGACTTCGCCGGTCTTGCCATGGTTTTGGACTTTCTCCCCCCACCTCCGCTCCTGCTCCGGGAAGAGGTAAGGTAGCTGGCTTGGCCCTTGGCCGGTTCCCGGGCTGGGCACCAGTTGGAGCGGGCACGAAAGTCAGTCTTCGTCGTCGCTGTAGCTTGCGCGCCAATTCTCATCCTTTGCTCCCTCTCGCCCGCGCCCACTCACCTTTGGTCGAGTGGTGTGGGTTGGTGTTGGCGTTTAGTAACGCACTTGTACCTTGTGTGGTTTGGAGGATTGGTTAGGCTACAGGGCCTGGTTAGCTTGGCGGGCTTCCTTGGGGGGGACAAAGAAGATGCAGAGATGATGATAGAGGGAGGAGAAAGAGAGAGACGAAATGAGAAAAAAAAAAAAGAAAAAAAAGGGCCCACGCTCTGTCGTCATTACGGGTAATGTTACTGTGCCAGACGCTTATTTCATGCCTATTCTTGTCTTCACATGTTTGACTTGATCGAGGTGGGCGCTCCCAGGAGGGAGTGCGCCCGGACAAAGCCTTTCGACAGGCAGAGAACTCGCCTCACAGAGCCCAGTTCGGAGAGACGTGCCCTCGCACCATCCCAGGTCCTCTATCGATCCCCACTCGTCTCCTAGAAAGCCCGCGGGCCCCCACTGGGGGTACCCTTGCCGGCAGATAGCCCGCCTCATCGAGCCCGGCTTAGAGACACATTCACGCGCGCGTCCGAAGCCTCCAGGCGACACGGAGGCCTACCACCACTCAACGTCTGCATGCCCCTTCTAGCGAGCATAGGAGGGACCTCTCTTCGCGGCACTCCATGGATCTGGATCCACCTAACTGGTGGGTGTCTTCGCGTTCGCCTTGTCCCTTTCTGTGTCCGACCTTCCGTTCGTCCCGTCCCTCTTCCCCTACCCCGGCCCATTCCCCCTCCTCGGATTCGCCGGTCCCGGTCGCCTAGCAACAGTCGCTTCGCCCTCTGGATGCCCTACCCGTGCTGGTATCCTCCCGGAGGACTCAGTCTCTTGCCTTCGCCTCACGTTACGTCTTCTGACTTCTTCGTTGGACGTGAGAAGACAGCTAGGAGTTCCTGTTCCGGACGCGGCTTCCGGCTTCGTCACCTACGCTGTGCCCTTCAGCGCCCCTCCTGTCAGGTTCCCGGAACTCAGTATGCTTCGCCGTCCTTGGATGTCTGGCCGCTTGGCTTGCCTTCATCAGGACTGGTTCTCGGGACTCTCCCAGGCGTGCCTCCGCTTCCTGCCTGCTGTGGACCCGCTTGCGGCTCTGCGGTTGGATTAGGTGACTTCGCTTGTCCGTCACTCCCTAGCCTGCGTGAGATTCGGGTTCTCCTGACCCAAGCCTTCGTCCGCCGCTTCGAGGACTCCTGGCTTCCTTGACGTCCGGCCACGGGTTGCCCTTCGGTGATGACGACTCTCCCGTGTCTTGCTTCCCTGGGCGGCCCTGCTCTTCGGTGCGTTCGAGCAGCCTGGAGGATTCTTCTAGGACCTTGGGCTTCGCAGGACTCCTCCTTCACTCCTGCTGCCGCTAGCCCGTGGTTCTCGCCGTGTGGTCTTCGGCTCTGCCTTCAGTTGGACTACGCGTTCAGCCTGCACTTCCTACCCTTCTCCAGGTCCCCGTACACTCGGCCTCCAGGGAGTATCGCCGTACTTCAGCGACGGAGTAGTTACCAGTTCGGGCGCTGCCGTCCTTCTTGTCCTCTGCCCTTGGATCCTCACCGTTCATGGACACAGGGGTACCTAGCCGCGGCTCCCGTCGCCCTGGCATCCACCTGCCTTGACGACCTCCTCGTGCGCTTTGCGGACGCGACCGAACTTCGGACAAGGATGCCCTGATGCGGCTGTGCCTCGGTTGGGGTGACTGGTCACCACAGACAAGTCGGGCCTCACACCCTCTCGTCGCTTCGTCCATCTCGGCTGGGAGTTCCCCTTCGTCCTCTACAGGTGCGTTGCTGGGGCCACGGATCCTAGGTTGGCTGACTTGCAGCCGGATAGCACAGCAGGACACAGCCTCCGCCAGTGTCTGGCTTCCGCTCCTTGGTTGAACATGCGGCGCCGGATCTTCTTTTCCTCGGTCGTCTCTACGCCCAGCCGCTGCAGCTGCACCTCTGGGTACGCTGGCAAACACACCCATGTTGGAGCTGCAAGCCGTTCTGGCAGACCCGCACCACGTGGAAGGAACACTCAGTCACCAGGGACTGTTCGTCCTCTCCGACAACGCGACAGTGATGGCGTACATACAAGTAACTCGGTGGGGCGCATTCACCCAGCTTTGCATGCTCCTCTTCCTTCTGTGGCGCCGGTGCGAGGACCGCAACCTTCCCTCCGTGCTCAGCACTGCTTAAAAGAATATAAGACGAGGGTGGAAGAGAGAAGACGAGTAACAAGCACAGGATAAGAAGGAAAGAGTAGGAAGCGAAGGTGGATGGAAGAGTAAGAATGAGCAGAGACCCGGCCGACAGTGTGTTGGCCTCCTTCCTCTCCCGTCGTGGCCACTAGCCTCATACGGAGTGGACCTTACGCCAGGACGCCTTCGGATGCTCGACGTGCGGTGGGAGACGACGTGTCGGCCTGTTCATCATGAGGTGGTTCACCAGCCTCCCCCTGCTTGTCTCCCTGATCCCAGTTCCGCTCGCCTGGTCAGTTTTCGCATGTCCATTCTGTGGCACCGTCTCTTCGCTTCCACTTACCCCCCCCCCCAACAGTTTCGTCCCCTTCCTCCTCGAGCAACCGTGAGACTGCTGTCCCACCCTTGCCCGGGGCACCTCCTCCTTCATGCTTGGACTTTTGCCGCAGGCCCTCGACACTAGGCGCTTCTCGAGGGCAGCAGTGGAGGCTATCGCTTCAACCCACAAGCACTCGGCTTGACGCTAAGGGAAGATGGTGAGTACCGTGCTCCTGGGCGGCGTCCGTCGCCGCTCCCCCCACGGACCTAACTACCCAAGCTCGTGGACTTCTTCCTCTGGCTTCTCGGAGACCAAGGATGGCCTGTTGCGGACATAACCCTTCCGACATGCTTACTGGTGGCTCTCACCATGTTGGCCCAAGTCAGCGAGCTACACGCGCTTCGGTGGGCCCTGCCTGCCTGCAGCTTCGAGCGGTCCGTGCCGTACAGCTCCTTACGGACCCTGCCTTCTGGCCATGACCACGTCTCCTTGGACGGAGCCACAGGTGTGCACCTATTGACCGCTGTGAGGGACTTACTTCCCCAGGAGACAAGGCAATAGACCCTGTGCAAGCCCTACGCGTGTACCTACTCAGTCACAAGCCTCCGGAGTGGACGCGCACGCCTCTTCTGCCGTTATGCCGGCAGGACTGACGCTTCAGCCCAGACGATCTCTTCCTGGCTACGCTCAGTCATACGGCCGCCTACCAGAATCCCCTCCAGGGAGTGAAGAGGCTAAAGATACGTGCACACAAGGTACACATCATAACCGCGAACGTCACGTTCGACCGGAACTGTGCTCTCATACACATCATGGCTACCAGGGGCTGGCGGGCAGAATCTACATTCGCCTGCCTCTATCCTAGGGATCTGGCAGGCCAGCGAGAATCCTCGCTCTGGTGGGGGACATCACTGCGGCGCAACACTCCCTCCTGGCGCCTCGACACCGTAAGTATTCACCTTCCTAGGGTCGTCGGGAGTTTGCGGCAGGGAGGACGGCTCTTGGGCCCTATAGGTGTGCTGGGGCGCGGCACTCTCCTCCTGTTCGCAATTCTTCCATAAAGTCATGTCATCGGTAATGTTTTTGAAGAAACAAATTCATTTTTCTCTAAAAGGTATTTTTTCGAAAAATACTTACCGATGACATGACTCGGACGACCCTCCCACCTGCCCCGCTCGCCGCTGGTGAGCTAAGTATCCTGACTGATTAGTCACACCGTGTCTCGGAACCGGATGGGCAGTAATGGGAGACAACTCTCGGCCCCCCTCGGGGGTTCCCTGAGTGCCTCCCGGGTTGTGCAACACAACGGGTTCTTAGGCTAGAATTGATTAAGTAGTAGACACTTCCATAAAGTCATGTCATCGGTAAGTATTTTTCGAAAAAATACCTTTTTGAGAAAAATGAATTTCATACTGATTTGTCACCCCATCACACTGATATATCCGAATTGTGGTCATGACCTTTGATAACGTGTTACATCTGACTTTTGTCATTTGATCTTGTTGTAAGTGAAGTCTGCTGTATTTACCCTTCGTATGTATACTGTATCATCATAGTTTGCCTGTAGTGATTTCATATATGCAAAAGTAATTGTAGTTGAAAGATAGTGACAGTTTGAATCTGGGCTTTAACCCCATAACTGGCAGGCAAATGCAAACTCTACCCAGCCGCAAGAGACATAAATCCTCATGAGCCCCCGCAGTCGCAGGGGTTCTTGAGGATTTATGTTTCTTGTTATTCCTGCATTCTTTATGCCTATGTTTGGTCACATTTACATCAGTGCTGTCCCCGTGAATGTCGGTCAGTGTGCATGCAGTCGTGTCAGACGCACAATTCGTGATCACTGGCAGTGAAGAGGTTAATTTGGGAAGGTTGACCTGTGGGCTCAGTGTGCTGATCAGCCGTGTCAGACGCACAATTCGTGATCACTGGCAGTGAAGGGGTTAATTTGGGAAGGTTGACCTGTGGGCTCAGTGTGCTGATCAGCCGTGTCAGACGCACAATTCGTGATCACTGGCAGTGAAGGGGTTAATTTGGGAAGGTTGACCTGTGGGCTCAGTGTGCTGATCAGTCGTGTCAGACGCACAATTCGTGATCACTGGCAGTGAAGAGGTTAATTTGGGAAGGTTGACCTGTGGGCTCAGTGTGCTGATCAGTCGTGTCAGACGCACAATTCGTGATCACTGGCAGTGAAGGGGTTAATTTGGGAAGGTTGACCTGTGGGCTCAGTGTGCTGATCAGTCGTGTCAGACGCACAATTCGTGATCACTGGCAGTGAAGGGGTTAATTTGGGAAGGTTGACCTGTGGGCTCAGTGTGCTGATCAGTCGTGTCAGACGCACAATTCGTGATCACTGGCAGTGAAGGGGTTAATTTGAAAAGGTTGACCTGTGGGCTCAGTGTGCTGATCAGTCGTGTCAGACGCACAATTCGTGATCACTGGCAGTGAAGAGGTTAATTTGGGAAGGTTGACCTGTGGGCTCAGTGTGCTGATCAGTCGTGTCAGACGCACAATTCGTGATCACTGGCAATGAAGGGGTTAATTTGAAAAGGTTGACCTGTGGGCTCAGTGTGCTGATCAGTCGTGTCAGACGCACAATTCGTGATCACTGGCAGTGAAGAGGTTAATTTGGGAAGGTTGACCTGTGGGCTCAGTGTGCTGATCAGACGTGTCAGACGCAAAATTTGTGATCACTGGCAGTAAAGGGGTTAATTTGGGAAGCTTGACCTGTCGGCTCAGTGTGCTTATCAGTTGACAGATGCCGGCCAGTAAATTGCCAGTGACTGCTTTTCTTTAGTTGGCCCCACTTGTGAAGCAAAAGTGAGTATATGTTCTGGGCCAGTGGTTGTCCGTCTGTGGTCCGTCCGCCATCATCCGTTGTCTGTCGGCCATCGGCTGTCGTCCCTGGTAAACTTTAACGTTGGCATTTTCTCGGAGACTATTCAAGCTACAGTCTTCAAACTTGGCCCAGGGATGCTTTGTGACAAGACCTTTCTAAACATACCAATTTAAGTGACCTCTCACAAAGGTTAAAGTCACAGGGAATCAGGAAATATAGCCATATTTTGAAAAAGAAACTTTTTTCTCCATTACTATTCACAACTTCAAACCCAAACTTAGTACAGAGATACCTGATGGTAAGACCTATCTATGCATACTAATTTGGATGATCCCTCAGAAAAGGTCAAGGGTCACGAGGTCAAAAAATGTGTTTCAAATGCCAGTTTTTGATAGAAATGTAGTTATTATCAACATTTTTGCAAACTTTTCAATAACATTTGGCACAAAAGTAGCTGATGATAAGACCTTCCTATGTATTCTAATTTAGTAGACTCATCACAAAGGTCAAGGGTCACAAGGGGTTTACAGATGTGTGAAAACTGATTAAATTTTGAGAAAACATGCATTTTGTTGGTGCAGAAGCCATCCCTTTACTTATTGTCACACATGTATCGATTGGTCATACACGTGAGCCTTAAGGGCTTTGCCTTTCTTGTTGTACAATCATTTAACTATCCTCACATACCAAGGGGAATTCATTTATCCTTTGGCTGTTGATAGCATTTTTTGTTACGATAATTCCTACAGGAATCTTTGCGACAAAAATAGCTACTGACAGTCAAAAGGGTAATAATAAGGTCTATTGTGGGTACCCTTAAGCAGAGTTTACAAAGTAAACACTGTAGCTAAGTCCTGGGTCCAAAGGGTCACTTGATGCTTTGATGAAGTTTGTGTTGTGTGTGTTACGCCTGTTACCCCTCCCCGGGTATAGGCCGTCGACGAGCGACCTCCAGCAACTCCTGTCCTGTGCTTCTCCTTCGATTTTACTCCAGGTGGTTCCCAGTCTCTTGATGTCTGCTTGAAGGTCTCGACGCCAGATGTTTCTCGGCCTGCCTCTTTTCCTCTTTCCCTGGGGGTTCCATGACAATGCCTGCCTAGTGATACTGGAAACTGGCTTTCTCAGACTGTGACCAATCTATTTTGATGAAGTTTGGATGGACTTTATTACTCAACCCATACCATTCTGTTACTTTGTGTTTGTTTCAGTGAACTGTTGGATGGTGTGGCACTGTCTGATGGCAACAATGTAGAAGTGGCTCGATCAAAGGTATTGACTTGCTTCTTATCCTCATCTCCCATGGTCTTAACCCTTTGCATAGTTGGTAGCCTGTAGGAATCATGGCGACAAACCTCTACCGACATGCAAAAGGTTAAAAAAAGACACTTAAAAAATGAAATGTTCTCTAAAATGTTTTTTTTCGAAAAATACTTGCCGATGACATTACTATATGGAATATGTACATAGCTTACGTAATTTCAGCCTAAGAACCTGTTGTCGGGAGGCAACTCAGGGGACTATAACCAGGGCCGTGAGTAGCTCCCGTGCCTGCCCATCCGGTCACGTGCCACATGGTGTCATGCCAGTCGGAAATGCTTAGCTTACCAGCGGCAAGTGGGGCAGGTGGGAGGGTCCTCCGAGTAATGTCATCGGTAAGTATTTATTTTCTCAAAATCATTACCGATGACATTACTAACTGGAAGCTTTGCTTAGCATGTCAATTTTAGCCCAAAAAACTTACTGATGCTCTCTAAGGGAGGCAATCACTGGTGTGCCATTACCAGGGCACTCCTGAGTGGCCTCCCGTACTACCATATCTGGTGGCGCACTCACCCTTACTCATCAGTATCTTCGCTTAGCTGAGTCAGACCGGTCGTGTGCACTTGTGCTCCGACGGTAGTTGTGAACTCTGCTCATGAGGACTTGCTGTGAAAAAAAAAAAAAAGATAGAGAAGGAAAGGAAGGATTTCTCTGTGTGTGTGTGTGGTTTGGTGGAAGGATTTTGTGTTGGGTCTTGGGGATTACGCACGTAGGACTTGACAAGGTAAAGCCTCGGTTACTATAGCCTCAGCGGGCGTTATGTTTTTTACCGGGTCGCATCTTTGGCCCTTGCTTGTATGTACAAGGCTGACTGGGAATTCGGACCCTCCGAGGAGGCTTCGAGCACTTGTATGGCCTTTTGTCTGTCCTATGTTACAGTGCTCAGGTGAGGACTGGCACCGATTGTGGTGTTCCCCTATGGCCTAATGATGTACACGATGTCTGCCTTCACTACTCGGGCTGTCCCTCCAGTCGACCTTGCATTTCGTTGCACGGCCTGGAAGAAGGAACTTGGTCGCAGCTGTGGGCCTGCTACCGCAGAAAGAGACCTGTACATCAGCTGTTATCGACCGCAGCCATAGAGATGAAGCAGAGGAATGAAACTTTGGATATTGTGTGCTTGTCGGGCGCAAAGAGGGGACTGCTGCCCCCTCCGGTGCTAATAATTGAGCTGCCACGTTCCCCAGCGGGCGTTGGAGGTTAATAAAGACAGGCAGCGGACAAGATTCATGCCTGGCCGGCGGACAGCAAAGCATCTCGCATAGCACCGTTGAGCTCAGAGCTACTTGCTGTAGGATTCTGCCTGTCCCTGGTCCGCCACTAGTGGCAAACAGGCATTGTGAGCTCGGTTCCCCGCACGGATTGGGTCTCTTTCATGCCCTCCTGGCAAGCAAAAAGGAATAAAAGAGAACTCAGGCAGCAGTCGCGGGGAACCACACCCTGAGCCCGTTGGACCCTATGGCCGTTGGACGAGTCAGCGCCGGTATATTAGGAAGAAGGAAGAGGGTCGCAACTTGGAGACAACTCTCAGAGGGGAATCTGGTTAAGTCGCCGACAAGACAGGTCATAATGATTAAGGGATTCTTCTTCCTCGAACACTCTTTATATGGACAGCCTGGTCTCTCTATAAATGCTGCCGTGCGCCGCAGGTCCTCCAGGCCTCCATAGAGCTTGCGGGACACCCCTTTCTCTTCTGGCCAGTGTCTCCGTCTGAGGGTTGTGAACATGGGGCAGGTCTGTAGCACGTGGTCTGTTGTCATGCTACCAGAGTTGCATAGGCACTGGTCTGACTGGCCAATGATTAAGGGATAACTTTGGGGTTCCTTTTTCGAGAGTGGAGCCGTAGAGAACACTCCACCGGCACTGACAACTGCTTCCGCGGTTTGGTTGGAGTCAGTGCAATGGCCGACAAGACGGGGAGGGGCCTCGCTTCCGAGGTTCTGGTAGCTCCCGTCCTAAATATGGAAGGATGAAAGGCGATCAAAGGATATCACAGCGCTCGGATTTGGCGCGTGTAGGACACCATACTCGTGGTGATGTGTCATCTTCCCTTTCCTCTTCGCCGGACCGGCGGACAGTGCTAACGTGTCACGGCATTGATCTCTGACAGCCACCTTCGGATGGTATGAGGTTAGTCAGTACTTGGCCGATAGACGGGCGGTTCCTGCCGAGGGCAGATGCTGGTAAATACACCCCTGTTTGGCAGACACAGGGAGGATTAGAGGAAGATAGGCCACATGAGTATCCTTCGGCGTATCTACTTCAAGGGTGGAGCCATAGAGAGCGCTCCACCAGCATTGACAACTGCCTCTGCGGTATGGATGGAGTCAGTGGAAATGGCCGACTAGACGGGGAGGGACCTCGCATCCAAGGTTCTGGGACTGTACACCCCCGTCTTGCATACACAGGAATGGATAAGTTCGAAGGAGCGTTCACGGTGCAGGGAGACTGCGCAGTTGGACTCCGTGTTTGGGAGAATGTCTCATCTATCCCTATCCTCTTCTCCGGAGCGGCGGACAAGTTCAAGTGTGTTGCGATGACGGACCTCGTTTGACACCGGGCTTCAGGGGCTTCAACTAGGAGCGGCAGGTTTGGGACCATGCTGACAGGGTTCACGCGGCAGCAGAGGCATGGTGGACGTCAGCACTGGGTTTCCTCCGTTGACAGCTTAGACGGAGGCGTTTTTCCGGGGACATCGACGCAGTTGCGGTGGCGAACAGCGGCAGATTGTCGGACCTGATTGGCAGGGACCACTCTTCCGTGGAGACGCAGTTCAACGTCAGCTCCAGGGTCGTGCGGATGACAGCTGTGGGACGGAGCCGCCTTTCCAGGGACATCAACCTTTTAGCCCTGAACAAGTTCTTTTGGCGTCGCCGCAGGATGGAGACAGACATAGCGCTGAGGGCAGCGGTGCATCTCCAGGACTTCCTTACAGCTGGATGACCGACCGTTACGGAACCAGTTGGCGAGTACTTGGCGGCCGGCAGAGGTTCCTGTGGGCGATTCTTCGTCACCTAGGCTCCTTAGTCTACAGAGGCAGGTCCTACGTGGTACCTTCACGCGGGTTCCAGCGAGGTTGGAATTCTTGGCTGTCCTGTTCGAGTAGGACTTCCAGTAATACGGTATCAGTACAGAGTAGGAGCGTCTCTCAGAGCCTTACATTCGGGTTGACTATTAGGCCTGCTAACACGGCAGCGAATCGTCTTTCCCAAGGCAGACTCTTCAACTGGTTGGAGATGAAGCGCTGTGGCTGGTTTTCTTGGGAAGATCAACGTACACAGGGATGTGCTTGGGCTCTTCGAGGCCATTTTGCACTTGGAGTGGTCGCTACGGCCAGATATCTTCCAGCTACCCTGCTCGCCATGGAGAATCGCCGTTGGTCTGTCCATTCGTCAAGGATCGAACTACAGGCTTCCCCTGTGCGTCTCCTCCTACGGTTCTGAGACTACTGGCGCCATTCAGCTGGTCCAAGAGTTGGACCGCACTTCTTGATCTTGCGACGGACCCTTCGTGGGTGCTGTCCGCGACGAGTACGGTGCTCAAGCAGCCAAGGCAACGGCTGTTCCACCCGTGCCCAGAGGTTCTGAGGTCATACGCGTGGTTGTCGGGCAATCCCTCTCTGCTAGAGGCTTTGCAGGGGCTATGGTAGAAGCGAGCTGTGCAGCCAGGAAGAGTGCCTCTCGAAATGTCTACGATGGTAAGTGGGCATTCTTCAGGCTTGGTGTGTCACGGAGCGGTTTTTCACCACAGACCTTATCAACCCAGTTGGCCGTGTTCTTCGTTTGACGTTTCTTCTGCCGGAACTTAGCGCCGTCCCCTCCCAGGTTTACCTGGCGATGGGAGCAGACTCTACTGAAGCCTTAAACGGTCACGCCCGAGAGCGTGCTACGACTTGGCAGATCAGATGTCCCGTTGAGCTGCAGCGGCAGGTCTCATTTAGTTGGTCCCGCTTGGGGACTTCCACTGGGTGCTCACTGGGCTCTTCGCGAGAGGTTCGAGCTTCTTCCATTAGTGCTTGGAAAACATTACCAGGAGACCTGCTTCTGGTTGCACTTGCTACAGCTCCTGTCAGTGAGTGACATGCCTTCGGTACGTCCCTCATGTCGCCAATGGAGGACCTATGGAGCTTCACACTGCTTACGGACACTGCCTTTTCGGCAAGGAACCGCTCTCTGGCGACAGCCCCACAAGTCGTCATCGTCTGACCCTCTGGGCGACGGATCAGGCACGGGACACCGGCCACAGGACCTTCAGGGCCCTTTAATGTGCCTGCACAGTTCTAAGCTGCAACGACTAGGATGCTCGCGCCGTTCCTGCCCTTGGCGCCGGGCAGACGAGGTGTTTCAGCACATATAATCTCCTGCTGGCTACGATGGGTGATTCGATCCCCACACAAGAGCTCGGCCGGAGGAAGCCTAACCATGTGCTTCCAGACCTTCAGGCAGGAAGTCTGAACAGTGGCAGAGAGCATCGGTTGTCCGTTACGGGGCAGAGAGGGATACTCTGGCAACCGTAGGTTGGCGGATCGAGTCTACTCTCGTCCTCCTTTACCTACTAGATCTATCCAACCAGCGCATCAATCTGGGCCTGGTGGAGGTCATCTCGCCGGCGTAGCACTCCCTCCTGGCGCCCCAGGCACCATAGGTTCGCCTAGCTAAAATTGTCGGGAGTGGGCGCGTAGGGAGGGGCCTCGATACTGCGCGCTCAGCGCCGGCAATGGGGGAGGTGTTCTAAGCGGGCAGCACCCGCCTCCTATTCGCAATTCCAGTTAGTAATGTCATCGGTAATGATTTTGAGAAAATAAATAAATTTTTCTCTAAAATGTATTTTTTTCGAAAAATACTTACCGATGACATTACTCAGACGTCCCTCCCTCCTACCCCACTTGCCGCTTAGAGCTAAGGCTCAGATACTGGTGAGTAAGGGTGAGTGCGCCACCGGATACGGTAGTACGGGAGGCCACTCGGGAGTGCCCTGGAATGGCACATAAGTGATTGCCTCCCTTAGAGTAAGTTTTTTGGCTAAAATTGACATGCTAAGCGAAGCTTCTAGTTAGTAATGTCATCGGTAAGTATTTTTCGAAAAAATCCATTTAGAGAAAAATTAATTTTTCGAAAAAATCCATTTTAGAGAAAAATTCATTTGTTTCCTCAAAAACATTACCGATGACATTACTATATGGAAGAATTACGAAAAGGAGGAGGGTGCCGCCCAAACTAATACAGTCTGTGTAAGGGCCTAGCAGCCCCGCCCTCCCAAGAACAACCTCCCGACAATTTTAGCTAAGTAAACCAACGGGGCCTCTGGCGCCGGGAGGGAGAGTTGCGCCGCGGGGCTGTCACCCACCAGAGCGAGGTTGTCTCGCTGGCCAGCTAGATCCCGGAGGTAGAAGCAGGTGAAGGTTGATTTGCCCGCCAGCACCCAGCTGCCACAAAATCACTGACGGCACGATGCGCTCGAAGGTGACGCAAGTGGCGAAGGCTCTAACCTCGTGTGCGGATCCTTTGCCATCTTTCCTGTTCTTTGACAGGTTCCTGCACCTCAGATTTGACTCTATGAACCCCTTCTCTGCCACTGGGCATATATTTTTGTTCCTGATATTTTTGTTCATTCAACGACCAAAGGTATGAGTGGCTCATGAAGTCCTTTTCCGCTTGCTGAGTCAGTTTATATCCATGTTCTTTGGATGGAGGATTATTACTTGGTGAATTTCCTCCACTTTCAAAGGCACAATAATTGTGTGTTCACAGGAAGTGAAGAGGTTCACCTGTTTATTGCTTTAATCCAGACCAAAAAGGCAACTGCAAAGCATGTAAAATACAGAGAACAACCCAACGGAGGAAAAAACATGCTTAGAAATGACAGTTGACAGTTACAACACTATATATATATATATATATATATATATATATATATATATATATATATATATATATATATATATATATATATATATATATATATATATATATATATATATATATATATAAATTATATATATATATATATATATATATATATATATATATATATATATATATATATATATATATATATATATATATATATATATATATATATTGGTTTTAAGCAACAGTTTTAGCAAAATTTATTAATTTTTGGTTTTAACCCTTTAAGAAGGGTTTTAACCCCCCAAAATAATAAATTGTGTTGTAACTGTCGTTCCTAAAAAGAAACATTAGAGGTGACAATTATTATTACACAATTTATTATTTTGGGGGGGTTTGTGTGTCAAAATGGTTGTTGTGATGCGTCTAGTGTGGTAGCGCAGTGGTAGTGCTTGTCACTTCTCGCTTTCAGCTTCCACCGCTGGCTAGCAGTATTGCGAAAAGGAGGGCAGAATGCATCCGTCTCTCTCTGGCAGTACATAGCCTCTCCAACAACAAGCCTCATGTAGTGCCTCCTCGCGGCGACACACGGTAACTGAGCACCTCACGGACTCTGGCTGAACTACAGGGACTCGGAGGAGGTCTGGCCCCCAGACACGCGGCATGCAGGCCCACCGGTGTGTGGATAGGCCCTGATGCCCGTGAACCTGACTCCCAACTGTGGGTAAATAGCCCCAGTGCCTTGTGGGTGCCTCGGGAGAGGCTAAGGCTAGGGGAGCAAACCCCGACAGAAAACCAACCAATGACCAACGAAATTGGAGTGTCGCTGACTGTGCCATTTGGTATAGTGTGGAAACCCGTCAGAGAAATGAGCACACACGCAACCCTCATGCATATGCTCAGTGGATCGGCATCAGAACTGCCGATTTCGCATTTCGATTTCTGCCCTGTTAATACACTTGACTGGAATGGCTTAATAACTCTACATTTCAATCGCGTTTCGATTTTTTGGGTGAACAGTTCTGATGCCTGGGATATTAATCTTGACATCTGAGGCAGAAACTCAGGAATGCTGAAGAAGAAGAAGAAGAAGAATTTTGGGGGTTCAAACCCTTTCAAGGGGTTTAACCTGAAAAAATAATAAATTGTGTTGTAACTGTCAAAACTAAAAGGAAATACAAATGCCAATGACAACACAATATATTAATTTTCAGGTTAAAACCCTAAAAGGGTGTTAACACCCAAAATGATAAATTGTGTTGTAACTGTCGTTCCTAAAAAGAAAGACATGTAGAAATGAGTGACAATTTGCTCTGTTTGCAGTATGCGGCTATGAAAGGAATCTCGCAGGTTGTATTGGCTAGAGCATGCATGGCTGCTCCTAGTATGAGTAAGTTCTTCTTACTTTCCTTGCCTTCCTTTTCTCCTGTCAATTGTTTTACTGACATTGGTGAATTGCTGATGGTGTTTATTTTGTACAGTATGCTCCGCGGAAAGGCATCTGCCAGGTGTTCCTGTCTTGAATAGTTCTGACCACTCCTGTTATGAGTAAGCTTTTTGTAGTTCGTGCTTTTGTCTTTTGTTAACCCATTACATCCAGAAAGCTGAATTTTTAAATGTTGCTTATTGTCCTATGAAGGCTCTATTGCAGATTTGGAGATAGATCCACCATTTTAGTTCAAGGGTGGTGCCAGAATAGCTTGGCGCCTCAGGCGCCAAGCTATTCTGGCACCACCCTTGAACTATCGTAGTCAAATTTATTTCAAGCAAAAGAATATCAGGATGAAAAGGGTTAATAGACATTGTTTATAAATTAGAAATAGGTCACAGTTGCACTTTTAAATGAAAACAGTGGACTTAAAGCCCAGACAAACATGATATCACATGTCCATGCTTTTATTCCACTGTTTGAGTCAAAAGACATGCAGTTTATGATCTGCTTTTGATTTACTGGGTTGTGCTGGGTTGTACAACATTTAGTTTTAGACAGATTTTGTTGTTGGTCATGTTTTACCTTTTTGGCTCACGTGCGAAAGCAAAAGTGAGTCTGTTTTGGGCCAGTGATCGTCCGTCGTCCATGGTAAACTTTAATATTGGCATTTTCTCGGAGACTATTCAAGCCACATTCTTCAAACTTGGCCCAAGGATACTTTGTGGTAAGACCTTTCTAAACATACCAATTTGAGTGACCTCACAAAGGTCAAGGTCACAGGGGATCAGGAAATAGGTAAAAAATAGCTATATTTTGACATAATTTATTTTTTCTCAAATACTATTCACAACTTCAAACCCAAACTTGGTACAAAGATACCTGATGGTAAGACCTTTCAATACGTACTAATGTGGTTAAACCCCCGGAAAGGTCAAGAGTCACAAGAGCTCAGGAAATAGGTGAAAAATAGCCATATTTTGACAAAAGATGTTTTTTTTCAAATACTATTCACAACTTCAAACCCAAACATGCTACAGAGATACCTGATGGTAAGACCTGTCTATGCATACTAATTTGGATGACCCCTCAGAAAGGTCAAGGGTGACAAGGGCTCAGGAAATAGGTCCGAAATAGCCATATTTTGACAAAAGATGTTTTTTTCTCAAATATTATTCACAACTTTAAACCCAATCCGCTCCTGGAAAACTTCTTGTCTTGGCAATGTTCACACTGGTTTGGAAGCGTCTCTTCACCATGATGTAGTCAATTTGGTTATGGTGCTCTCCGTTCGGGCGGACGCTTCCAAACCAGTGTGAACATTGCCAAGACAAGAAGTTTTCCAGGAGCAGACATTGGAAGCGACCATGACTTAGTGATGATGACCTTCCGACTCCGCCTAAATAAGGTCAACAAGCAGGGTCCCACTAAAATCAAGTTTGACCTCGAGAAGCTGAAAGACCCAGAGGTAGCGGAAGCCTTTCAGGCAAAAATAAGAGGAAAATTCGCACCACTGCTACTTCTAGGTGCAGAAGACACGGACGTGGACACTCTGGTTGACACATTTAACACTGTTGTAACCCAAGCAGCCAGTGAGATCCTTGGCAAACACTGACAAGCAAAGAAACCTTGGGTTACAGCTGACATCTTTGTTCTATGTTACAAGCGTCGAGAATTAAAGAAAAAGAAATCAGAGGTAGAAGGAGCTAAACAATACAGGGAAATTAACAGGGATATCAAGAAAAGCATGAAAAAGGCAAAGAATAAGTGGATTGAAGATCAGTGTAAACACGTAGAAGAAAATCTGAACAAAAATAATAGCAGAAAAGCATACCAGCTGGTGAAAGACCTGACCAGTGTAAAACAAGGACGCTCCTCGATCATTCAAGATAGTGAAGGGAACTGTCTTACGGAAGACCAAGACATACTGAAGAGATGGACAGAGTACTGCTCAGATTTGTACAACCACCGAGCTGCAGGGGACCCAGGCATACTTGTCAACCCACCCGTGACCAACAATGGCAACTATCCCATCCTCCGAGAAGAAGTAGAGGCTGCAGTGAAGTCGCTGAAAAAAGGGAAGGCAGCAGGAGCAGACAACATCTCTGCAGAGCTAGTCCAAGAAGGGGGAGAAGACACGATAAGCGTCTTACTAACAATCTGCAACAAGATCTGGCAGTCAGGGGATTGGCCCACACCATGGACCCAATCACTTATAATAACTCTCCCCAAAAAAGGCAACTTACATCAATGCCAGAACTATCGCACGATCAGTCTTATATCCCACCCAAGCAAAGTCATGTTAAAGATCCTACTGAACAGGCTGAAGCCACAGGCAGAGGAAATCATAGCTGAGGAACAGGCAGGCTTCAGATTGGGGCGCAGCACAACTGAGCAGATCTTCAACCTGAGAGTTCTATGTGAGAGATACCTCCAGCACCAGCAGGACCTTTATCATGTCTTTGTGGATTTTAAGAAAGCGTTTGACAGGGTGTGGCATGCAGCCCTTTGGTCCACCATGAAGCTATACAACATCAATGCCAACCTGATCAAAGTCATAGAAAACCTTTACAACAAGGCCATTAGCGCAGTCTGCTTCAACGGCAAAATAGGAAAGTGGTTTAGGACTACAGTTGGAGTCAGACTAGGCTGCTTGCTCTCACCTACTCTTTTCAACATCTTCCTGGAAAGAATCATGACGGACGCTCTGAAAGATCATGAAGGATCTGTCAGTATTGGAGGCAGAACAATCACGAACTTGCGCTTTGCGGATGACATTGATGGCCTTGCAGGAACAGAGAAGGAGCTAGCTCAGCTGGTGGAAAAGCTGGATATTACAGCCACTGCATATGGGATGGAAATCAGTGCAGAGAAGACCAAACTGATGACCAATAACGCCAGTGGCATTGGCACTGAAATCATGGTTGGAGGCAAAAAACTAGAAACAGTTAAGAAATTCAAATACTTAGGAGCCATTGTGACGGATGATGGATCAAAACCAGAAATACTGTCCAGGATTGCGCAGACAACAACAGCACTGACAAGATTGAAGACCATATGGAAGGACAGAAACATCACACTCTGCTCCAAGATCAGACTGATGCGCTCCTTAGTCTTCTCAGTGTTCTTGTATGCCTGCGAGTCATGGACCCTCACAGCAGACCTTGAAAGGAGGATACAAGCCACTGAAATGAGATGTTTTCGATGGCTGCTTGGCATCTCATACATAGATCACATCACAAACGAGGAAGTGGGAAGCAGAATCAGGCAAGCCATCGGGCCCTATGAAGACTTATTAGCCTTTGTGAGAAAACGCAAACTGAAGTGGTATGGGCATGTCACGCGTTCAGCAGGGCTTGCCAAAACAATCCTGCAAGGCACTGTGCAAGGAGGACGAAGGAGAGAAAGACAGAGGAAAAGATGGGAGAACAATATCTCTGAGTGGACAGGACTGAAGCTGGGCGATACGCTGAGAATGGCAGAGAACAGAGAGGATTGGAGGGAGCTGGTTGCCAAGTCATCAGTGGTGCCCCAACGGTCGGCAAGACTACGGGATATAGATAGATAGATAAACCCAAACTTGCTACAGTGATATCTGATGGGAAGACCTTTCTATGCACACTAATTTTGTTGATCCCTCGGAAATGTCAAGTGTCACGAGAGCTCAGGAAATAGGTCTAAAATAGCCATATTTTGACAGATGTTTTTTCTCAAATAATTACTTCACAACTTAAAACCCAGATACCTGATGGTAAGACCTATCTACGCATACTAATTTGGATGACCCCTTGGAAAGGTCAAGGGTCACAAGAGGCTGGTAAATGTGTGTAAAATGCTGATTTTTTAAAATAAAATTGTAGGTATTCCCAAATTTTGCAAATTTTTCAACCAAATTTGGCACAAAGATAGCTGATGATAAGACCTTCCTATGCACACTAAATTAGTCGACTCATCACTACAGTCAAGGGTCATGGGGGGTTGACAGATGTGTGAAAAATCCTTACATTTTCAGAAAACATGGATTTTGCTGGTGCAGAAGCCATCCCTTGTCACAAAGGTCACACACATATGTAAATCAGTAAACGTGAGCCATAATAGCTTTGCCTTTCTTGTTAAAATTACTTTTGTCTTAAATTTATGCCTTTTCTATTCCATAGTTCCTTGTTAATACAGGTGAGCCTCTGTGTTGGGCGCTTTAGTACATGCCATGGTATATCTGATATAACATACCAGCCTATAGCTCCTACGGTTGGCAAAAGGTCCTCAGGCCAACGTCAGTCTTAGCTGGCCTGTGCACATGCCAGCCATGTACAGTCCAGCTAGGGCTGACCTTGGCTTGAGGACTTTGCTTGCCAAGGTTTTATGTTTTGTGGTTGTGTTTAGGGCATATGTGTGTTGATCATAGGAAAGGTCCAGTGTTTATTTGAGTTGTTTTGGATAAGAGTCACGTACCTTTTTAGTACCATTCGTTTTCTTTTGCATGGAGAATTGTGATCGATTTTTGTCATGTAGCTAGAATGTTCCACATTGTTGTGAAGTTGACCTAGATTAACCTGGAAGGTTCTGGAAAAGGTGCGGTCATCCTAGTGACCCCAAATATGATCTCAAAGTTTTGCAGTACACATGTTGGCCACATTTCGCACCATTTATGGAATGCGCCTAGATGTTAGTGGAAGATTGTAGATAGATTTAGAGTGTTCTTTTTAATTAATATTAATGAGTTTTGGTTACGTTTTCTTTTCTGATTGCATGAGTTGTGTAATTTGTCGGATTGTTCTGGAAATCTGTAATAGTATAACTATAAAAGAGAGTGTTAGGAAATATGTGTGTGCATTGTATGGGAGACACAGTGTATGAAAACTGTGGATGCATTGTATGAGACAGTGTATCAAAGTGTGGATGCATTTGTGGATGCATTGTGTTGAGAGTGCATCGTGAGAATAAAGTACTGTTGGAACTGTTACTCCATTGTGGTCTACAACCTTGTGCCATGTGTGACGAGTTGCAACTGAGTGAAGTTTCTTTACAAGAACCCTATGTGAGTGTGTCTGGAGTGACTGCATCATATTACGACAATGACTACCATGTAACACAAGTTTTTTTTTTTTTTCCACATGTCTATTGAAATTCAGCAAAACAATAATGTGATTGCAAATAACATGGTCTGACTTACAGCTTCCAGGTACCGCAATATACTGAGGCTGACCTGTATATTTTTTTTTCGTCATTAAAAAAGAAAAATCTTTGTAACATGTGCATGATCATAAGTCTGTTATCCATAGGTATGCAGTGCCTATAGCAAAAGGTGATGTGTAGTGTAGACATGTAGACTTAAGCATTTGAACCAGCATTTGCTAGTGTGTTTTAAGACAGGGTATCAAGAGCGCATAGATAGACCCATTAACGGAAGAAATGCATGAACCTCATAAACAGAAATTATTAACAGAATAACATTTTGGTCTTGTGACGTACTGGTATTTGACATCATATCATATGCATTTTCAGTGCGTTAGCAATCTTTGGCGGTAACTGTTCTTGTAACGGTATGTGTGAGTGTGAGCTTTTGATATGTGTCACTTAAGTTTTTGCAACATTTATTGTAGTGTTTCTTTCTTGTACTTTTTGTTCTGTGATTTTTGATCTTGTAAAGTGCTTAGAGCACCATTCATCTGGAGGTTAAGCGCTATATAAATGTACATTATTATTATTATTATTATTATTATTATTATTATTATACAATTTCAGTGACCTCTCAAAGATCAAGATCACAAGGGGTCCAGAAATAGGAAAAGAAATAGCCGTATTTGATAAAAATGTTCAACTTCAAACCTAAATGTAGTACATTGATGGTAAGTCCTTTCTAGGCATACTAATTTGAGTGACCCTTCAGAAAGGTCAAAAAGTTGGCAGATGCCAATTTGGATAGAATTGTAGTTTTTGCAAACATTTCAATCACGTTTGGTACAAAGATAGCTGATGATGAGACCTTCCTATGCATACTAATTTAGTTGAGATCCAGAAATAGGTCAAAAATAGCCAAATTTTGAGAAAACCTGTTTTTTCTCAAATACTATTTTCAATGTCGAACCCAAACTTTTGGGTACGGAGATACATGATGGTAAGACCTTTCTATGCATGTTAATTCATATGATCTCTTGGAAAGGTCAAGGGTCACAGGGGGTTGACAGATGTGTGGAAAATATATACATTTTGAGAAAACATTTATTTTGCAGGTACAGAAGCCAGTTCTTTACTTATTTTAAGACACTTGTCAGAAAGGTCAAGATCACACATGTGATACACATGAGCCATAAGGGCTTTGCCTTTCTTGTTTTTTTTTAAGTATGCATACTTACTTTTTACATCATTACCCTTGAATTATCATGGTAGATCCATCTCCTGCAACTGGTAGGCACATGGTAAGGTGACACCTGCAAAATTTATGGGGCCTTGGGGTTAAATGGGTTAAAATTTGTTGTTGCAGCATTATTGCCCATCCTGATGAGAAGATTGGAGGTGATACGTCTGTTTAAAAGGTTTGCCTGGTTGGGTGCAGTGACACAGGTCCTTCTGTCTGGAGTTATGTGAGTATGCTTATTGGTAAAAAAATGTTTGTCATACATTTACTGAACTTTGCAGCAGAACCTGTTTGAGTGACCACCCTTGTGAAAGATCACTTGTCATTAAAGACCACCATTTTGTGGCTGCAGCTACTGACACAATGGGTCTTTTATGACAGGTGATACTTTTTACCCATTAAGGCTTCTATTGAAAGAGAATCTGTCTTTTAAGACCAGTTGTGCCCGCAAACAAGGTGGTTGCACATAAGAGATTGAACTGTACTTGCAACACCCAAACTCTGAGGGAGCCACATGTGCAGACACACACTGGTCACACATTTTCAAAAAGGAAGAACTCACAGAACATAATCAAACACACCAAAGGTAACACTGTAACACACTTAACAGATTCACTGATAGGACTTTAGCAATTTTATGATGATTTTGCATTTTAACTCTGATGTTTACACGTTATCAAAGTCAGTCTAGTCAAACTATCATCATTAGATCTGTTTTTTTTGGTGGTCTTCTATTATGTGACATAATGTCATAATTGCAAAAAGAAGTTTATTGGTTTTTGGCTCATGTGTGAAGCAAAAGTGAGTCAATGTTCTGGACCTGTGGTCGTCCGTCCGTCCGTCCGTCGTCCGCCGGCCGTCATCCTTGGTAAACTGTAACGTTGGCATTTTCTCGGAGACTATTCAAGCTACATTCTTTAAACTTGGCCCAAGGACACTTTGTGGCAAAACCTTTCTAAACATACCAATTTCAGTGACCTCTCACAAAGGTCAAGGTTACAGGGGATCAGGAAATAGGTAAAAAATAGCTATATTTTGACAAAATTTATTTTTTCTCAAATACTACTCACAACTTCAAACCCAAACTTGGTACAAATATACCTGATGGTAAGACCTTTCTATGCATACTAATTTGGTTGATACATCAGAAAGGTCAAGGATCACAAGAGCTCAAAAAATAGGTCTAAAATAGCCATATTTTGACAATAGATGTTTTTTCTCAAATGCTATTTACAACTTCAAACCCAAACTTGCTACAAAGATACCTGAAGGTAAGACTTATCTATGCATACTAATTTGGTTGATCCCTCGGAAAGGTCAAAGGTCAAGGGTCACAAGAGCTCAGGAAATAGGTTAAAAAAAAAAGCCATATTTTGACAAGAAATGTTTTTTCTCGATTACTATTCACAACTTCAAACCCAAACTTGGTACAGAGATACCTGATGGTAAGACCTATCTATGCATACTAATTTGGATGACCCCTCGGAAAAGGTCAAGGGTCACAATAGGTTGACAAATGTGTATAATTTTGTTGGTGCAGAAGCCATCCCTTTACTTATTGTCATACATGTGGATTGGTCATACATGTGAGCCATAAGGGCTTTGCCTTTCTTGCTTTGTTTTTTTTTCAGACTTATACCTATGGTTCCTATAGCCTGTGCCATTTTCCCACAAAAATGGTAAGTGCGATCACTTTTTTTTCATTCTTTTTGTTACATTAGTTCTTTCAGGTTTGACATCCTGCAACAAGATGCTGTAATAACCTACTGATACCATCCGATGGATCGACATGTAGTTATGTGTCTCTTGTGTGTCTGAGTGGTATTGTTAACAGCAGTCAGTGGGTTAATTGACTGAGTTCAAGTGTGGTATATATATCAGACTATCTTGATGCTTATTCCTTTTAGCCCCAACACCCTACATCGGGAGTTTGATTGACCATGATAATTCAAGGGTAGTGCCAGGTTAGCTTGGCGCCTGAAGGTGCCAAGGTAATCTGGCACTTCCCTTGAATTATGGTCAATCCACCTCCTGAAACTGGTACATAGTGGTACATAGTCGTTAAGCAACACTTCCAAAATTTGGGAAATGCACCCATGGGGCTAGAAAAGTTAAAGGGGCCAAGCTGTTCTGTTACCACTCTTATATTATTACGCTCAGTTTGTCTCTATTAGCTGTAATGTAATAGCTGTCTAATTTTGGGAAGTCGGACCTTGATAGTCAGAGGGCTCGTGTGATAGTAAGAGATTAATGTTTGTCATTAACATGTGTCCTTCGAAGCTGATCTTTTGTGTTTGTGTTTTCATGTCAATTGAAGAAATTGCCAGGGGTGAGTTGCATTAGCAAGCTCAGTCTTGCACAGGGATGCAGCTCAGACATTTTAACCTGACAGTCAGACTGTTTGGACTGCTAACGCTTAGTCACATCCCTGCACTAAGCAAGGTGCTCCGCTTTAGCATTGCTTGGTGGCTGGCACAGGACTAAGCTCACTCAAGCAGCTGGTGCCTGAACTGGATGGGGAAGTATTTGTAAATTATATTGTTCTTTTTTTGGTACATGTTATCTGCCTTTCAGCTGCATCACGACTGATCGACTGAAAGTGATGGATTCTCACGAGTTCAGGAGGCTGCATGAGACTCTTGGGGACAGAATGCCAGAGCAACTCTACTTCAATAAAGGACTGTGATCTCATTGCGTTGGCCATATTCAGGGATTCAGCCCTGAGGCACAAGTTGTATTAATGTTGATCTGCAGTTCAGTAACAAGATAGCGGAAATAGCAGATTTCGTTTGTGTAGAAATCTGTCATTTCACAAAGCTTAGCTTGTGAGTTTGGTGTGGAAGGCACAATATGCATTTTGAAGATACTCTTTGTGAATATACTGCATTTCTGTCTGGATGTTATATGATCTCCACCATTTGAGATTTCTCTACATGTGCAGCTGAAGTCATTATAAATCCCTTTTCAAATGTTATTCACGCTGATAGTATCAGTATGGATTTGTTTATTGTTTAAAATGAACTAGTGATTTTGCGTTTGAGTGTGAAGAATCGTGTGCTATCAGTTTTTGGTTGTTTGCCAGTGATTTTGTGTTTGAGCGTGAAGCATTGTGTGTGTGCTAGTATTGATGAGCAGACACCCATGCAGTTTGACTGTTACTAGATGGACGTAAACAGACCTGCTTACAATTATACACATAGGAATGTGAATGAGGATTTCCCGATATGTGTATAGCAAAACCTGTTTTCCTTGTCTTTAAAGACCATTATGGTGGCTGTAGCTACCTAAGGGATGGTCTTTAGACAGGTGATGCGGTTTGCCTTTCCATACAGTACTTCTCTTGAGAGAGCACCCATCTTTTATCCCTTATCATTTGGAATACACCAGTGTGTGAAATAAGTTTGACTAAAATAGTTCAAGGGTAGTGCCAGAATAGCTTGGTGTCTCTAGGCGCCAAGCTATTCTGGCACCACCCTTGAACTAAAGCCATTGGTGTATATCCTTATCTGTAAGTACTATAATGTAGCTTGCATTTGGCATTTGAAGCTTTTAGCCTCAGTATGGTATGGGTTAAGATCATGTTCTTTTGCAAAGAAAGTGGCTGCACAAAAGAGGTTGTGCTGTACGTAAACGTGCCGTATTGCGGAGATTCTATTTTAGTGATTGCAATTTATGCCACAAATTGCTTCCCTGCTTGACAACAGACCTTGTTTGGAAATCCGAAGTAGGTCAAAATTGCATGTGTTTTGATGAAATGTAATTTAAAAGATCGGCCAAATATGCAATATCGCGTGTTTGTCTGGGCTTTAAATCCACTGTTTGCATCAAAAGACGTGCAGTTTTTCACTTACTTTTGATTAAAGGAACACCTCTATTCAGCCTTTTGCATGTCAGTAGCAGTTTTTGTCAGGATGCTACAAAATGCTACCGACATGCAGAGGGTTAGTTATTCCAGGGGAGAGGGTTAGTCCAGGCATTACACAATAACAGTTTGGTCTACCTCATATAGTCTTTCCATTTGCAGTGTACATGTGAATTTCACGTGTTTGCCATTTTCTGCGGGTTTACACAGAGGTAATATAAATATGTTCTGGTTTGTAATTTTGAACGTTACTGCCAAAACCGGAAGGTTCAAAATCAGTGACCAGCACTCAGAACTTTATTGTTTAGACTGTGTGTATGTAACTGCATTATTTTCCAGGCACAAAAAGCATTTGACCTGCTTTCAAAACGGGCAGTGTGTATTTATAATGGTACTCTGTTTTATATTCTCAGGTTTTCTGAGAGATGTACTCAGTTTATATAGTGTGCTATACTCAAAGAACATTTTTAGTTAAGATTTACAATGCTTGAGATTATTGTACAGATTTATTTGTTGTATTTTGTTGATCCATACTGTTTTGTGATAACCTGGAGTTAGCTGTAGGATATTAATATGTTATTTTGCTGATGAAATGAACATTAATTTCTGAAGAGGTCAATATTGCTATACATGTACATTGTAGTCCATCTTTAATGTTGAGAAGTATTTAGCGCCACCCAACTGCAAATGGTGTACCTGGTAGATCCTCATGGGCACCAGCAGTTGCGGGGGATCGTCAGGATCTACGCCTCTTGCTGAAGCCACTCTGTATCCATGTTCCTTTGATGTTGGTGATCTTTGATGTTGAATTTACACTGATTTTGATAACACAATCTGTGTCCACTGGCAGTGAAGGGGTTAAGTCTACCTAATAAGAATCTACCCAAAATGGCTCCATTCATGTAGATTTTCTCTCTTGGCTTGACTTCGCAAACAAAGATTCTATAGGGCTTGCCCACGTCGTCTGCAGGCATTTTCGTGGCTGCGGAGGCCAATCCGGGACAGACAGGTTCGACCGCAGTGGCTGCAGGGGAAGGTCTGGTCAGGGTTCTGAGTTACGACAGCTCTGTTTTTTCTTCTGAGCCGCTTGTCTTTAAGGTTAGCTCTGCGAGAGTCCTCAAAGGAGACGGCTGCCTTGTGAATGGTGGAGCGCCAGGTGTCACGGTCCGCAGCAAGCAAAGACCATTGGCGGTGGTCGATTTGGCAGGCACTAAGTGACTTCTTGAGACCGTCTTTGTATCTCTTCTTTGGTGCCCCTCTGTCTCGGTGTCCAGTGGCGAGCTCGCCGAACAGAGTGATCTTGGGTAGGCGATGATCCTCCATCCTGGAGACGTGCCCCGCCCAGCGAAGCTGCGTCCGCAGCAGCAAAACCTCGATGCTCACAGTTTCCGCCTGTTCAAGGACCTCGACGTTGGTGACATAGTCACTCCAGTGAATGCCCAGGATGGTACGCAGGCAGCGCTGGTGAAAGCGTTCGAGGAGTCGTAGTTGGCTGCGGTAGAGGGCCCAGGACTCGGAACCGTACAGCAGGGTGGTGAGGACGACAGCTCTGTACACGCTGATCTTGGTGCCTTTTTTCAGCTGTTGATTGTGCCACACCCGCTTGAATAGTCGCCCGAAAGCACTGTTCGCTTTTGCCAGCCTGTTGTCCAGCTCCTTGTCCAGCTTGGCGTCTGACGTGATGATGCAGCCAAGGTAGGTAAACTGGTGTACAGACTTCAGTTCGGACTCGCCGATGGTGATGTGGGGAGGGCGATGCTCTTCCTTGGGTGCCGGCTGATGAAGGACCTCTGTCTTTTTCAGACTGACCTCAAGTCCAAAGAGCTGGGCGGCATCTGCGAAGCAGGACGTAATGCGCTGCAAGGCTCTCTCTGTGTGTGCAACGAGTGCAGCGTCATCAGCAAAGAGCAGCTCACGAATCAGTTGGTCTAGGGTTTTCGTGTGGGCCTGCAGTCGTCTGAGGTTGAACAGGCTGCCATCGAGACGATACCTGATGTACACTGCGTCGTCATCGTCGAGGTCCACTGTGGCCTGCTTCAACATCATGCTGAAGAAGATAGTGAAGAGGGTCGGTGCCAGCACGCAGCCTTGCTTCACGCCGTTGCGAATGGGGAATGGTTCTGAGAGGTCACTGTTTAGTCTGACCTGGCCTTGCTGGTCCTCGTGGAGCTGGACGATCAAGTTGAGGAACTTTGGGGGACAGCCTAGTCGCTCCAGGATCTGCCACATACCTTGCCTGCTCACAGTGTCAAACGCTTTTGTTAGGTCGACAAACGTTACGTACAGCCCTTTGTTCTGCTCGCGGCACTTCTCCTGAAGCTGTCTCAGCACAAAGACCATGTCGGTGGTACTCCTGTTGGCTCTGAAGCCACACTGGCCCTCTGGGAGGTGGTCTTCAGCGATGGCAGGTACCAGCCGATTCAGGAGCAACCTTGCGAGAATTTTCCCGGCAATGGACAGCAGGGTAATCCCACGATAATTAGAGCAGGCAGACTTCTCTCCTTTGTTCTTGTACAGGGTGATGATGACTGCATCACGGAGATCCTTTGGTAGTGTTCCTTTTTCCCAGCAGCAGAGAAAGAGGTCGTGGAGCTTGTTGTGCAGTGCTGGGCCTCCATGTTTCCAGATCTCTGGCGGGATTCCGTCAATGCCTGCTGCTTTGCCACTCTTGAGCTGGTGGATGGCTGTGAGGGTCTCTTCGGCGGTGGGCGGTTCGTCCAATTCAACCTTTAGTGGAAGGTGTGGGATTTGGAGGATGACTGTTTCTTGAACAGTGCGCTCAGCGCCGAAGAGGTCCTGAAAGTATTCCGACCAGCGGTTCAAGATGGAGGTATTATCTGTGAGGAGTGCCTGTCCATCAGCGCTTCGCAGGGGACTTTGTACCAGGTGCCTAGGGCCATACACTGCTTTCAGTGCTTCGTAGAAGCCCCTGTAGTCACCGTTGTCAGCGCAGAGCTGGGTCCTCTGTGCGAGTCTGGACCACCACTCGTTCTGGAGCTCTCTAAGCTTGAGCTGGAGACTGCTGCAGATGAGGCGGAAGGCAGACTTCTTCACAGGGCAGGAAGGCTGGGCTAGGTGGGCCTGGTGGGCGGCTCTTTTTTTTGCTAGAAGTTCCTGGATCTCTACGTCGTTTTCGTCAAACCAGTCTTTGTTCCTCTTTCTAGCAAAGCCCAAGACTTCCACAGAAGATTTTACAATAGCAGTTTTCAGTTGTTCCCAGAGTGTTTCAGGGGAGGAGTCTGCTGGATCAACTGTGTCTTTGAGCATGCGCTGTAAATCGGCCTGAAGGGCAGCTTTCTTGTCGTCACGCTGAAGGCTGGCAACATCAAGTTTTTTCTTGGGGGGGCCATGAGAAATTTACGTATGATTCATTTTGTCTTTTTCATGGTGATCTCATACTTGAAAAATTGAACTGTAAGTAAATTTCTCTTCTTCATGGTGACCTCGCACTCAGTGATATTTTGTTTGCCCTTAGTGATATTGCATATATCGCACAGTGTTTAACCCTCTTGTATCTGCAACCAAGTGCCACCAGTAGTGTTTACAGTAACGGTGACCGCTGCATGCACAAGGAGGTTAATTGTCATGAAAACTGAATGTAGGGAAAATGTGTGTTAAAGCGCTAATGTATGCTTGATGGATTGACGTGACTCAGATAGCATTTGGTGTGTACATGCTGAATGTGGTGATGTAGAAGGCTCATGTGGTAGAGATGTAGGCACTTACTTACTTACTTACGTCTGTCACCCCTACCCGGGTATAGGCCGTCGACGAGAGACCTCCAGCAACTCCTGTCCTGTGCTTCTTCTTCGATTCTACTCCAGGAGGTTCCCAGTCTCTTAATGTCTGCTTGGAGGTCTCGACGCCAGGAGTTTCTTGGCCTACCTCTTATCCTCTTTCCCTGGGGGTTCCATGACAATGCCTGCCTAGTGATACTGGAAGCTGGCTTTCTCAGACTGTGACCGATCCATCCCCATCTTCTTCGCCCAATTTCATTCTCTGCTGTTATCTGCTCTGTTCTCTCCCAGAGTCTGACGTTGCTGATCTTCTCTGGCCAGTGGATTTTCAAAATTCTTCTAAGGCAACTGTTCATGAAGGTCTGTACTCTGTTGACTGTGGTTTTTGTCAATCTCCAAGATAGGAGAACTGCTTTTACATTGGAGTTGAAAATCCGGATTTTGGTGTGTTGTGACAGCTCTCTGGAACTCCACACTTTTTTCAACTGGAGAAAGGCTGCTCTGGCTTTACCGATTCGTGCTCTGACATCTGCATCAGTGCCGCCTTTTTTGTCTATGATGCTCCCGAGATAGGTGAAGGACTCCACCTCCTCCAACGGGGTGCCAGCAAGCAAGACTGGTTCTTCCCTGGTTGCGTTCAGCCTCATTGTCTTTGTTTTCTGTTTGTGAATGGTGACGCCCACTTGGGACGAAATGTCAGCAAGCCTCGTGGTCTTGTCCTGCATTTGTTGATGAGTGTGGGACAGTAATGCCAAGTCGTCTGCAAAATCGAGGTCGTCAAGCTGTGTCCACAGAGTCCACTGTATTCCACTTCGTCTGTGCTCTGTGGTCATCTTCATGACCCAGTCTATGGCCAGTAGGAAGAGGAACGGAGACAGCAGACACCCTTGCCTGACACCAGTTCTGACCTGGAGCTCCCTGGTGAACTGCCCTTCGTGGATCACACGACATGTCATGCCATCGTAGCTGCTCTTGATCAGGCGGACGAGCTTTGTGGGTACACCGTGGTGTCGTAGGAGTTTCCACAGAGTCTCTCGGTCCACACTGTCAAATGCTTTCTCATAATCCACAGCGGGGAGCTCCACTCCAGAGACTGTTCTACGATGATGCGGAGAGTGGCGATCTGGTCTGTACATGATCTGTTCTTCCTGAATCCTGCTTACTGGTCTCTCAGCTGGGGGTCAACGGAGCTCTTCATTCTCTCCAGGATGATCCTGTTGAAGACCTTTCCTGGTACTGACAGCAAGGTGATTCCTCTGTAGTTGGAACACTTGCTGAGGTCGCCTTTCTTGGGAAGCTTGATTAGGTACCCCTCCTTCCAGTCAGCCGGCATCACCTCCTCTTCCCAGATCTTTCCAAACAGTGGGTACAGCATCTCCACTGTTGTCTCTAGGTCTGCTTTCAGAGACTCCGCTGGGATGCCATCTGGGCCTGCTGCTTTGCCGTTCTTCAAAAATGCCACTGCTCTTCTGATCTCTTCCCGGCTGGGTCTGTCACAGCTGATGGGTAGGTCGGTCTCTGCCGGCTGGATGTCTGGGGGGTCGGGTGGGCTAGGTCTGTTCAGTAACTCTTCAAAATACTCGGCCCATCTGTCGAGTTGGTCTGCTCTGTCTGCAATAGGCTTGCCTTCTTTGTCTTTTACTGGTCTTTCTGTATGGCCATACTTGCCTGACAATCTTCTGGTAATGTCGTAGAGCTGTTTCATGTTGCCGCTGCCTGCTGCCTTTTCTGCCTCTGCTGCCAGGCTGTCTGTGTAGGCCCTCTTGTCTGCCCTGATACTCCTCTTCACCTCGCGGTTGGCTTCCCAGTATTCCCCCTGTGCCCTTACTTTGGCTGCTCTCGTGCGACTGTTGTTGGCAACTGCTTTCTTCTGCTTCCTCACTTCTATCTTCTTCAAGGTCTGTGCCGACAGCCAGTCCTTGTGATGGTGTTTCCTGAACCCTACAGTGTCTTTGCAGGTTGAATTCAGCGCCTCTCTAACTGCCTTCCACTGCTGCTCTGTGGTGACCGCCTCCTCTTCATTTACTAGCTCCTGTAGCGCTTGAAACCGGTTGGACAGCACCAGTTTGAACTCTAGAGATGTAGGCAGCCTCAGGTTTATAGTGTTGATGTATACTTGATGGATTGATGACACAGATTGCATTTCGTGTGTACATGCTGAATGTGGTGATGTAGAGGACTCAAGTGGTAGAGGTACAGGGCAGCCCCAGTGTAACTTGGTGTTGTATGCTTGATGGATTGATATGACGCCGATTGCATTTGGTGTGTACATGCTGAATGTGGTGATGTAGAGGGCTTTTGTGGTAAAGGTACAGGGCAGCCTCAGTGTAACGTAGTGATGTAGTAGGCTCGTGTGGTAAAGGTACAGGGCAGCCTCAGTGTATCGTGGTGATGTAGAGGGCTCATGTGGTAAGGGTACAGGGCAGCCTCAGTGTATCGTGGTGATGTAGAGGGCTCATGTGGTAAGGGTACAGGGCAGCCTCAGTGTAATGTGGTGATGTAGAGGGTTCATGTAAGGGTACAGGACAGCCTCAGTGTAATGTGGTGATGTAGAGGGCTCATGTGGTAAGGGTACAGGGCAGCCTTGGTGTAATGTACCCAGGAGAAGAGAAGAACCCAACGGAGAAAGAAACACGCTTAGAAATGACAGTTACAGCTGTAATTTCTAAGCGTGTTTCTTTCTCCGTTGAGTTCTTCTCTGCATTTTACACGCTCAGCAGTCACCTTTTTGGTCTGGATTTTTTTGGTACCCAGGAGTCATAAAGTTAGACCATGTGATTCGCGATCGTGTTATTGTAAGCTAACGTTACATAGAACTGTGACCAAAAAAAAACCACTTGATCAGCAAGAGGCCCTCAGGCCGACATCGACCTCAGTTGGTCGGTCCACAGCTGTGTGTGTGTCTGCCCACTGCTGTGCGCAGGCCAGCTGAAGCTGATGTCAGCCCGAGGACCTTTTGTTCATTGGGCATCTGTGACCTGTGTGCATGGTTTGCAGGAGCACTTAGCACTGAGGCTGCCCTGTGTTTGCACTTACCGGTAGCAATTTCACACCTAGAATTGACATATATACATTTTGGTGCTCACACACACACTGTGGCATCCCTCACGACCCTCCCCCCCCCCCCCTTCCTCCATCGTTTGATATTAAAATTAAAATTTGTGGGTCTCTCATCTCTTAGGTTAACTCTTTCCCTACATGTCCATAGTGCTTTTATCAAGATGAATTCTGTAGAAATTATGACAAAGCACTATGGACAGTCAGAGTGTTAACATCCCAAACAAAAAGTTGAACTCCCCCAACCCCACATTTTCTTTCTCTGGTAGCTGGTAACTGATCTGCCCCTGATGGCCAGAGCATACTTTTGCTCTAGGTAGAGCCAAGAGGTGTGACCCAAGTCAAAGAAGGAGGTCCCTTGAAGGTTTTGTTCCGGGATGTGCCCCCGGACAAGATCTTCAGTTTTCTGAGAGAGTGCCATATTTTTAATAAGATTTAAGCGTTTATAGACTATGTTGTTTCTATTATTTTGACCTTTTTGAGTCTGTCGACGTTTTCTTTAAAGACCTGTGCGACATTTTAGCCTGACATTTTAAAGGGATATTTACATCATGTTTTAAGACCTTTCTTTTAGTCTGGCTGACCAGATTTTTACCCTTCCCGCCGTGAGATGGCCTTAGTTGCCTGCTCGGCGTTAAACCCAAATAACTAACTCAAAGAAGGAGGTCAAGGTAACGGATACTGTATTCATATCATGTTCAAAGAGCAGACTGGCCAGCCCATATACCTGGCCTAATGGTTTCCTGCGTATGCCAGTGACTTTGATGAAGAAGCTTAACCCCTTTAACCCCAAGGTTTTATTTCCCATATTTTGGAGGCGTCACCTTATGACTATACCAGTTGCAGGCGGCGATGGATTGACCATGATAATTCAAGTTTTAGCTTGGCGCCTGAATCTAGCACTATACCCTTGATTTAATTATCATGGTAAATCCATCTCCTGCTGTAGGGTGTCGGGACCAAATGGGTTAACCACCACGTGCTTGCAGGCACCGTTAATCTAAACAGGAATGGTAGTCACATGCACATAGGGACTAACTTGTTTTGTGATTGTACAAGATGGCTGCCAGCATGTGGGTGCAAAAAATTATAAATGTGTGGCAGATTCTGAACAAACCCAGCTGTGTGTAAATATATACTGATGAAACTTGCGATCTCAACCACATGGGCTTAACCCTTTTAGCCCCAAGGTCCCATTTCTCAAATTTGGGAACCCCACCCGGGTCTGCCCTGGGGGACTTGGGTGGGGTTAGGTATTTTTTAGTTCCCAGGGTCACCCTGGTCAGCCCCACAGGGTGGGTTTTTCTCTCTATTCTGGGGCATGTGTTTCTGTCTACCCTTTGTCCATTCACCTGTATTTGCCTTTTTAAAACTCTCCCTACTGTCTGCACTGCCTGTAGCTCTTGATATTGGATGTGTGTTGCTAAATGGTCTTAGCTTTATTTAGGCCCCATGTGTTAGGTTTATTTAACGTATTTGACCGGCTGGCGACATACATTCAATGTTCTGTTTTGGTTTTTTTTTCACAAGCAGTGCAGGCACGTCCTGAGAAAGCCTTGTTGCTGTCGGGACGTTAAGCAATGTACAATCAATCAATCAATCAAATTTGGGAGGTGTTGCCTAATGACTGTACCAGTTGCAGGAGATGGATTGACCATGATAATTCAAGGGTAGTGCCAGATTAGCTAGGCGCCTGCAGGCGCCAAGCTAATCTGGCACTACCCTTGAATTATCATGGTCAATCCATCTTTTGCTGTAGGGACTCGGGGCTAAATGGGTTAAATTGATCAAGAACAATATTATTATATAATACAAATAGGAATTAATAAATAAAGTATATATTACTAACTATTGTGCCTTTGTGTTCTTTGTTCATTGATCAAGGGTGTATTTGATGGATCACTCTGCTGAACTTTCAAAGTCGCTCTCAAATATTGATAATTCCAAACTTGTCACAACCGGGACATAATATTGATTTGTACGCTTTCTTACAAGGACGTTTAGAGCCCTCTTTATGGGCCTACAGGAACCCATGGAGATGTATGTAATTGTATTGTACAACATGCACACATATTTTTCATTTATTGGTTCTTACACACACACATAGAAGCAAACTGGATGATCTGATTATGATCTATGTATACATGTCAATCATTTGTGCTGTTTAACGCACATGTGTATAGTAATATAACGTATCCTTTGGACCCAACGTATTGTAATATTTATTACTTGAGCACATTTATGTATGTTGGTTTGTAATTTCATACATGCCCACAGTGGGCCCGAGATTGAATAAACTGAAACTAAAAGTACATCAGATTTATCTGTAGAAAACCAATCTATTCCCCCCTCCCCCACCCCGGCATGCAGACGGATGCCTATTTTTTTTAACAGTCCTAACATTAAACGATCGAAACCCCAAAGCCAGTCATTTTGGTGGTGTTTTTGTTTGGGGTTTTTTCCTCACAAGGGGACAAAGGATTGGAAACCCACACCTGTGCAAAATTATCTCCCCTAGATATTCTCGTTTCACCGGAGACCCATTTATCGTCTGTCAAAACACCGAAAACACGTCTCGAGCAGACGGCAAAAACCAAAAATTTGAGCTCACTGTTCTGACCTTTCAACGGGCTGATGTGGACAGTTTTTTTCTCACGTGAATCCATGAAATGATTCACTATGCATCAGTTACATAGGCGATGTTCATTCACGAACCCGCGACCCAGACTGAAATCGGACTCTCAAGAGAGACATCGGTGAACGCGTAGATCTGCGTCCAGATTCCGCTGAACAGGGACAGTTGAACTTGGTTCTGAAGGGGTGCAGCGTCACAGCAGAACTGGTATCATCATCGGATCGTCCGTACATTGGCAGGTCAACTAACAGCTCATCGAAGTTCTCTGATCGGCGTGAGTGATGATCTTTTTTTTTCTCCTTTTTTTTTTCTTCTTTTGTTACTGCTGTAGTATTCTAAGTAAAAGCGTAAAATTGGCACAAATTGCAGGCGCTATTACAACTAGTCGCAGCAAAGACGGTAGGTATATAAATACCGTCTGGTCGCAGTGGATCAGCTGAGTTTCATGCCGGTTACTGATCACAGAACTTCATGTTATTTGGTATTAAGTGTGATCTCTTGCACTGCTAACCAATGCGCCCCCCCCCCCCCAAACATCCCCCCCCCAACATCCCCACCCCCCAACATCCCCACTCCCCACTCCCCACACCCACACCCACAAACCCTTTCTCTCCTCTCCTGTGTGATACAGCAGCATGCAAAAGTCACATAAAACGGACAGCTAACACCGAAGTAACAGCTACATGTCTGGTTTGGGTTAATTTAGTTTAATACATAACATGAATGGCAACTTGAATGTGGGAAAGACAGCTCAAAACAGGTTCATCATCTGGACTGGCCAGTCACACGACCACTAAACTGTCAGGCTATAAAGCAACAGTCTTCTTCTTGTAAATACAGTTCATCTGCAAACATGCAGGAGTGCATTGATCTAGCTTCCACAGGCTGTAGATGTGCATTAGAAGCTGAACTCTGGCTTGCACCATCATCAGTGTTCCTCAGGTGTAGCAGCTCATCAGGTGTATAGTTTCAACCAGTTTTTAACCATATGGTTGTCAGTAGCATGTTTTGTCACAATGTTTCCTGGAGGAATCATCGCAACAAAATGTGCTACCTTGAGCCAAAGGGTTAATGATGATGCTAGTTGCTACACACTCTTTCTGTTTGCTGTGCTTGTGACTGGCTGTAGATCAAGTTTGCAACCTTGCTATCCAGAACTTTCCCAGTACTCTTGACTTCAGTATGTGCAGTACAAATAGTTCAGTGCTCCAGCTGGACATGTATAGTTCAAATTTCTCTTGCTGCAAGTAGTACACTAGTGGTTCGTTGCAGCATAATTCAGTCGATACAGAGGTCTGTGACTGATTGTCTTGTGAAAGCAGAATCTGAATTCCAGCAGTGAGCGAATTTGAGAATAATTCTCTAGAAAATAGTGAAATTTTATAACGATGTCTCAGCTGAAATCCAGTGACTCGTATGACTTTGGTGTGAACACTGTCTCCCAGCCAGGGTTCACACTATCAGACCCGAGAATGGAGTTGATTTTACCCGCTGATCGCCATGTTCCACTGTACATAGAAACGGGCCCGCAATTTCTGCACCGTCCACGCTGGCACCACCCTCAGCCGGTGTTGTTCAACCATGACCGCCAGCTGCAACAGATGAACCAAGAAATGCAACGCCTGACAAGTGAGATGAACTGTTTGTGGCATGAGACAGGTAGCTACAGAGATCCACATTTTCCGGCCTTGGAGTTTGACTCGAAGCCTTTTGGTGACTTTGTCTCCTTGACGCCTCACATTGGGGGCGCTGTACATGCCGAGAGTTGGCGCAAGAAGGAGAACTATCATTTGGACAACCCCGTCATCAAGGATCGTGAGGGGCGGCATCAGTTCCGCCTGGAGTTTGACCTTCGCCAGTTCAAGCCAGAGGAGATCGTAGTGGCCACCGAGGGAAACCAGCTGACTGTTCAGGCCAGGCACGAGGAGACCAGCCAGGGGAAAAAGGCTCGACGAGAGTATTTCCGCCAGTGCACTATTCCCAGTAACGTTGACCCCCTAACCCTAGTGTCTCGTCACAGCCACTCAGGGATCCTGTCTGTGTACGCACTGTTGCCGGCAGAGGAGTCCAGAATGATCCGCATCACGCAGAAATAACTGACTCCCGTTCTGATGCTTTGAGCTGCTGATCCAGTGTGCTGCTGAACATTTTCAGTCTTCTTGGATAATAATTAATATCATTAGCAACAATCTTTTAATGCAGTGTAGTCAGACATTCCTTGTAAAAGTGTGTGATTCAGACTTGTTTTATTTTAGAGATATAGTACAAATTAATTAAAAGTCTATTTATATAAAAATATTAGAATTTCTTTCCTTTAATTAGTAAGGAATATCTTTGTTAACAATAACATTATCTTTAACAGAGGTATTGGGTGAACTGTTTGTATTACGTTTTTACTGGACACTACTAGTGTATCACGGAAGTAATGGATTCTTGCCAGGCAACCTCATAACTTTTTAACCCTTTGGCTGTCAGTGCTTTTTGTTGCAATGATTCCTGCAGGGGTCATGAGAAGAAGTGCTACCAACAGCCAAAGGGTTAAAACTTGTTGGAGTGTGATCAAAGTATCTTAAGTATGTCAAGCGAAAACACATGGCCTGGCTGATCCGTCTCCTGGAGGCAGGAATGTTGTCAGACTGTCACAGTGTCCCAGGGATCAGCTTTGAGACTGGTTTTCTAACTTGCTGGAGGGCACAGATGCAGACTTAAAGCTGGATAACTTCCACAGCTCGAGAAATGAAACAGATGTAGGGACAATCTTCGCAAGAGGCATTGGTTCTCATGAGCCCTTGCCCCTGTGGCTGCAGGAGCTTATGGGAATCAGTGCCTCTTGCAGAAGGATTTGTAAGTTGTTTACAGAAACTTTGTCTTTGTAGATTCTCTTACCCTGTGTAACTTCCTTCATCAGGGGACACACATAATTCAGGCCAGTTTCTGTCAGCAAGCGACATTGATTCTCATGAGCCCCTGCAGCTGCAGGGGCTCATGAGGATCAGTGCTGCTTTCAGATGGAAGGATTTGGCAAGAACTGTTCAGCTGCATAATGTTGTTTAAGACTATGTAACTGTCGCATGTTTTGGCATCATTCTGACACTGGCTGGTGGTGCACTTGCATCTTTACATAACTTATAAGTGCTCTGTCTTTTACTTTCACTAGCAGTTGACACTAAGAACCAGGGAAAGTGATTTCTGTGACTGATTGAAAAGTGAAGAAAGCTGTCCTTTTGTTTTCAGACAGTTTCATTCATTACTCCTTATTCTCTGAGTGACAGCAAAGACAGGCGTCAATCTTTTCAGATCCACATTCACATTTTGTGCCAATGGCGGAAGAAGCGCATCTTGCATATGGTGGCCGACGTCAGATTCCAACTTACATTGAGACAACTCCACACCCGTTGCCCACTGTGCGCTGGGATTACATCACCCCTGGCCGGGTCACGGCAGAACATCAGCTGCATCTTCTGGATCGTGACATGCAGCGCCTGGCGGGGGAAATGACCAGACTTCAGCATGAAACAGGAATGTATGCCACTTCCCCTCCATCTGTCAATGCCAGGCCTTTTGCTGGTGACTTTTTCACGTCAGGAGGAAGCGGTGCACATGCTGAGAGTTGGCGTGAGCGGGAAAATTTCCATCTTGACAACCCTGTAATCAAGGATCACGAGGGGCGATACCAGTTCCACTTGGAGTTTGATCTGCGCCAGTTCAAGCCAGAAGAGATCTCTGTCACCGTGCAGGGTCATCAGCTGACCGTGCAGGCCAGGCATGAAGAGATGGAGCAGGGCAAGAAGGCTCGACGCGAGTACTTTCGCCAGTGCACCATTCCGGAAAATGTTGACCCGACAACCCTTGTTTCTCGACACAGCCAGTCCGGGATTCTGTCTGTTTATGCCCCGCTGCCTGTTGGCAATGATGCCCATGTTATCCCCATTGTTCAAAAATAGACAATGGTCAGTATTATTGTAAACCCCAACACCTGTTCATTGCCGAGGAAAATTGAATTCCACCCAGCTGCAAGATGCATATAAATCATAGATCTTCATGAGCCCCCACAGATGTGGGGGCTCTTGAGAATCTATGCTTTTTGCTGAAACAGTGAAAGCATTTTGTATTCCATGTTCCTTTGATGACTGGGGATCTTTTTGAATCTACAATGGCACTGAATTTGCTGTTTCAAAACACTTTGCGTCCACTGGCAGTGCAGGAGTTAATCAGTACCAGTGGTTGCATGCACAAGGGGGTAAGAGCCAGCGAGGAACCATTGATCATTTTTTTACGCAATCACTCTGAACTTATCAAAGTGAGAGATGGATCAACCATGATACTGATAGTGCAGGGGTTGTGCCAGATTAGCTTGACATCGTTTCAGACAGCAACCTGTCACAGTAGCTTGGCACTACCCTTGCAAACATAAGTTGCCTGTAAACATGTACAACATGCCCTTTTTTTTTGCCAGTATGCTTTATTTTTATTTTGCTTATTTTATGACAGATTTAAATGCTCCAAGGCCACTTCGATTGCTAAAATTTGCCAATGAATTCTACAGTTTTTCAGTGTTTTCTTGCCTCAAATAGGACTTTCTACTCCCACTTTACTTTAGGATCCATGTAAGTAGGCACAAGTAATGGACATTTCTACCATCCTGTGTGTGCAATGGCAGAACTCTCCTACATACAAGGGAGAAGAAGAGCAGAAAAGTCTTTCTTTTTATGATATAGGAACATTTATAAATTATGAGATATTGTCAACGGTTCATAATTATATATTGCTTTACTGAGCATTTAATTTAGTCCTTTTGTGCAGCATTATTGTAAGCATTTACAAAGGAGATATTGTGAACTATTAACCCTTGATTGTCAGGAGAAGGTTGCTTTAACCCTTTGCTTGTTGGTAGCAGTTTTTGTCTACAACACATAAAGAAGTAATGTCACTGTATACCCATGTTTGAAAAATACAGGGTCTATGCACAATATAATTTGTATACAAGTATATCTAGATTATTTATGTTATACTTCTTATTGTACAAACTTTTCTATGCAAGGTAGAATATATATATTTATTTGTTATTGTTAATGTTACCAATAGAGTTACTAAGCCTTTGAGTTTGACTGTTGGCAACACTTTTAATGAAGATGATTCCTGCAGGAGTGACCGCAAACGTTACTCGCAGTCAAAATACTACGGTAAACGATTTTTTTTTGTTGGTTTTGCTGTCCTCGGCCTGTATGGTGAACGTTTTCCACCCAGTGCTATTATTAGCCTGCTAGTGCGTGATGCCACCTTTGCTGTGTACAGTACTTGTGGCTGCATGCACAAGGGGAATAAACTCGATCTTTCTGTGCACTGCTGCAGTGTATAGTTATTTTTGTGTTTGTTTTATGTTTATGCTAATGATTGTGGTTGAATCAGTACCAGAATACTCACAAATATCTCCTTAACTCTTTGGCTGTCAGCGCTTTGTGCTGGAATCAACAAAATGTGATACTGACAGCCAAAGGTTTAATAAAATAGCTTACAGGATACACCTGTTGTAGTATTGAGTATACCTTGTGGTGAAAGTTGTATCGGATATATTTGAGCAGCCACTTTGATTGTTCATGTTATAGAAGAAAATAACTGAATAAACAGGTGCATGACATTTATTGTAGTCAGGTGCATGATGTGTGTGTCGGTGAGTGTATGAAAGTGAAACTGGCTAGACTGGTATTGTAGGGTTGGATCGCTATTTAAGTAGGAAGCAGTGAAGACATACCTGTTATGAGGTGTACATAACATGTTTATAGTCTTAACCCTGTGACTGCCAGAAACACTTTGTTTTAATTCAACAAAAAGCACTATGGACAGACAAAGGGTTAGTGCACTCACCACTGAAAGTTGGTCACTGACACTTGTAACTGGGAGGTGGAATTGTGTGATCATACCTTTCATAATAAAACACAAAATGTAAATGTAGGAGAAGCCACAGGTCAACCCATAAAGCCCTGACACAACAGGATGTGCATTGACCATGATAGTTCAAGGGTGATGTCAGAATGGCTTGGCACCTCCAGGCACCAAGCTATTCTAACATCACCCTAACATAACAGCGGTCCGTGGCGCAGCGGTAAAAGCGCCTGCCACCAATGCAAGGGGTGCGAGGTTCGATACCCGTTTCTGGCGTCAGACTTTTCTCCTCTAGTAAGTGTCACCATTAATTCGGGCAGACCGTCGGGGGTTCTTTCTCCGGGTACTCCGGCTCTTTCCTCCCCCACGAATTTGGTATTAATTTCAGTACACAATATTAAAATTTCAAAAATATAAACAGAACGATTTAAATTTCCAAAAATTTCAGTAGCTCGCTTGAGCTTGCCCTTAGCACCATCTGAATGTGCTGTGTTTATGTACAGTGTGTGAGGGAATGCGCGTGATTCACGTGAGCGTGCTTGTTGGGTTCAGTTCGCGGCTATGTTCTGCGCATTGAGTTATATTATAAATATGAGAAATGCGCCATATAAATACTATGTATTATTATTATTATTATAATAATAATAATAATACCATTATTATATAGGCGCTTTTTCTCAATTTTTGGGCGAATCGACTCAAAGCGCCGCAAACTGAAACCCAACACGCACACTCACGTGACAGACACGGATTTACGCCATTTAAGACAAACACAGTACAAGACAGACGAAGGGCCAGTTCAGCTACTGAAGTTACAGATATTTTTGATTGCTTGTATTTGAAATTTGTAAAGTGGCCTGAAACCGGTACCAAAGTGTGGGGGGTGGAAGAACCGGAGTACCCGGAGAAAGAACCCCCGACGGTCCGCCCGAATTAACGGGGACACTTACCAGAGGAGAAAAGTCCGACGCCGGAACCCGTTTTCAAACCTCGCACCTTTGGCATTGGTGGCAGGCGCCTAACCACTGCGCCACGGACCACCCCTTGAACTGTCATGGTCAATCTATCTCCAAAACAATCGGTGAATATCTTCAAACTTTGATGTCCTCTTCAGGGATTAATAGGTTAAATTGTCGGACATGACACACATTTCAATAGTCACTATCTCTAAATCAGAAGTAGGTCAGACACTGCACAGACTTAAAACGATGTGGAATCGTATTCATCCAGTCTGTTCCACCTGCAAGAGGTGTTCATTTTCATGAGCCCCTGCAGTTGCAGAGCCTTATGCCTCTTGCGCACAAGGAGCTGCCTCATGGACATCCACAATTTGAGCTACGGGTACATATCAGGTATTTCTGATGCTGATTTAGGAATAACTCTTATTGGATAGGAAGAAGGTACCAAGCTATTCTGGCACCACTCGTGAACTTTTCTGATCAATTTACTGGTATCTCCTGGCTCTGATAATCTTCAGAGGATGACTTTTAGTGTTGGAAATATGACTGTAATTTGTAAACTTTATTCTTTAAAATTGCGTTTAGACTATATCAGGATGCAACACTTTCAGTTTATTTGTATCTTACACGGATTAACATAAGAATACATGTATTGCGAAATCAGATGTAAGGCAGTCAGGCCTGTGGCTCGCAAGTGGATACCCAATACCGGGCGGTCCGTGGCGCAGTGGTTAAGGCGCCTGCCACCAATGCTAAAGGTGCGAGGTTCGATTCCGGGTTCCGGCGTCGGACTTTTCTCCTCTAGTAAGTGTCGCCGTTAATTCGGGCGGACCGTCGGGGGGGTTCTTTCTCCGGGTACTCCGGTTCTTCCTCCCCCTCCACTTTGGTGTCAGTTTCAGCCAACTTAATAAAAAATTTCAAATACAAAACGATTTCCAAATACCGTCACTTCAGTAACTCGCTTGAACTTGCCCTTAGCACCACGTGAATGTTCTGTGTTTACGTACAGTGTGTGTGAGTGAATGCGCGTGATTCACGTGAGCGTGCTTGTTGGGTTCAGTTCGCGACTACATTCTGCGCATTGAGTTATATTATAAATATGAGAGATGCGCCATATAAATACCATGTAATAATAATAACTGGTCACATCGCCCTTAACTAACCTGCACACTTCCGTGCACGGCCAGCTAAGGCTGGAGTCAGCAACAGGACTGTTTGCTTGCTGGATGTTTCTTTTTCACAAGCCTGTGTAAACTTATCACCACATTAACCCCCTCCACTGACAGTGGATGCAGACGCTGTTTTTGAAATCACTGTCAATTCAGTGTCAAAGATCCCCAGCTGTCGAAGGAACATGGACCCAAAATGGTTTTAGCAAGAGGCATAGATCTTTATGAGCCCCACAACTGCAGAGGCCCATGAGGATCTATGCCTCTTGCAGTTGGGGTATGTTCAGTTTTCTCTGCAATGAATGGGTTAACATAAACGCCAATAACATGTGGCTTCTTTTGATATATGAGGCTGCCCAGTATTCATGGGCAGTATCATTTGATTGAGGACTAAAGTTTGGTGCCTTTCATAAAATGGTATTGAAGTGCAGCAAGACACTGAAACTATCTGGCAAGAATAATGCACTACTGGTATCATCAGTGTGCACAATTTTCAACATTTTGGTGGCTTCATTTATTTTATTTCATTACATTCTAAACAATTTCTACTCATGTGTATTTTTGCTAGTACATGTAGAAATGATTACAAGACAACGTTAATCTTCACAGAGCTGATGGACAACAACATATATTGTAGAACTGCCATTTTGTTTCAGCCAGTAATCGAGCTGTTATGATGAGTGAGGCATCAGCAATACAGCCTTCCTCTGCTGAAGAGGCGTGCCCTGCTGCAGACAGACGACTCTGGATTGGCAACCTAGATTTACGCATCACAGAGTGAGTTTCCTTTAGCATTTCCACCTTAACCGTTTGGCCATTGGTAGCGCTTTTTGTCAAACTGATTCCTGCAGGAATCGCCTCAACAAAAAGTGCTACTGACAGCTAATGTGTTAAACAGCTGAGTCAGTTGACAGGTCACAAACTTAGTTTAGGGTTGTTGTGTTACTCCCAGAAAGGGTCTATCTGTGTAGTAGGATAGGATTTAAAATTATGTCATTGGGACAGACAGAATGACAAAAATCTATCCCAGGTGCTCTACAGTCCATCATGTTCTTGAAGTATGGCTAGGATAAGTAACTGGATGCTCTTTTTATCTCTAGATTTGTCTGTCCCATGACGGATGGCCTTTCAGTTTTTTCGGTCCCTGTCAAAATTTGTCCATCAGATACAGAGAATTTTCCATTAGCGGAAAGCTGGAAAGCCAGTTGGAGGAGATGGTTCGACCATGATAATTCAAGGGTAGTGCCAGATTAGCTTGGCGCCTATTGGCTCCAAGCTAATCTGGCACTACCCTTGAATTATTATCATGGTTGATCCATCTCCTGTTGTTGTGTGTTGGGGCTAAATGGGTTAGTGAGCCACATTTTTCATGAAACTGTGATGAGCATGTTGTTTGTGGATTGTTTCACAGCCACTTGACTGTTGATTTGAAACACTCCGAGGTCTACTGTATTTGGGAGTACTACCCGCTCGGAGTACACCACAAGTACATTTGTAAACAATTCAAATGAGTTGCTTAGCATCTCATTTGAGTAGAAGTGTACTTGTGGTGTACTTTCCAAGTAGGCATATCTGGGGGGGGGGGGGGGGGGGGGGGGGCGGTACCTCAGCAGTTGCTATGAAAAGGTTCAGGTCTAAATCATAACAGATAATACAATATGCACCAAAGTTTCCATAAAATTTTGATGTGTGTGATTGTTGTGAATTGTTGCACAGCCACATGACTGTTAGTTTGAAACATTCCTTATCCTGCATAATGTGTCACTTGATGAAAACATTTACACTGGGATGTGACTTGATGTGAAGTTTGTCATGCCAGGTATGTGTTGCTGAAGCTGGTGCAGAAGTTTGGCAAGCCGGAGAGCTTTGACTTCATCTACCATACGTCTGGACCAGACAAGGGGAAGCCGCGTGGGTACTGCTTTGTCACCTACACTTCCAGAGATGTAAGAGCTAGTACTGTGTGTGTGTGCGCTTGACATTTTTAGGAGGCATGTATGAGGTGCTTACTACTTACTTACTTACTTATGCCTTGCACCCCTACTGGGGCATAGGCCGCCTACAAAGGATCTCCAAGAGTCTCTGTCCTGGGCTCTCCTTTCCACTTGGTTTCAGGTCATCTTCATGGTCTTAAGGTCTGCATCCAGTTCCCGGCGCCATGTGTTTCTTGGTCTGCCTCTTTTCCGCGTGCCCTGTGGATTCCATGTTAGGGCTTGCCTGGTGATGTTGTCTGCTGGCTTACGTAAGGTGTGCCCTATCCATCTCCAACGTCGTTGTTTAATTTCGTCTTCTGCAGGCAGCTGATTGGTTCTATTCCAGAGTTTGTTGTTGCTGATGGTCTCTGGCCAATGGATATTTAGGATCTTGCGCAGGCAGTTGTTAATGAAGACTTGTATTCTCTTTGTGATGGCAACTGTTGTTCTCCAAGTTTCTGCTCCGTATAAAAGAACTGCCTTGACATTGGTATTGAAGATCCTGACTTTGGTCTTGGTTGATAATTCTTTGGACCTCCAGATGTTTCTCAATTGTATAAATGCTGTTCGTGCTTTCCCAATCCTTTGTTTGACATCTGTATCTGAGCCTCCCTGTTTGTCGATGACGCTACCCAAATAAGTAAAGGCATCCACCTCCTCCAATGCTTCTTTGTCAAGCGTAATCGGGTTAGTGGTGGCTGTGTTTGCCTTGAGTATCTTACTCTTGCCTTTGTGAATATTGAGGCCAACCTGTGCGGAGGTATCTGCTACTCTGGTTGTCATCTCCTGCATCTGCTGCTGAGTGTGTGATAGTAGGGCCAAGTCATCTGCGAAGTCCAAGTCAGTTAACTGCTTCCAAGGTGTCCACTGGATTCCATTTCTTCTCTGAGCTGTAGAGGTCTTCATAATCCAGTCAATCGCCAGCAGAAAGAGGAATGGCGAGAGAAGACATCCTTGTCTGACGCCTGTCCTCACCTGGAATGTCTCAGTGAGTTGCCCTCCATGTACCACTTTACAACTTAGATCCTGATATGAGTTCCTGATAATGGTGGAGATTTTTTCAGGTATCCCATAGTGCCTTAGGAGCTTCCATTGGGTCTCTGTCCACGCTGTCAAATGCTTTCTCATAGTCAAGGAAATTGATGTACAGGGGTGAGTTCCACTCTAACGACTGCTCCATTATAATTCGCAGTGTTGCAATCTGGTCAGTGCAGGATCGATTTTTGCGAAAGCCAGCCTGTTGGTCTCTAAGTAGGGCGTCGACTGGGTCTTTCATTCTGTTCAGCAGAACCCTATTGAATACTTTCCCCGGCACAGATAACAGCGTGATCCCTCTGTAATTCGTGCAGTTACTAATGTCTCCTTTCTTCGGAATCTTAATAAGATATCCCTCTTTCCATTCAGCTGGTATTTGTTCCTGTTTCCAGATCTTCTTAAATAGTGGGTAGAGCATTCCCACTGTTGTTTCTAAGTCCGACATAAGCGCCTCTGCAGGGATGCTGTCTGGTCCTGCTGCTTTTCCATTCCTGAGCTGCTTAATGGCCATCCTAATTTCTTCTCTTGTGGGTGGGCTGTCTTCTATAGGTGGGTACGCTTCAGCAGGTTCGATGTCTGGTGGGTTCTTCGGTGCTGGTCTATTCAGGAGCTCTTCAAAGTGTTCTTTCCACCTGTTTCTCTGTTCTTGATCGCCCATGATTGGTTTTCCTTCCTTGTCTTTGACCGGACGTTCGGGTCTACGGTACTTCCCTGCTAGCTTCTTGGTGGTGTTGTAAAGTTCTTTCATGTTGCCCTCTCTAACTGCTTGCTCTGCTTTGGTTGCCAGGTCGTCCACATATTTCTGCTTGTCTGCTCTAATGCTCTTCTTCGTTCGTTTATTTGCGTCTGCATACTCTGCTTGTGCCTTGGCTTTCTCTGCTCTTGTTCGACTGTTGTTGACGGCCATCTTCTTGTTCTTCCTCTCATAAATTTTACTCAGTGTGTCAAGAGAGATCCATTCTTTATGCTGGTGCTTCTTGGGACCAAGCACTTCCTGGCAGGTTGATGTAACTGCTTCTTTAATTCCTTCCCACTTGCTCTCGAGGGTACCTTCCTCCTCTTCCAACAGCTCCTGTAACACTTGAAACTTGTTGCTGAGGGTCAACTTGAACTCTTGCCGCTTGGTAGTGTCTCTCAGGAAGCTGGTATTGTATTTCTATTGTGCCCTGTGCGCTGTGGTCGAGTTCTTTTTTAGTTTCAGTTTTAGCCTGGCCACCACGAGATGGTGGTCCGAGGCCACGTCCGCTCCTCTCTTTGCTCTCACATCTTGCATGGACCTTCTGAATTTCTTACTGATGCAGATGTGGTCAATCTGGTTCTTTGTTATGTGGTCTGGAGAAACCCATGTGGTCTTGTGAATGTTCTTGTGGGGGAAAACGCTGCCACCGATGACCAAGTTGTTTGATGCGCACAGGTCTGCCATCCGTTGTGTACACTACACAACCAAGGAGGCGACTCCAGGGAGTCGTTACCAAGAAACCCTGAGTGGCCTCCTCTGCCTCCCTATCCGGTCACGTGCTCGGCAGCATCCTGCCAGTCTTTTATGCTTAGCTCACGGGGAACAGTTGTGTTCAGCCTTCTTGGATACCTTCGGCTGTGTATGGTCGGATTACCAGTTGTTCTTTTTGTTGGATTACCTTACGCAAGTGGTGGTTTCTTGTTGGATTTACCCTACGTGGTCGCCTTTCACGTTTGCTTTGTGTTGCAGTATACAGGTGAAGACATGCGTTAAGTGTGGGGACTTTCAGTGGCCGAGCGACACCCATGCTATTTGCCTCCCCTGTTCCGGCTGTGCCTCCGATGCAGACTTGACACGTGCGCCACCTGGGTGGAGGAACAATTGTTGCAACTGTGGGGGTTCTACCGGCGCGAACGACCTGCGGCTTCCCAGGTCTACCCTCCCACATCCGCTCCTCCCTCCATGACAGGAGTGCTTGTCAGGCGCACCTGCTCGGACATTGGGGAGATGAGTTCTCGTCGGGCCCATGTACCCACGGAGCGCGGCCGGCAACGGCCTCGGTTGCCCCACTACGCGGTTAAAGATTCTTCAGGCCCCGACACGTCCACTGGGACATTGTTTGCCCGCTCCATGGAGCGCGGCCAGCAGCAGCTTCGGTCGCCCCGCAACGTAATGAACGACAGGCCACCTCAGCCGGACGAGACTACTGCTACTTGGTCCGCCCACTCCACGGAGCATGGCCGACGGCGGCTTTGGTCGCCCCGCAATGCGGTAAACAACAGCATCCCTGGTTCCTCCAAGGCCTTGCTAGTGTGAGCTCGGCAGCAGCGGCGATGTGAGCAGATGATCCCCCCACTGCACTTCAAACTACTTGGATGGAACATGGCACCCCTCCCATCGGTTGGTGTCTCTCGACGATGACTCAGCCTACTGCCAGAGGACTCCATCTTGGCCCTGCTCCTGGATGATCGTCGGTCTGCGACCCCTGGCTTGCGGTCCACCGGCAGCCTCTCGGCCCCTGCGGCCTTCTTAGCTCCGAGCATGGAGACCCTTCGGTCCTTAGATGAAGCCGCGCGGCTGATTTCGTCCCTTCTTCCACCTGACGCCTGCCCCCCCCCCACCCCCCCCGTCTCCCACTCAAGAGGAAAGCCTCCACATTTGTGGATGCCCCCAGGCAGGCCAAGAGGTTCAAGTCCCTCCCCCAGCCCCCAGGGTTCCAGGATCTCGTGGAGGCCTTTTCGGCGCACCTGCAGCAGGGCACCTTCGGCAACTCCGGTTTCTTCTCTGACTCCATGTGGTCCGAGGGATTGGACATCTCCTTTCGCCAGTGCTGGTACGCCGGACATTCTCAGGCTTTCTCCTGCCCCCTCCAGCGGTGGATGTCGCGGCAGAAGTACAGGCGGGCGGCTGCAGGGCCTTGCAGCTCCGGATGCCATGGGGACCGGTCGTGGGAGGGCCCTCTGACTCCCCCTACTCCTGCCCCCGCAGCTCTCTGCAGGGTCTCCAGTTGGCAGGAGGCTAGCTCGGCACCGCGACGCGTGGTGCTCACTGCTGTCGGACGACCCTTGGGTCCTCTCCACCATCTCAGAGGGCCTCCAGATCTCCTTTCGGTACCCTCCGCCTCTGCGGCGCTCCCCTCTCTGGACCAGAGTCCCGATCGACCAGCTCAAAGCGGATGATCTTCACGGCGAGGTCGCTGCCCTGCTACAGAAGGCCACCACAAAGGTGGTCTCTCGACACTCCCTGGCCTTCTACAGCTGTCTCTTCGTTGTCCCCAAACCCGGCGGCAAGTGGCGACCCATCATAGACCTTTCAGCGCTAAACAGGTACATTTCGGCGTCATACTTCCGGATGGAGATGGCCAGAGCCCTGAGGGCGTCGATCCAACCTCTGGACTTTGCAGTAAGTCTCGACTTGGCAGACACGTACCTGCACGTTCCCGTGCATCCGGCCTCCTGACGGTATCTGAGCTTCGCGTTCCGTGGAGTGGTGTATCACTTCCGGGCGATCCCCTTCGGTCTCAACCTCAGCCCTTGGGTTTTCACCAAGATCATCGACGCGGTCGTCGCCAGGTTCAGACAGTCGTCCTCGAGTCCGACTTCAACTATCTGGACAATCTGCTCCTCTGGAACCAGGTTATCTCCGCCCTGGAGAAAGGCAGGGACGCTCTGCTCACCCTCCTCCGCCAGCTCGGCTTCTTGGTCAACATGGGCAAGTCGGATTCCACACCATCTCACAGGTTTATCCACCTCGGCATGGAATTCCTGACCGACCTCAACTGGGTGCGGCTCCCCGAGGTTCGGATTCAGAAGATAGCAGCGCTGGCGCTCCATGTGTTCTGGTTCCGGCCAGGGTCTGGCTCCAACTTCTGGGACTCTTAGGCATGGCGGCGGAACTCCTGCCCCTTGACAGGCTGTACTTTTGGCCGATCCAGTTACATCTGCTCCTCTAGTGGCGCATGTCCTCTGTCGATCTGGCGGACCTGATCCCAGTGTCTCCGTTGGTCAGGCCTCACCTCCTGCAGTGGACGGACCTGTCCTGGCTAGCGTCGGGGGTTTCCCTTGTCTCCCCCTCACCCCCACTTTCCATCTGCATGAATGCGAGCCTCTCCGGCTGGGGAGCACACCTGATGCCGGAGTTCGTCACAGCCTCGGGCAGCTGGCCACAAGATCACGCGGGCAGACACATCAACTGGTTGGAGTTGAAGTCTGTTTGGCTCGCCCTTGTCGCCTGGGAGACTCGTCTCTGTCACCAAGCAGTCCTGGTTATCTCCGACAATGCCACGGTAGTCACCTACATCCAGAAACAGGGCAGGACGTGCTCACCCTCTCTCTGCATCATCCTGTACCAAGGCCTCCTATGATGCAGGGATCGCAGCATCGCTCTTCGAGTGCGACACATCCCGGGCCACCTGAATGTCCTTGCGGACTCCCTCTCACGTCGTGGCCAGCTTCTCCACACGGAGTGGTCACTACACCCAGACATCTTCCGGCTAATCTGCGCCCGCTGGGAGACGTCGGTGATCGACCTCTTTGCCACGTGGTGGAACAAGCAGCTCCCCCTCTTTGTCTTGCCCATTCCGGATCCCCTGGCCTGGTCGGTAGACGCACTCTCCATCCTGTGGGAAGGCCTGCTGGCGTACGCGTACCCGCTGTCCGTCCTGGTACCCAAAGTCCTCCAGAAGCTCCGGGGCTGCAACGCGGTTCTTCTGTTGGTGGCGCCATTCAGTTGGGCCAAGAGTTGGACCACCGACCTCCTGGACCTGGCCACAGTCACCCCCCTGCAGCTCTCCACCCCTCGCACGATGCTCAAGAATCTTTACCACCCGTGCCCGGAGCAGCTGTTCCTTCACACTTGGAGGTTGTGCGGCAGGCCCTCGCCGCAAGAGGCTTCTCGAGTGCAGCGGTGGAGGCTATCGCAGCAGCCCGCAGAGCTTCCACCCGGAACGTTACGGCCTACCCGGCACCGGCCTCCACGTGGCGTGGGTGGGTAGTCCACTCGGTCCCTGACTGAGTGGGCTAGCAGACGGGTGCCATCTTTATCCAGGATTAGGACTTGATGTCAGCAGATATGTTGTTCAGTCTTTTTCACTGGTCCGGTTTTTAAGGAGCTGTGCTTACCCAGGTCTTACCATGTTGGATTGGTCCTTAAAAATACGCGTGAGCTTTTGGTCCTTTGGATCCCAAGTGTTTGCCGTGCTTGGAGACCCGTGTCGGGGGAGAAGAGGATCCTGGTGGCTGAAACACTCCACTTTGGCCTTGACTTCTGCCTAAACGGGAGGCTAGTCGTACCGGCCTAGTCAATCGGCTCTTGTCACGTCGAGCCCTATCCCCCTGTTGACATGCGGGTTGTTATACGGAGCACCATGCTATAGCCTCTGATGCTGATTGGGTGCTTTACGCCAGTATTCCCCTGTATTCAACAGTGTGATAGAAGGCGGTGGCTCAAACGGTTCAATCGGGCTTACCCCCTTGAGTATATCTTTCGGGCAGTCTCCATTGTGCGTCGGCTGGAGACCCGCCGACAATTGCACTTTCCCTTGTTGGGCTCGGTGGCGGGCGGGGACCCCCGGGGGATGAATATCTATCATACTATAATATGGAAAATATCAAAAAACCAAAACTGGCACCAAAGCGGCACATAGCCACTGACATTGACCTTGAAAATGATAGCGACTCTGATTGTGGGGAAGCGACGCCTCAGGTTTCGGCCGTCTGGCCTCGCTTTCTCATTACTCTGTTCAACACTTTTTGTTGTCTTGTGCTGATCTAATCGACACAAGGTATAAACATTTCACGGCAGACTCCTTGAAGGTTTTGTTCCGGGATGTGCCCCCGGACAAGATCTTCAGTTTTTTGAGAGAGTGCCATATTTTTAATAAGATTTGAGCGTTTATAGATTATGATGTTTCTATTATTTTGACCTTTTTGAGAGTCCTTCGACGTTTTCTTTAAAGACCTGTGCGACATTTTAGCCTGACATATTTTTAAGTTATATTTACATTATGTCTTAAGACCTTTCTTTTAGTCTGGCTGACCAGATTTTTACCCTTCCCGCCGTGAGATGGCCTTAGTTGCCTGCTCGGCGTTAAACCCAAATAACTAACTAACTAACTCGCTTTCTCATTATCCACAGCAAAGTTAAAGAGAAGCCTGTTTCCAAGCTGCACCCTTTCCTGGTGGGGGAGACCCTCAGGAGCCGTGTTGGCAGGCCTGAGGCCCAGCGCCTCAGGTCTGGTGACTTGTTGGTAGAGTGCCGTACCCGGGCACACTCCAATGGGCTACTGAGGCTCTCCTCCATCGGAGACACTCCAGTGGAGGTCACTCCCCACAAAACAATGAATTCCTCTAGAGGAGTGATTAAAGATCAAGCATTGGCCGAACTGTCTGAAGATGAACTTGTACGGAACCTTAAGTCACAGGGGGTGACCTACGTCAGGCGCTTCATTTCCAAACGAGGTGGTAGGGAGATCCGTCTCCCTACCATCATCCTGACGTTTGGCACCCCCACAGCTCCTACTACCATCTGGGGAGGTTACTACTCCCTAAAAGTGAAAAAGTACGTCCCTCTCCCCCTTCGGTGCTTTAAGTGCCAAAAGTATGGCCATGGGCAGAAGACATGCCGCCAGGCAGAGGCCCTATGCGCCCGTTGCACTAAGCCCGGACACTCTGCTGAGTCCTGCACAGCCATCCCCCTGTGTGTGAATTGCCAGGGGGTGCATATGGCTTCGGACAAGAAGTGCCCTCGTTGGATCTCCGAGTGCAGGATTCAGCAGGTGCGTGTGGAGAAGGGGCTGTCCTTTGCGGACGCAAAAAAACTGGTTGACGGTCCTGGTGCAGCTGAGGCGGCGCCAAACTCAAATAACAACTTTGTGTATACTTTCAGTGCTGCGGTGGCAGGCAAGCGCCCCACCAAAGACTTCTCTTGTCAAACCCCAACTTCTTGGTTGGGGGCGGAGCCTCGGATCCTCTCACCCCTGGAGAGTAATCCTCCTCCGGTGGTGACGAGGAGCCAGGGAACGCAGAGGGCGGACGCTACCGGTCCGGTGGCACCGCCTTCTGCTGCCCCTAAGCCTCAGCCCCCACCCAAACCTGCTAGTTTGTCAACACCAAAGGTTTCTGGCTCTGGTCAGCCTTCTAAGGCCGCTAACTCTAGCGGCAGGAACGCTGCCCAGGACCAGAAGTCAAAGAAATCTATGGGACCGCCGTGCGCACGGGCCCAGAAGGGGAACATTGATGTCCCCCTTCAAAACAAATATGCTGCGTTGGAGGAGCAGATGGAGGGAGTGGAAGTTGTCGATGCTGCGGCAGCTCCACCCCCTTCATCTCCTAGGAACCAGAGGAGGCCCGGGAGCCGGACCCCTCTGTTTCTCCGACTCCTTCCAAGGCAAAGGACAAAGGGGGGAAAAACTCCGCACCCCCAGATAAGACATAATCATGGACTCTCTGCTTCAGTGGAATTGTCGTGGTTTTCAAGCTAACTTTGAGGAATTACGTCTTTTAGTCAAGTGCTATAACCCCTCAGTAATATCTCTTCAGGAGACTTACCTGAAGACTTCTGACCCTGTGTCCTTTAATGGTTTTAACGCTATACATAAAGGCTCTGATTCGGAGAGGCGCTCGGGTGGAGTGGCTCTTCTCATTAGTAGCCAAATTTTATGTAGCCCCGTTAGCATCGACACCTGTCTTCAGGCTGTCGCAGCTCGGGTTACCTTGAAGAAGACCATAACTATATGCAGTATTTACCTGCCACCATCCCTGCGGGTCTGTAGTAATGATTTTTTTAATTTAGTTGATCAACTGCCCCCTCCCTTTATTCTCATGGGGGATTTTAACGGTCACGCTCACCTTTGGGGTAGTGACCACTATGATGGCAGAGGTCAGATGTTAGAAGATGTTTTTTCTCAACTTAATCTATGTGTCTTTAACGATGGTTCACCTACATACTCTAACCCAGGTTCAGGATCTAGTTCTGTTCTAGACCTCACTGTGTGTGATCCTTCTCTCATGCTGGACTTTGACTGGAAGGTTCACGATGACCTGTGTGGTAGTGACCACTTCCCAGTAGTCCTGTCATCGGTCAGCTGTGGGGAGGATCCGCCGGTGGGGCGCTGGAATCTTAAGAAAGCTAACTGGCCTCTGTTCGCCTCCCTCTGTCAGTCTCGTCTTACAGAGGAGGTGGTCATGTCATCTGAAGAACCTATTTCTTTTTTTACTACTATTTTGTTGGACGTAGCGGGTGAAACCATCCTTAAAACTTCCGCATCAGTCCCTCGAAAGCCGAGAGTATCATGGTTCAACGAAGAGTGCCGCAAGGCCCAAATAGCGCGCAAATCTGCTCAGCGACGTGCTTTCCGTAATCCGTCGCAAGTAAATATTTTAACCTTTAAAAGACAGAGGGCGAAAGCCCGTTACATTTTTAAACGTGAACGCCGTGCTTCCTGGAGACGCTATGGAAGGCTGTTCGGAGAATTAGGGGCAGAGGTGGCTCGGCTTCTGTTGGCCATCTTAGAGATGGTGTCAGTTTGGTTACAGATAAAAAAGCTGTGGCCAATTTGCTTGCCTCCACCATTGCCCATAATTCTTCAACGGAGCATTATTCACCTTTCTTCCAGAGAGAGAAGGAGAAACGAGAGTCTCGTATTTGTGATTTTGAGTCCGATAACTCAGAAGACTATAATGTCCCGTTTACATTATCAGAATTGCAGCAAGCTTTGCAGAAATGTAATGACTCTGCTGCTGGCCTAGATACCGTCCACTATCAATTCCTAACGCATCTGCCTGAGAGATCACTCCTTGTACTTCTCAAGGCCTTTAACCATATCTGGAGAACTGGTCATTTTCCGCCGTCTTGGCGCCAGGCTGTGGTTGTACCGATCCCCAAGCCGGGTAAGGATCCTTCCGACCCGGGCAACTACCGGCCTATCGCTTTGACATCATGTTTATGTAAAACTATGGAGCGCCTGGTCAACGCCCGCCTGGTGTGGCATCTTGAGTCACAGGGTCTCCTCACAGACCTCCAGTGCGGTTTCCGGCGCTTCCGTAGTACAACTGACCATTTAGTCCGCTTTGAATCATTTATTCGAGATTTTTTTGTCAACAAGCAGCATGTCTATGCAATTTTTTTCGATCTTGAGAAGGCGTATGACACTACCTGGAAGTATGGCATAATGTCTGACTTGTTGGACATGGGTTTTAATGGGCACCTGCCCGTTTTTATTCGCAATTTTTTGACTAACCGGTCGTTCCATGTCCGTGTGGGCTCCACCCTCTCCGACTCCTTTGAACAGGAGATGGGTGTCCCACAGGGCAGCATTCTATCTCCTGTTTTATTTAGTATTAAAATTAATAACATTGTAAAAGGCCGTCAAGGATGATTCTGAATGCTCTTTGTTTGTTGACGACTTTGCTTTGTGCGCACGTGGTCGAGGACTTGCGTCCCTTGAGAGGCGCTTGCAGCTGTGCGTTGATCGCATCCAGCGGTGGGTGTCTCTCAATGGATTCAAGTTCTCGCCCTCCAAGACTGTTTGTGTGCATTTTACTAACCAGACGAAATTTTTTCCAGAACCTAGCCTGAGCATTGCTGGAGTGCCAATTAAGGTGGCCGAGGAGGCAAAGTTTCTGGGGGTCATTTTTGACAAAAGACTTACCTTCCGCAACCATATTAATTACCTTAGAACCTCTTGTCAGAAGGCTCTCGACATTCTTCGTGTCGTCGGTCGTACTGACTGGGGGGCGGACCGTACTGTCTTACTTCGTCTGTACCGGGCCCTTGTTCGGTCCAAACTGGATTACGGCTCTGTGGTGTATGGCTCAGCTTCCAAGTCTGTGCTACAGCGTCTGAACACAATTCACCATCAGGGTCTGCGGATATGTCTTGGGGCCTTCAGGACGTCTCCAGTTCCTAGTCTGTATGCCGAGGCAGGGGAGCCTTCTCTCAAGCTCCGCCGCATCCGCCTCATGCTCAGCTACGTTCTGAAACTGAAGGCCCATCCAGACAATCCTGCCTATGATTGTGTTTTTAAACAATCGTTTGCAGAGATTTACGATACCCATCCGGGAGCTGTCCGTCCACTTTCTTTCCGTGTCCGACCTCATCTGCAGGCGGCCGGATTGGACCTGGACAGAGTTTCGGAATCCCTGCAACACATCACTCCACCTTGGCTCTTACCAGTTCCTGACATCTTGCTGGACTTGACTGCCCACAAGAAAGACTCTACTCCACCAGCCATATACCAACAGAGCCTCAATGAACTGCTTTCAATTTTTCCTGGCTATTGTCGCATCTATACCGATGGGTCAAAGTCTGAGGATGGGAGAGTGGCTGCGGCCGCAGTATCCTCTCGCCATCCTAGACGCCCATTTAAGCACCGCCTCCCAGACCACTCATCTGTATTTAGTGCGGAACTGCAGGCGGTTCTGCTGGCACTCAAGCATGCTTATCGATCTAGAGAAAGGAACTTCCTGATTCTGTCTGACTCTCTTTCTGCCCTGCAGGCCCTTCAGGGCACAGGAAATGACCACCCACTGCTGGTGCAGATCAGAGAGCTCCACGCGGACTTGATGAAGGAATATTATGATATCATTTTTATTTGGGTGCCAGGGCATGTGGGCATCGAAGGCAACAGGATCGCAGATTCTGCTGCCAACGATGCCCGCAATGACCCTGTCCCTGACACACAGACTGTTTATAGTGATTTTAGACATGTGGCTAGTGCGTACATAGCCCGTGAGTGGCAGTCCGAGTGGGACAAAGAGGAAGCTAACAAGCTGCATGAAGCCCTTCCTAAGTTGTCCGACGGTCTACCTTATCGCTGCGGCAGCCGCCGTGAGGAGACTGTCCTGGCTCGGCTCCACATCGGCCACACGTATGTTACGCACTCTTATTTACTTAAACAGGAGGAGCGTCCATGGTGTTATGCCTGCGACGAGCAGTACTCTGTTCAACACTTTTTGTTGTCTTGTGCTGATCTAATCGACACAAGGTATAAACATTTCACAGCAGACTCCTTGAAGGTTTTGTTCCGGGATGTGCCCCCGGACAAGATCTTCAGTTTTCTGAGAGAGTGCCATATTTTTAATAAGATTTGAGCGTTTATAGATTATGATGTTTCTATTATTTTGACCTTTTTGAGAGTCTTCCGACGTTTTCTTTAAAGACCTGTGCGACATTTTAGCCTGACATATTTTTAAGGTATATTTACATCATGTCTTAAGACCTTTCTTTTAGTCTGGCTGACCAGATTTTTACCCTTCCCGCCGTGAGATGGCCTTAGTTGCCTGCTCGGCGTTAAACCCAAATAACTAACTAACTAACGGAACGTTACGAGGGCAAATGGAAGGTCCTGCAGTCCTGGTGCTCTGCCCAGCAGCTCTCCCCTACGAATCTGACTATGCCCCAACTGGCCGAGTTCTTTCTGTGGCTCTTCGTCCAACAGAACCTAGCCCCCATCACTAGCAGGGGTTACTTGGCCATGATGGCAGACACTTACCACCACTTGCCCCGGCCGGACCCAGGGGCATGCAAGGACCTATCGGACCTGATGGCGCACCTACATCTTCAGCGTGTGGTCACCCGCTCGCTGATCCTGCGCTGGGACTTGGCATGGGTGCTGACGTGGCTCAACTCGGACCACTTCGAACCTCTTCCCTTGGCACGGTTCAGTGACCTAACTGGGAAAATGTGCTTCCTGTTGGCCCTTGCCACAGCGTCCAGGGTGAGCAAGTTACATGCGCTCTTAGCGCGCCTCGCCTATCCGCAGTTCAGGTCCGATGGATCGGTGCAGCTCCTTACCGACCAGACCTTGGCCAAGAATCTGCTGCCCTCAGCTGCGCCCCAGGTCATAACTATCTGCCCACTCAGAGGAACGGACCAGTCCCGGGAGTCCCGTCAACAGGACCCGGTCTGGGCACTGCAGATTTACCTGCGCAGAACGAAACCACTCGGACTAGGGCGCTCCCGCCTTTTCCTGCCCTTGGCTCCGGGCAGACGTGACATCTCCGCTCAGACGATCTCGTTGTGGTTATGCTGGGTCATTCGGTCTGCGTACACAGAACTCTCCCCAGAGGGAGCAAAGACGATGCGCATCCGGGCACACGAGGTCAGATCAGTGGCAGCAAGCATCGCATTTGACCACAACTGCGCAGTGAGAGACATTGTGGTGGGCTGGTGGGCTGAATCTACCTTCGCCCGCTTGTACCTGCAAGACCTATCCGGCCAGTGTGACAACCTGGCCCTGGTGGGGGACATCTCAGTGCTGCAGCACTCCCTCCGGGCGCCTCAGGCGCTATAGGTACGCCTAGCTGAAATCGGTGGGAGTGGGTGCATGGCGGGGGGGTGGGGGGGGGGGGGCGCCTCGATAACCTAACGCATGGGGGGTGCAGTTGTTCCTTGCGAAATTTCGCTTTGGGGATTGCATTATGGGCGGCACCCTCCTCCTATTCGCTATTTTTCCTATTAGTAATGCCATCGGTAATAGGTTTGAGAAAAATGTATTTTTCTCTAAAATGTATTTTTTCGAAAAATACTTGCCGATTGCATTACTCGAAGGACCCTCCCTCCTGCCCCGCTTGCCGCTAATGAGCTAAGGCAAAAGACTGGCGGGATACTTCTTACACAGTCTTAAAACCCATCTTTTCCCATCTTGATTATCAGTGTTCATGTATTTAGTGATTTTCTGTTCTTTTATGTAATTGTACATGTGGCTTTGGTTTTGTCACCTTTTGTGTAATATTTTTCTTTTTCATATGTACGGCACCTAGTGCATAGGCGCCTTATAAATCTTCCTTATTATTATTATTATATACTGCCTAGCACGTGACCGGATAGGGAGGCAGGGGAGGCCACTCAGGGTTTCTTGGTAACGACTCCCTGGAGTCACCTCCCTGGTTGTGTAGTGTACACAATGGATGCTTAGGCTGAAATCGGTAAGCTAAGTGTACCTTCCTATTAGTAATGCCATCGGTAAGTATTTTTCAAAAAAATACATTTTAGAGAAAAATACATTTTTTTGGTTGTTTGTTTTGTTTTTATTTGATTTGCATTCCCACTGCACATTTAGTACATGGGTGTGGAGGGTTGTGGGGAAGGCACATAGAGGTGACGCCTATCGTAAAATTATCTTACCGGCATGCTTTTTGCTTGCATTTGGAAGGCACCAAGCACAAAACGGCCTTGTAAGTCCATCTGCTATAGCAGATCTTGTTTTGATATGCTTAGAATAATCTGCATATTTTCTGTTTGCATGCTGAGTACTTTTGTCAAAATACCAAATTTGGGAGTGGTACTCTGAATCTTACATCACCACATGACAGTTCAGGAGACAGATTGGCAATGATAGTTCAGGGGTGGTGCCAGAAGAGCTTGGCACCACTAAATCTGTGATAAATGCTTTGTTCAGATTGCAGAGAAGGCCATCAGGAGCCTGAACGGCAAGATGGCGCTGTCACGACGACTTATTGTCCATTGGGCCAATGAGAAACACGAGGAAGTAAGTTATGCTGTTCTCATTTTTACCTTATTATGCGTTTATTATGTAAAGTGAGATACAAAATGTAGTTAAAGTGTGTGAGCTTCTCTGTGATTTTGGACCTCACGGCTTAGATCTGCTAGGTCCTGAATCACAGACTAACATTATTATGCCGGTCAGCCTCAGTATCATTCGCCACAGTTTATCACAGTATCTGATATAAAGCATGCAGGTCTCTGCCTTCAACTGGGATGCAGGGTGAGCAAAATGTGGTTAGGTCGACTTCAGCCTTCTCTGGCCAGAGCAACCCTGTGTGCAGTCTGGGTGTCTTTTCTTCACAAGTCAGCATGACCATAACGCAATTGCAAATAGCACAGTCAGACTTTATTGCTCAAAGGTACTATAATATGCTGAGGTTGACCTGTACGTGGCTTGTCCCATTGTAATGTTTTGTCCCCCATCTTCTGTCACTACCTACCTCTAAAACCTGTTTTTGTTTTTTTTGTTTCTTCACAAGAAATACAAGGTCTTAAGACAAGTACTCTCTCAAGAGAAGGCTTGAAGGGCAAAAAGTGTCACCTGTCATTAAAGACCATCATCTTGGTGGCTACAGCCACATTAATCATGGTCTTTAACCCATTTAGCCCTGACACCAGAAAGCAGGTGATGGATTGACCATGATAATACAAGGATAGTGCCAGAATAGCTTGACGCCTGAAGGCGCCAAGCTAATCTGGCACTACCCTTGAATTATCAGGGTCAATCCATCACCTGCAACTGGTACATAGTCCAAATTTTGGGAAATGAGAATTTGTAAATAATACTGAGGCTGACCAGTATAATAATGTTAGTCTGTGATTCTGGCAGTCAACCCTTTGGTGCCTTTTATCTGGAAATTCAGTCGTTGGGTTAAATGTCTTAATGATAGATGATCTGTCATAAGGGCATTTACTTAGAACACGTTCTTTTGCACACTAAACGTTTAAATTAATGCAAGAGAACTACTGCTTACAGATTCCAGCATGTGATCCTTTTGCAGTGACTTGGGTGTACCAATAAGTGAATAACATTTAGAGTGTAGACCAATGAACCAATGCTGAGCCACTTTGTCTCATTGTGTCTTGTTTTGTGTTTCACTGTACAGGAGCCGAAAATTGCATTTGCCAGCAAACCAGCCGCCAGTATTGCCGAGGAAACCCAGGAGGAGCCTTCCCAAGAAAGGTCAGTAGTGAAGAACGGTAAGTAGTTACACAAAAACGTTACCCACACAAATGATAGTATAAAAATGTATGTCAAATATCTATGCAGAAAGGAATTTTTCTGCATCACAGTCCAGGGTTTCAAACAGACATCTGCTCACTTCTTCATTCCTGACACCATGGATGTCAATCTAACCCAACCAGTCACCACACATTACAACAGGATATTGCAAGACAACCATAATAGTCCATGACTGATGCCAGATTAGCTTTTGGTCGGTAGGCGCCGCTACCCTTGAATGTTTGTAGTTTGTCTGTTACCTATTGTCATATCTTAACCCTTTGCATGTCGGTAGCAGCCAAAACTGATACTGACATGCAAAGGGCTAATGATGAATTTATTAACCCCTTCAATGCTGAGAAAAATGGGAGCCCACCCAGTTGCGAGAGGTATTCATCATGAGTCCTGCAGTTGCAGGGGCTCATGAGGATCTATGCCTCTTAATGGCACCATTTTGTATCAATATTTCTTTGAAAGCTGAGGATCTTTAAGGTTGAATTTACATGTACAAGGATTTTTACAACATAATGCTGATTGAAGGGGGGTAATCCTTTGCATGTCGGTAGTGGTTTTGTCAAATGATTCCTGTGCACATCATCATGACAAAAACCGCTATCGACATGCGGAGGGTTAATATGAGTCCTGCTTGTTTGACCTTTCATGCATCAGTAACAGTTTTTTTCTTTCTTTCAGCACCCAGAGCAAAATTCGTGCCATTGAGGCCAAGTTACAGGCCATGCAGCGAACTCAAGGGGACTTCGGCCTGTCTGAACTTCCAGCCGCTCCTCCCGGATCAAGTCGCTATAGTAGTGTCAACACTGTGAAAACCACTCAGAGCAAACCCACCAACCCAAGGCGTCGCCCATTTGTGCCAAACAATCACAGACCTCGCCGCAGATGATGCTTGTGTGTGTAGGAGTTGAGTATTTGATCGTATGAGCATTGTAAAATCTTCTCGCAGTTGATTTGTTTTTGTTGTTTGCTCCATCACTGTCAGCTGATGCAGGTTCTGTTTCTCAAATCTTTGTTAAATTCAATGCTAAAGCTGCCCAAGGAATGTGGGTACAAAGTGGCATCAGCAAGAGGTATAGATTCTCATGAGCCTCCGCAAGTGTGGGGGCTCATGAGGATCTGTTTCTCTTGCAGTTGAATTGGCATCCGTTTTTCTCGGCAGTGAATGAGTTAATGATGTTAAATAGAAACCAGCCAGGACAGATACTAATTGTCAGCCATGTGCCTACTGGGTAATAGCACCGAGCTTGACACAACTGACTGCTGGGACAGGAACTCAAGAGTTGCTTGTTTGATGGTATGAATGTGTTGGAATTTCTTGTTGATCAATTTTGAGACGGTTGCCTTTTTTTCGCTGTGAAAAACTCTCGGAACTTACCTACAAGCGCCTGACTTTGGCCACACGTGCCCAATTTACATCATTTTCTCTGGAAGTGCAAGTGGCTTGTACAGCCTTTATTAAGGTTGTAGATCTGGGCAGAGTTGCATGAGAGAGCATCAGTCCTCAACAAACCACAAAGTAAGTCGCTCACTTTAGCACAGCACCTTGCGCAGTTGCTTGTTCATGACAAATGCTCTGTCATGCAACTCTTTGCTAGAATTGACCAAGGGAAGGTGTCTTGCCATATTAGCTCCTTGGCAGCGGAGCAAAAAGTGATGATGGCAACAAAAATTGAGAACATAAAAATTAGGAATGAGTGTAGCCATATGCACAATGCCAAATGGGAGTGATTTCACAAGTGGTACCGCTACATTGATACGCATACATCTTTTAACCACCTGCCACTCTGTCACATTTTTGTTGTGTGGCATACCGCACCGCTGTTACGTCGCTATGTGGAAACACCTTAACCCGTTCTGTGCTAATTGACGTAGATTGTTTCTGCAGTCTTTGTTAATTCAACACCAACAAATCCTATTATCCCAGGAACATGGATTCAAAGTGGTCTCAGCAAGTGGCATATATCCTCACGAGCTCCTGCAGGACCTCCTCATGATCTACACCTCTTGCAGTTGGGTGCCGTCCAGATTTTCCCGACACTGAACAGGCTAACGCATGCTTTGAATACTGAACTGAACGTACAGTGAATCAGGCATCCTCTTTCACCACATCAACATTGTGGCAACTAAATAACTTTGGCAGTAACAAGTTTTGTCCTGTCAGAAAAAGGGCGGGTTTGGTTCACTGAAAGTTACCTTTCCCTGGGTAAAATGCATATACATGTATTATGTTTGGCACGCTTTAAGACCATTGCATTTTTGGATTTGTGTGTGTTTATGAAGTAGACCGAGTGGTACCAGTATGATCTACATGTATGCCAAGTGTGGTACCAGTACTTAAAAACATTGTGTTTGCAAATTATTATTGTTACTGAATCAGGTATATTTTTGGACCACTTTGCAAGCTTTATGTATATTGGAACACCACATATAATTGAAGGCAGCATTGCAGCAGCATAGGCATATATAGGCATATAAAAATATGGGGAAAATGGTATTGCCAGTTTGGCGACAGTTCAGCATGTACAAATTTGAACAGGAGGGAGATGACACTGACGGTGAAACCTTACAAAAATCAAACCTTGAAAGGGGGTGGGGGCGGTATAATAGAGGGGAGAGGGGCACACACCTGTAGTCCAGCTACGAAACGATCCAACTTCTTAAAAATTATCAAAGAAATTCCAGAAATGGGTTGGGGGAGGGGGGGGGGGACACTTTGCCCCCCTCCCCCCCCACCCCCTCAATTCCTAAGTCACTGATTTGGAAAGGAAATTCTCAAACTCTGGACTCCAGAGGCCAACTGCACACACACACACACACGCACACGATCACACACACACATGTACACATCACAAAACACGTTCAAAACAATCACAAGGAAGTTTCTTGTCGTTGAGTTAGCTTCTGTGAGGCCTATCCAAAATAATTAAGTTTATAAATAAACGTGCACAATCTGCGGTTGTGCACAGATAAGTAAGAATCTGATGAATATTTGCCTTGCATTGGTGCGTGTGTGTGTGAGGGAGAAGTCTAGCATCGAAACACATTTAAACAAAAACAAAAAAAAAAACAAGATGAGGATTTCACCCCGCCTTAATCTACCGTATTGTTTGGAGCTCACATGCGTTTATCGTTTAGGAACATTCAGAGTTGTTCATATTTTTAGGCTTATTATGCTGATCCATTTCTCTGCTCTAAGCCAACACACGCGTCGGCGCACACAAATAAAGACGGACACGGTGCTTCCCGCCATAAGTACGCTCTGTGGGATAGTGTAGCGACAGGAATCCCGGCCGCATCTCCTTCTACTCTAAGAAGTACCCAACGGAGAAAGAAACACGCTTAGAAAAGACGGTTACAACACAATTTATTAATATTTCGGGTAATACAAACAAACAGAAAGACCAGTCGCTACTTATCTTCTTTCGCAGAAGGAATGTAGTGGCAACTGAAGGAAGTGACGTAAAATAAAAATAAAAGGAAGAACAAAAGTGCGTAAAAAGTAAAATAAAAATGACGTCAACGAAAAACTCGCAAGAGAGAGACTCGGAGAGAAACTTCTACTCTACCCACGCTCTGATCCACACACACTGGCACACAGAAGTAAAGACGGACACACGGCGATTCCCGCCATTAGTAAGCTCTGTGGTCTGGCGTAGCATAGCTATTCTGAAGAATAATTTAGCACAAGCAGCGGCGAAATGACGTTACTTCAAGCATCACGTCATGACATTAATCCCACGACGCCGTGACGGCTCGATCTTATACGTCACTCATCGCAGTACTAACATTTGACATTAGAGGATCAATCTTTGCAATTTTCTTGCTGATTTTCACACCTAGGGCTTACAGGTCACAATTTGACCAAGAGCCGGGACAACTTGAACAGCAGGCTTATGCAAACATTATAAAAAGTCATGTGAGTATTAATGAGAAGATATTTTTTCCCAAAAGAAAAATTAAAGTTATGTTAGCTGTTTTACAAATGACTCGAAAAAGTGGTGCCAAAAATTGTCTGATTTTCACACCTAGGGCACAATATTGACCTAATCGTCCCCGACAGCCGAGACAAACTGTAGGCTTATGTAAATACCGCATATGAGAAATCGTGCGATTATTAATTAGAATACTTTTTTGTGTGTAAAAAATATTCAATTGTTTTAAGATTAATCCCAAATAATTCGTGAAATTAATCCCCAAAAGGTGAAAATAATTTTAAGAAAAATTAATTATCACTCAAAACTTTCTAGAGGTACAATGCAGGTTAACAAACTCGTTCAATATCTCCCGTTTATCTAGCTATATGCAAAATATCTATTAAAATAAGAAAAATCGCGGACTCCTGTTTTTTGTGAAACGGCAACTTTCTCTCACCAATGAGCATCTTAATAAAAAAAAAAACTGCCTAGAGATTATTCTTTTACTAGGGACAATATCATACACTTTCAAGCTTGCCCGTCCTCAAACGCGGGCTCTAGTCGCTGTCGCATACACACACACGCACATACGGCGCATTGGCGCCCAAAAGATGTTTCTAGCAAGGTTTGCGTAACTAGACGTGACGTCAGTTTTATCTTGTTACTTCTTTACCAGAATTCGGGGCCCCGCACGCCCAGCACATCGTATGCATTCTACGGAATGCGCTTCGACCAGCCCCATTTCAAAGTCTACCGTATTTTCAAAACGGTAGACAACAAGAGGATGTCATCCCAAAGTCTACCGACGGTATTGTTTGGAGCTCACGTGCGTTTATCTTTTAGGAAATTTAGAGTTGTTCATATTTTTCAGATTATCCTTCTGATCCATTTCCTCCTAGCTCTAAGCTAACCTCTGATCAACACACGCTCCGGCGCACACAAATAATGATGGACACACGTCACTTCCCGCCATAAGTACGCTCTGTGGGTTCGTGTAGCGACAGACTAGAAGAAGAATAGCACGAGCAGCAAAATGACGTCACAATAAGCTTCACGTCATGGCATCGCTAGTCTCGCGAAGACGTGTGACGAATTTGATGTTTGACGTCACTCATCGAAAAGGCACGCAGCCTCTTCCGTGGCTATTTTCTTCCACACTGCCTCTGCCAGGGCTGACTGTTTGATGGGAATATATACTGGATCCAAAACTTGCAAAAATGAATTAATTATTATTCAAAAAGTTGAGACTGAGGTACAACGCTGGAGTTACGAGCTCATCCAATGTCTATTTCAAATCCAAAATCCCAAGTGAATCAGTAGAACGAAAATTACGGACTCAAATATGGGTCAACCGACTTTCTATAAGCGGTCTTCCTAAATCACAGTTCAGAGAGAGAGAGAGAGATTTGTGTCAATTGATGTATAGCAATGACGTGTCTGGTGCTTTGCGTCAGTTCAGCAACAATGTATAATATGTCTAGCGCTTTTACGTCACCGTCACTGTCTCAACTGAAATCGAGAATTCTTCGTTTCAACATTTTTTTCTGCGATGAATTATCAGTAGTTGATCCATCCCCTGCCACTGATGCACAGTCGGCATCAGGCATTCCAGAGAGACGTCATCAAAACTGATTGTATACCGCCGCTACGTGTCGAACGCACGCAGTCCTCAACCGAGGCGCTCCGCTTACAGACCACAAGAGAAGTCTTGCCAGAACTTCTGAACTTCCCCGCCCCTCTTCCGAAAATAAACAGACACGATTTTCTTACACACATCCTTTGTTGCCTTTGAGCGGAAAAACCGGCTGTATAACACACGTATGATACATTGAACCGTTGGCTATATCACACGTCCCCCCACCCGGATCTGCCCTGGGGGACTTGGGTTGGGTTAACTACTTTTTAGTTCCCAGGGTCACCCTGGTCAGCCCCCACAGGGTGGGTTTTTCCCTCTATTCTGGGGCATGTGTTTCTGTCTACCCTTGGTCCATTCACCTGTATTATCTTTTTTAAACTCTCCCTACTGTGTGCGCTGCCTGTAGCTCTTGATGTTGGATGTGTGTTGCTAAATGGTCTTAGCTTTATTTAGGCCCTATGTCGTAGGTTTATTTAACGTATTGGACTGGCTGGCGGGCATTCAATGTTGTGTTTAGTTTTTTTCACAAGCAGTGCAGGCACGTCCTGAGAAAGTCTTGTTGCTGTCGGGACGTTAAGCAATGTACAATCAATCAATCAATCTGTATCACACGTGATAAAGCCCTGATGTGAACCGCGGCCACTCAGTTGTGCACAAAATTGTCTTGTACAAAGTCTGGTCCGCAACTAGTGAACAAAAAGGTGCGGCCGGCACACGCGTCATTGAAACTTGACATACTTTAACGTCACGTCAGCAATGACATCATTAATACTGCTGTGACGACTGGGCGTCACATGATATATTGCGCAACGCCGGGACGGCGCGGCGTTAGAACATTTATCTGGCGTCGAAAAGTATTGACGCCACATTTAAGTTATTGGTAGCAGGGGTTTGCTACACCGAGGACCCTTGTAGGGCTGAGCCTGAGGTCAGTCAAAGGAAGCATCATGTTGCCGTACCCCGAAGAGCGAAGAAGTTTTTTTTTTTTTTTTTTTTTTTTACGAAAACATAGAATAGGTACAAAGCTGGTTAACGAACTCATCCAATATCTTTTTCGAAGCTAGCTGAATTGAAAATTTCCAATGCCTGAATATAACACAAATTACGGACTCAAAATTAATGTTGCCGAGTCGGCCCGCTGAACCGACTTTCTACCACTCGGTGCCGACGGTAAACCGGCACCTTTCTTTTTCAAGTAACGAGTAACTGCAATTCACTGGTCAAAATGAAAAGTACTCGGCCGATATACATCTTGAAGGAAGCATTTTCATTTTAAAGTTTCCGACCTGAACGTACACAAACACAGAAGAAACTCGTGTCTACATACATACACGCACACAGCACACATGTATACACGCACAGCGTTTCCCGTCAAAATAGTGTACGTTCAACTAACGCGGTTCAGTCGGTAGCGTATCTCTTGGCTTGGACTTCGCGAACGAAGATTTCAGGGGTTGCCCACGACGTCTTCAGGCATGCTCGTGGCGGCTGCGGAGGCCAATCCGGGACAGGCAGGTTCGACCGCAGTGGCTGCAGGGGAAGGTCTGGCCAGGGTTCTGAGTCAGTTGCGGCATCTCTGTTTTTTTCTTCTCCTGAGCCGCTTGTCCTTAAGGCTAGCTTTGCGAGAGAACTCAAAGGAAACGGCTGCTTTGTAAATGGTGGAGCGCCAGGTGTCGCGGTCCGCAGCAAGCGAAGACCAATGGCGGTGGTCGATTTGGTAGGCACTATCTATCTAGTCTATCTATATCCCGTAGTCTTGCCGACCGTTGGGGCACCACTGCTGACTTGGCAACCAGCTCCCTCCATTCCTCTCTGTTCTCTGCCATTCGGCTTAGTGTGTCTCTCAGCTTCAGTCCTGTCCACTCTGAGATATTGTCCTCCCATCTTTTCCTCTGTCTTCCTCTCCTTCGTCCTTCTTGCACTATGTGGCAGGCGCTAAGTGACTTCTTGAGACAGTCTTTGTATCTCTTCTTTGGTGCCCCTCTGTCTCGGTGACTGAGTCCAGTGGTGATCTTGGGTAGGTGATGATCCTCCGGCCATCCGCCTGGAGACGTGCCCCGCCCAGTTTAGCTGTGTCCGCAGCAGCAAAACCTCGATGCCCACAGTTTCTGCCTGTAGTCAAGGACCTCGACCTTGGTGACATCACTGAGTAGTCACTCAAGTGAATGCCGAGGATGGTACGGAGCAGGCCGCAGCGCCGGCTGGTGGAGGCCGTTCGAGGAGTCGTAGTTGGTTGCGGTAGAGGGCCCAGGACTCGGGACCATACAGCCAGCAGGGTGGTGAGGACGACAGCTCTGTACATGCTGATCTTGGTGCCTGTTTTCAGCTGTTGATTGTGCCACACCCGCTTGAATACGGTCCCAGTGAGTCGCCCTAGCCGTATCTAGGCCGCATGACGTAATTCCGACAGTTGTAACGTGTTAATTCACTGTCAGAGTCTGGTGTGTGCCCGCCTATGTGCGTCATTTGCATGCTACGGAACGTGCTTCGACCAGGTCGATCTCAAAGTCTACCGTATTTTCAATACTACGGTACTGAGGCAACAAAACCGCACTGAAGAGACTTTGTTTACTAACCCTAGAGCCATCAGGAACATTGAAAGCTACGAGAGTTACCGGCCTTGAGTGCATTTATCTAGGGGCAATCACTCTGAAACGTAGAAGGTGCGTCGATGCCGGGAAGAAAACTTTCGACGGTTTTTGACGAAATTTCAGCATTGATCAACGAAAAATGGTGAGTATTTAAAGAATATATAAAAATCAAAAGGCAAGGTACACTTCTTAGATCTGTTGTTTTTTGTTTTTGTTTTTCGCAAACGGAGGTTAGTTGCACAGATCGCACAAACCTTGCTCTGTCTGCTCGAATCTTGTGTACTGTTGAGTGATCTGATGATGGTTTTGTTTTGTTTTTTTCCCCCCTGGTTTTATTCTGGAAGCAGTTTCACGATTTTTTTTTTCTCTCAGTCGGTGACGCTTCATACAGACCTTGGTGACATTAAGTTGGAGCTGTACTGTGAGCAATGCCCGCGCTCATGTGAGGTAGGTCTAGAACTGGATCAATGTCATCAGGTTTAACGCCCAGAAGCCTATTGCATGAACCCAGGCTCTTGACATTGTACTTATGGGCCGGTTACAACTTACATCGAAATTCCCAAATATGAACACTAGACGGTAGATTGACCCAGATAAATCAACTTTACAAGGGTGGTTCCATTTAGCCTGGTGCAGCCAAGCTTATCTGACACCATTTGAACTATATGTTTTGCTGTAATGTGTTAAGGCTGAATTGGTTCATTATTTTACACACAGAAGCATGCAGCCACGTCCATATCTGAGACTGAACGTCCATATGTGAGACTGAGATAGCACGTCCATATCAGAGACTGAGATAACACGTCCAATATCATATATATGTCAGACCGAGAGTGCTTGGCCAAATGGCGGCATGTGTTTATAGTGAGCAGGAAGTGTTTATTTGGTCTTGATTTGTTTTATTTATTGATGAAAAGTCTGTGATATGTGGCATTCAGACTTCTCTCAAGGCGAATCGTTATTTAAATATTTATTCTTAGTTCTCACAAGAACTAGGCTTCCATGGATTTTCATGAGAGAGATCATAATATGTGAAAAGTTTCTGCAGTGTTAGAAAACTACTCCCTGTTGACATGCATGTGTTTACTGTGTTATTCATTTGTCCCAGAACTTTCTGGCCTTGTGTGCAAGTGGATATTACGACGGGAGTATTTTCCACAGAAACATCCCTGGCTTCATGGTGCAGACAGGCGACCCCACTGGTAAGCACAACTGGCCCCTGAACACATTCGCACTCACGCAGTCACATTCCAACCCCAACCCCAAATCTGCCACTCGCCCCTCACCCACACGAATATGCACACATTCATTATGTTTATGATACATGTTGTTTTATCCCTTTCATTTTCCTTGACAATACCTGCTGCATGCGCTTGTGTTAACTGCTAATGTTCATCGCAGTCGTGTTATGGGTCATTCTCTGAAAAGGTGGACAGCTGAGGGTGCAAAAGTTTGAGCAATCAAATTCAATATTTGTATTATTTACATATTCACCCATTTTATAGGCTAGACTTGTTCTGATAGTAAAGGGATAGCATGCATAAAACCATACCTTTGCATTTTGTTTATCTTAAGTTTGATGCCGGTTTATGTCTAAAAGCTTGAGAATGAATGAGGCCACAGTACTGACCGTTATATTGAATTGCAATGAAACAGTCAGCATTGTTGCAGAGATAGCACTGCTTTTCTCACCACACATGAACTGAGACAGCTTTACAGCACATAATTGAAAAAAGCGTGCAAGTTGCGATTGGGAAAAGTGTGCGAGTTGTATAAATACATGGAGACCGATTGCAGTGATTTGGCTTTTTCAAAATTCCAGAAAGCTAAATTTCATCTTTTTGGTCCAGGCAGAACACAGTATTTCAACCAGCCCATTCCATTTGCAAGAGGCTGAAATTCTCATGAGCCCCTGCATCAACAGTACTGTACTGGTGCATCTGCAGGGGCTCATGAGAATTTCTGCTTCTTGCTGGCCATAGTTAGACTGTGGACCATTTTCAGTCATTTACATTTTTTTGTCTGTACGAGGGGGTGCTGATAAGTTCTTGGCTTTGCCCCCTTCCAGATAAAAAAGAAAAACGAGTGTGGGGGCATATGACACCCTAATATCTTAGTATGTAACTGTACAAATATCAGGTGTTTGCGATTCCAACAACTGTGTCTTTTTTTAGGTAGAATCTATGATGGCAGGGGCACAAGCAAGTTTCACATCGTTGAAGGTACGGGCTGTCATGAAGTTTTTGTTTCTCCAGAAAAAGTTTGCAAAGGACATTCACACAGAGATGTCACAAACACTGGGGTAGAAGTGTCCTTCCTACAGCACTGTCAAAAACCTGGATGTCTCGTTTCAAGACTGGGCATTTCACCGTTGAAGATGAGCCCCGCAGTGGGCGCCCCCCATCCTCAACTGACCCGGCAACCTGCGATGCTGTCCATGAGCTGATTATTGAGGACCGGCGAATATCCGCAAAAAGATAACCCAGATACTGGACATATCACGGTAGAGTGTTGGGTTTGTTATCTTCACTATCCTAGACATGCGCAAGCTTTCAGCGAAGTGGGTGCCGAAATGTTTGAACAGTGATCAGAGGAAGGAACGAGTTGACACATCCAAAGCCGTTTTGGCCCATTTTGAAGCTGCACACGACTTTTTGGCTAGGTTAGATACTGAGAATAATACCTGACTCCACCTCTATGATCCTGCAACCAAGGAACAGTCAAAGGAATGGCGCCACAGTGGGTCCCCATGGCCGAAGAAGTTCCGCACACAGAAATCGGCCAAAAAAAGTCATGGCGTCCGTTTAATGGGACAAGGACGGTATTCTGTTGGTGGACTACCTACCTCAGGGCTCTAGTATCACCCGACAGTATTATGCAAACCTCCAGGACCAGCTGAAAGAGGCAATTAAGACGAAACGACTTGGAAAGTTGACCAAAGGAGTCCTTTTCTTGCAGGACAATGCACCTGCGCACACATCCAACGTTGTGGCTGCCAAATTGAACACCCTGGGTTTCCAGTTAGTCCACCATCCACCCTGCTCACCTGACCTGGCCTCTTCGGAGTATTATCTGTTCCCGAAATCGAAGAAACACCTGAAGGGGTAACGTTTTGAGGACATTTCTGACGTCACACATGCTGCTGACAGCTGGTTTGAGGCTCAACCGACGGACCTTTACTTGAACGCTCTAGAAAAACTGCAATTACGCTGTACCAAGTGCATCAGTCTCAAGGGGGAATATGTTGAATAAATGTGTTATTCATAACTCTGGCTCTCTTCTTTCTGGTCAAAGCCAGGAACTTATCAGCATCCCCTCGTACACCCATGAAAATATAATTATGCATTTATTTTGAACTATTTCACAGTGGAAGAGTTGCAGGAGCCATTGTGTGGAAGATTCGTCATATGATGTTTACCATCACATGATCAACAGGAACAAATGGAGCCAGCAAGACAAATTGATTCTTTTAGGGGGCTCTGTGGGGGCTCATTAGGATTTATTGCTCTTGCAGTTGGGTGTCTGCGGTGTCCTTGAGGTGACAGATTGTAAGTAATTTTCTGTGTCTTGTTTTTTCCACTAGGTACAGGCAAAGGGGGCGAATCAATATGGGGTGAAAAGTTTGAAGACGAACTGAGAGAAAGTCTGAAGGTAAGAGCACATTAGCTTCGTTACTGTATCTTGTCTGGACAATATTGTGAAAAAAGAGTCAAAATTACTAATACTATCCTGTATCATTTTCTTTTTCCTATTTTCAGTCCACTCCCGGCTCTGGCAGTCACCTGTTTGATCTGGATTCAGTACTATAAAAACCCTCTTCATATTGTGTAGTTATGTGTAGGAATGTCTTTTCAGTGTACATGTACAGTCTCAGACAGTTAAAACTTAGAGTAAAATACAGTAAACTTTCAATATAACAAATCACCTTGGGACCCAAATATTCTCATTATATCAAAACATTTTTAAGTGAAGTAATTTGTATTCAAGTGGTGTTGTGACCTCTGAAAAAATGCTGTTGTGTTATAACCAACATCTGCTATGTCCAGCATTGTTATAACTTATATAAGTGACACCAACTGCATTTTTTAAAAAAGAAGATAATTATACATGACCTTTAGAAATACAGTTTGGACCCAGTTTTATTTTTCCTTTAACCCATTTAACCCAACGGCTGCATTTTGGGGATGCTGCCCAACCACTATGCACCAGTTGCAGGAAATGTATTGACCATGATAATTCAAGGGTAATGACCATGATAATTCAAGGGTAGTGCCAGATTAGCTTGGCGCCTGAAGGCGCCAAGCTAATCTAGCACTACCCTTGAATTATCATGGTCAACCTATCTCTATCATGGTCAACCTATCTCCTGCTGTAGGTTGTCAGGGTTAAATGGGTTAATAATGTCAATATGAAAAATATACTTTCAGTTGTGAAAGAGGGACAGAGCAACAACACCTGTTATGTCTTTGACATCATTTAATAATTTTTCTATGTTCTACTTCAGATGCGTGTTACCTCATGGTGTTAGCTAAAAAAAATTCCGTCGGTAATTGATAGCTAACCAATTTTCTAATTGATTGGTTGACTATAAAGTTATCATCAGTATCTTTTTCATGTTGCTGTCACCAAAATCATACGGAGAATTAACTCTCTGCGTGTTGGTAGTGTTTTTCGCAATGATCTCAGCAGGCATAATCGTGACAAAAACTGCTACCGACACGCCCAGGGTTGGCAGAAGAACTGTTTTTCTGCGACATTTAATCATGATTCTGAGCACGGACTGTTTTACAGCATAATGCACGTGGTGTGGTTTCCATGGCGAACAATGGGATGGACACGAATGGTTCCCAGTTCTTTATCACATATGCTAAGCAGCCACACCTGGATATGAAATACACTGTCTTTGCCAGGTAGGGTCATATTCGTAGACGCATCTGTCATGCTTCAAAATTGCTTCGGTTACTGTATTCTTTATCCTATTTACCTGAATGTACCACAACAGGATACCAATTGCCCGTGACAGCTCAAGGGTGAGGCCAGAATAGCTTGGTGCCTCTAGGCGCCAAGCTATTCTGGCACCACCCTTGAACTGTCATGGGTGATTGGTATCCCACACTGTAATACGGTACACTCATCACGACCAAGAAAAAAGTGAACACGATCCAAGTGCAAGAGACATAGATCTTCATGAACCCCCACAGTTGCATGGGCACATGAGGATCTGTGCCTGTCGCTGACACCCACTTTGTATCTATATTCCTTGGAATGCTGCGCTGGGACTCTTTTAGCGTTGAATTAAGAAAGATTTCAGAAGCAAGTCTGTGTCCATTGGTAGGGAACATATTTTGTTTCCAGGGGACAACTTTATATTTATAATTTGTGAATTTTTGACAGTGGGACATGCTAAAGGAGTATCATGAATGTTATTTCATTCTGCGGTTGGCTGGCGGTAGTGCGCCACATAGGGGAAACTCAAAGGGCTGTTATCATTTTGTTGCCTTTCTTGCCAAGAATAGTTCCCCTTGGTGCATGTCATTTGTCAGTCCTTCCTGTGTGAGCTACTCTTGATAATTTAGCATTTAATGTAACTTCTACCTCAAAAATTAACCCCTCTGATTCCATCACTCACCCATTTACTGTTGCAGTGTACTGGTATAATGCATTCATTCACTCAATGTGTACTTCTGTTGCTCACTATTTTCATGTCGGTTTTGCTGCGGAGTGATTGTTAACATTTTTTTGTTTCAGAGTGATTGACGGTTTTGAGACACTGGAGTCACTGGAAAAGGTGCCAGTCAGGGAAAAAAGCTACAGACCTGAGGCTGACATCCGGATACGCAGCGTTACAATCCATGCAAATCCACTGGCTGGATAGATTCTGTGTGTGTTTGTATGTGTGTGTGTGTGTGTGGGATTGATTGACATATTCAGCACTGATCTGCGAGTAGGTGTGGATTGACCATGACAGTTCAAGGGTGGCATCAGAATAGCTTGGTGCATAGATCTATGGGTAGTTGAAGGGAAGACCCAATGTTCTAAGACCATAGTAAACCATGTGGACTAATATCCAAGTGAAATTTGGGAGTAAAAAAAAATGTCTCAGGTAGCCCTAAACAGTTTCATGTGTACATGTGTATTGAAATTCGCAATCGCCATTTTAGCTTCAAAAGTTTGTTTTGCCCAACAGAAATCTCATATCATTTGGTGACCGGTGAGTAATAATAATAATAATAATTACGGTATTTATAATGCGCTTATCTTATAATAATTATAACTCTAAGCGCACACTCACAACTCGCGCACGCATGCGCACGCTTTAGACAATGACTCACGTACCACAAACAGTGAAATACATTACGACGGTCAGCTTGGGGTGGGGAGTGCGGTGATATAGTGCTAAAACTGTTGAAAGAGGTGAGTTTTGAGGGCGGACTGGAAGGAGGAGAGAGAGTGTTTCTGACGGAGAGAGAGTGGGAGAGTGTTCCAGATGGATGGACCGTAGACGGAGAAGGAGCGGGGACCGAAAGTGTTAAGTTTGGTGCGAGGGATGTGGAGGCGGAGAGGGTCGGAGGCAGAGCGGAGGGAGCGGGAAGGTGTGTAGGGGTGAAGTAAGTTGGAGAGATAGGCAGGAGCGCAGTTGTTCAGGGATTTGGTTCTCCTTGTAGATATGGATTGACGATGATAGTTTAAGGGCGGTGTCAGAATAGCTTGCTGCATAGAGACACCAGGCTGTTCCGCCTCCACCCTTGAACTATCATGGTCGATCTGTCTCCTAAATTGCATTGTAGTAACTCTCAAGGACAATCGCAGTGTTGGGAACGTCAAGATTTGGGCTCAGCACCTTATGTTCACTGGGAATAATTTCCAGTCTCAGGCTTTCTGCAAGAGGCTTTGATTCTCATACACCCCTGCAGATGTCTTCTGTCGTGGAGGTTGATTCAGCTTTTTCAAAATCCAAGAAAGCTGATTTCAGGTTTTTGTTTCATCTGCAAGAGGCATACATTCTTATGAGCCCCTGCATCTGCAGTACTGTACTGGTTCATCTGCAGTACTGTACTGGTGCATCTGCAGTACTGTACTGGTGCATCTGCAGGGGCTCATGAGAATGCCCATTGCTTTCCCTGCCATGGACCATTTTCAGTATTTAAATTTTTCACAGAAGATGTAATTGTGACTGCAGATGCAGGGGCTGTTGAGAATTAGGCCATATTACAGGCTCATTAGTGAAAGTTGGCAACTGAAAATACAGAGGTTACGCCAACTGTGCCATAATGATTTATAAATATCTGCATTTTCAAATCTTCACCTGCTAGACATGAAAAGGACATTTGTGTTAATGGTGTATGAATGGGTTTTTCAAATAAAAAAAAATGTTGTTGCACAAGACTGTGAATGTGCTAGTTTCAGTCATGGTACATCAGCTTTCACCCATGTAGAGTGAATGGGTTGCTTCGTGGACATGAGTGCAGGCATGCATACAAAGAAATCAAGAAGACTGAAGAGACATTTCAGTTTGACCAATTTTGAACATTTAGTAAACATTGTATGAGCTACTTCAACAAGTAAAATAAAATGATGAAAACGCAAAGATGTTTATTTGTTTGTATTTTTTACATTTTGTACACCATTTTATTTTTTTGGACAAGTTTCTCGGACATAAGTTACATTTGTTCTAGGCTGACTTTTGCGAACATGAAATATACACAAGGCAGTCGGAGAGATATAATTTTGACAAGGGTTTATGATTTTTATCCAGATGAGTTCTGCAAGAGAAGAGACATGGAGAAAAAGGGAAGAGAAGGGGAAAGTAAAAACATAACTCTTTGGCTGTCGGTAGTCGGTTTTGTCATGATTATTCCTGTAAGTGTCAACTAGAGGAAAACCACTAATGAGAGCTAAAGGGTTAACTTGTGTGGCAGTCCCTTTGGCTGTTGGTAGCGCCTTTTTTTCCCCCCACGATTCCTGCAGGAATCATGGTGACCAAAAAGTGCTGCCGACAGTTAAAGGGTTATAGTTTGCATGTTGTCTTGAAGCTGTGTATATACCCAGTGAATATCCAGAACGGAGGGTAGTTGAAGCGATGTCAGCTGCAGTTGGCCTGCATACAGTTGTGGTCCATGTTGGCCCTACAACCTTTTGCTCGCTGGTAACAAATTGTCATACACTGTTCAAAATGACTGCATGTTTGATTTGGACTGGTACTATTATTGCGGTCTGGGGAAAACAAACTTGTGCTGCGTTTTTGCATTCCAGGGACACAAACTGTGATTTGGGCATGTGTTTCTCTGAGTGGGAGACCCTTTCATGACAGCTCTCGATCGTCTGTGAACTACATCTTTGGGTATTCATAATTAAATGCTTTAGCTCTTTGCATACTAATTGACTTTTCTGTATTATGCCACCAAGTAATTCAGCCCCAACACATCGCAGCAAGACATGGGTCGAACATGATAGTTCAAGGGTGGTACCAGAATAGCTTGGCGCCTATAGGTGCCAAGCTATTCTGGCACCACCCTTAAACTATCATGCTCGGTCTGTCTCTAGAATTGTAATTCAGACCTTCAGAGGGCAACTTCAAAATTTGGGGATTTTGGTCCTGGGGCAGAATGTGTTTATTTCTGGATCTGGGGCACATGACAATAATGGCTTGTAACGACACATTAGCGCTAAAAATAGCCTAGCACGTACTGCTAGCGAACCTTGGCTGGGCGGATCGTGCCGCCGATAGTATTCTAGTGGAAGTAGTCTCACCACAGCTGACGTCGACACCTATCGGCAAAGAGTTAAAAAGGTGGTTGTTACAATTTTTCTTCTTTTTGAATAAATAATTGACACGGAGAAAGCTCAGTCAATGCATTAGCACATGCACTTTTCAGAATGAAAATAATAACAGTTTCAGGAAGAAGAATAAAATGAACATGGCAAACTCATAGGGGCCCGACGATTAATGCAAATATGCTGTGCCACTGCGTGCGCGCGGCCACCGCGTAAATAGACCAAGTCAGAATCATAGGGGCCTGACGATAGTGCTTTGACTAATGCAAATCCACTGCGCCACCGCGTGCACGCCACCGCCTACTAAGCTCAAGTCAGAATACAAGGGAGGAAACAAAAGGCACACAAAGCGACGAAGCACTGTGACTCCAGAGCAGTTTTCAACCCTCAAAGCAACCATCTGCCTAAAACCTCGAACTGAACAAACTCGGTACATAGTTTGCCACAAATTTATACCAATCTTGTCCTAAGATCAAAACTGATAGCCTGAGTTTTTGGCAATGCTATTTGCACAGTCAAGCATCAATTCATTCATAGTAGACGTCGAGTTGCAGGGTTTTGGATGTGGCCCCATGCTCATTTTTCATTGGTTTATGTAAATTAGCATATCCAATGAAATTAAAACAAGAGTGTGTCTTACTGTCGACATGAACTTGTGACCTGCATGCAGCAGTCGCTGTAGGTACGTATTTCCCCCAGCCCGAAAAGGTCTACTTTAATGGAGTCTAGTTTAAACACTGCTCAATTGTCAATATCTTTTGGAGTAATTAGCTTCGACTTTAGAGTAAACAAAGCAGAAAACCGTGGATGCACTTTAGTGCATAGAGGCCTCTTTCACGGCACTCTACTAAAGAGTTTAACGTTCAACTCTAGATGTTGAGAAAGAGGTCCTGGATATTTCCGGCCACAGCTAGAATTTCGCGGGTGTGCTTCGTTTCCTCCCTTGTATTCTGACTTGAGCGATGTACGCGGTGGCGCAGCGGATTTGCATTACTCGTCAGGCCCCTATGGTCAGTATCACAAAAGGGAGGAAACGAAGCACACCCGCGAAATTCTAGCTGTTGCCGGAAGTATCCCGGACCTCTTTCTCAGCGGCATCTAGAGTTGAACGTTAAACCCTTACTAGAGTGCCGTGAAAGAAGCCTCTATGCACTGCAATGCATCATTGTTTTCTGCCGTGTTTAGTCTAAAGTCGAAGGGAATTACTCGAAAAGACTATTGACAACTGAGCAGTGTTTAAAGTAGACCTTTTCGTACCTAAAGCGACTGCTGCGTGCAGGTCACACCGAAGTTCATGTCGACAGTAAGAAGCACTCACTTGTTTTAATTTCATTGGATATGCTAATTTACATAGATTTGTGGCAAAATGTCTACCGAGTTTGTTCAGCCGCCCGAGGTTTTAGGCGGATGCTTGCTTTGAGGGTTGAAAACTGCTCTGGTATCACAGTGCTTCGTCGCTTTGTGTGCCTTTCGTTTCCTCCCTTGTATTCTGACTTGAGCTTAGTAGGCGGTGGCGCGCACGCGGTGGCGCAGCGGGTTTGCATTAGTCAAAGCATTATGGGCAAACTATGTGAGTTAACCACACGCCTGTGCTTTACAAGTTACACTTTTTCATACCAAATTACACGTATACACAATTCACACAATAAATTGACATTGATAAATGACGGGATATAGTGACTTTGGGACGATTGCGGCCGAATTGTCCATACACGTAGGGGCCTGTCGATGAAGCTTTTACTGAATGCGAATGCCGCTGCGCCACCGCGTGCACAACCGTCGCCGCACAGTAATGAGTCTGTGCGGTGAACGGTTGCGCATTCAGTAAGAGCAAAGACAATACATTATATTATTTGGTAAGAGATCCGCCGCTGTCCGGCCTCCATGAAGCCCAAGATAACCTACCTCAATACATTAACCCATCCAACCCTCAGCTTTATGAATTAACCCATTCGCTGCCACTAAGCGCACAACTTATTAAGCTTTGAAAGCAGGGCACATCAGCTTGGAATAAACCCTAAGAAACATGTACTGATGTGAATAGGGTCCGCGTTCAGTAGAAGCTCAGGCCCCAATGATGGCCAGCACTGGAGGCAAAGAACTTCATAAGCCCGCGCATCTGCCATCTTCTCGAACGCCGTCACACTTGGAGTTCGGCTCTCAAAACGAAATCTGTGGTCTTCTGTAGCGCCTCCACATGCCCGTACAGTTTCTCTTGTAGAGTGGCGGGCTTCGGCCATATCTCCTCCCTCAGCAGCTTGTCGTTCCCACAGTCCTGGAGGATGTGGTCTGCTCTGCTTCTCCACAAGGGCACAGGGGAGATGGCACGAGGTGAAAGCGTCTGTGCAGGTGGAAATTGAGTCGGTTGTGCCCGGTCCTCAGACGGAAGATGGTCACCTGCTCTTGTCTGGACAGCTGATGGTAACTGTCTAGGGCCGTTGTGGTGGTCTGTTACTTACTTACTTACGCCTGTCCACCCCTACCCGGGTATAGGCCGTCGACGAGAGACCTCCAGCGACTCCTGTCCTGTGCTTCTCCTTCGATTCTACTCCAGGTGGTTCCCAGTCTCTTGATGTCTGCTTGGAGGTCTCGACGCCAGGAGTTTCTCGGCCTACCTCTTTTCCTCTTTCCCTGGGGGTTCCATGACAATGCCTGCCTAGTGATACTGGAAGCTGGCTTTCTCAGACTGTGACCGATCCATCCCCATCTTCTTCGCCCAATTTCATTCTCTGCTGTTATCTGCTCTGTTCTCTCCCAGAGTCTGACGTTGCTGATCTTCTCTGGCCAGTGGATTTTCAAAATTCTTCTAAGGCAACTGTTCATGAAGGTCTGTACTCTGTTGACTGTGGTTTTTGTCAATCTCCATGTCTCTGCTCCATATAGGAGAACTGCTTTTACATTGGAGTTGAAAATCCGGACTTTGGTGTGTTGTGACAGCTCTCTGGAACTCCACACTTTTTTCAACTGGAGAAAGGCTGCTCTGGCTTTACCGATTCGTGCTCTGACATCTGCATCAGTGCCGCCTTTTTTGTCTATGATGCTCCCGAGATAGGTGAAGGACTCCACCTCCTCCAACGGGGTGCCAGCAAGCAAGACTGGTTCTTCCCTGGTTGCGTTCAGCCTCATTGTCTTTGTTTTCTGTTTGTGAATGGTGAGGCCCACTTGGGACGAGATGTCAGCAAGCCTCGTGGTCTTGTCCTGCATTTGTTGATGAGTGTGGGACAGTAATGCCAAGTCGTCTGCAAAATCGAGGTCGTCAAGCTGTGTCCACAGTGTCCACTGTATTCCACTTCGTCTGTGCTCTGTGGTCATCTTCATGACCCAGTCTATGGCCAGTAGGAAGAGGAACGGAGACAGCAGACACCCCTGCCTGACACCAGTTCTGACCTGGAGCTCTCTGGTGAACTGCCCTTCGTGGATCACGCGACATGTCATGCCATCATAGCTGCTCTTGATCAGGCGGACGAGCTTTGTGGGTACACCGTAGTGTCGTAGGAGTTTCCACAGAGTCTCTCGGTCCACGCTGTCAAATGCTTTCTCATAATCCACAAAGTTGACGTACAGCGGGGAGCTCCACTCCAGAGACTGTTCCACGATGATGCGGAGAGTGGCGATCTGGTCTGTACATGATCGGTTCTTCCTGAATCCTGCTTGCTGGTCTCTCAGCTGGGGGTCAACGGAGCTCTTCATTCTCTCTAGGATGATCCTGTTGAAGACCTTTCCTGGTACTGACAGCAAGGTGATTCCTCTGTAGTTGGAACACTTGCTGAGGTCGCCTTTCTTGGGAAGCTTGATTAGGTACCCCTCCTTCCAGTCAGCTGGCATCACCTCCTCTTCCCAGATCTTTCCAAACAGTGGGTACAACATCTCCACTGTTGTCTCTAGGTCTGTTTTCAGAGACTCCGCTGGGATGCCATCTGGCCCTGCTGCTTTGCCATTCTTCAAAAATGCCACTGCTTTTCTGATCTCTTCCCGGCTGGGTCTGTCACAGCTGATGGGTAGGTTGGTCTCTCCAGACCAAAAAGGTGACTGCCAAGCGTGTAATATGCAAAGAAGTACCCAACGGAGAAAGAAACACGCTTAGAAAAGACGGGTACAACACAATTTATTAATATTTCGGGTAAATACCCTTTGTCAAAATAGACAAACAAACAAACATAGAGATTAGCCGCTACTTATCTTCAATGGCAGAAGGAATGTTTGGAGGAGGTTGGTCTCTGCCGGCTTGATGTCGGGTGGGCTAGGTCTGTTCAGTAACTCTTCAAAATACTCGGCCCATCTGTCGAGTTGGTCTGCTCTGTCTGCAATAGGCTTGCCTTCTTTGTCTTTTACTGGTCTTTCTGTATGGCCATACTTACCCGACAATCTTCTGGTAATGTCGTAGAGCTGTTTCATGTTGCCGCTGCCTTTTCTGCCTCTGCTGCCAGGCTGTCTGTGTAGGCCCTCTTGTCTGCCCTGATACTCCTCTTCACCTCGCGGTTGGCTTCCGAGTATTCCCCCTGTGCCCTTACTTTGGCTGCTCTCGTGCGACTGTTGTTGACCGCTGCTTTCTTCTGCTTCCTCGCTTCTATCTTCTTCAAGGTCTGTGCCGACAGCCAGTCCTTGTGGTGGTGTTTCCTGAACCCTACAGTGTCTTTGCAGGTTGAGTTCAGCGCCTCTCTAACTGCCTTCCACTGCTGCTCTGTGGTGACCGCCTCCTCTTCATTAACTAGCTCCTGTAGCGCTTGAAACCGGTTGGACAGCACCAGTTTGAACTCTTCTCTAACTCCAGTTTCTCTCAGGAGGCCTACATTATAGCGCTGTCTTCTTGTTGTCTCTGTGCGGCTTTTCTTTAGCTTGAGCTTCATTCTTAAGGTAAGCAGATGGTGGTCTGAGGCGACATCTGCTCCCCTCCTCACTCGAACATCTTGAAGGGATCTTCTAAATTTCTTGCTAATGCAGATATGGTCTATTTGGTTCTCTGTTGTATGGTCAGGTGAGACCCAAGTTGCTTTGTGTATTCTTCTGTGTGGGAAGATGCTGCCTCCAATGACAAGTCGGTTTAGAGCACAAAAGTCTACAAACCTCTCCCCGTTCTCACTCATCTCCGAGCCTAGTCCCTGTCTCCCCATCACCTCTTCGTATCCGGTGTTGTCCTCCCCTATTTTGGCATTAAAATCGCCCATGACGATGGTGATGTCTCGCTCCGCACATTTGTCCACGGCACTCTGGAGTCGGTCGTAGAACTCTTGTTTCTCTTCCTCGTCACTGTCATTGGTGGGCGCATAACACTGGATGACGTTCAGCTTGAGCTTTTTCTTGGTTCTAAAGGCTGCTGTGATAATTCTTGGCCCAAGAGGTTCCCAGCCCATCAGCGCTCTCTGTGCCACTGGTGACAGCATGAGTGCTACTCCTTCTGTATGGGGGGCATTCTCCTCTTCATGACCTGAATACAGAATCATCTCCCCACTTAACAGCCTTTTCTGGCCAGACTGCGTCCATCTGGCTTCACTGATGCCTAGCAGGGAAAGGTTGTACTTTTGCATTTCCGCTGCTATCTGGGCGGCCTTGCCGCTCTGGTACATGGTCTTGACGTTCCATGTGCCCATGGTTGTATCCCTGGATAGAGAGAGGCGGCTCGGTCCTGTGGCTTCCGAAGACTTCCGGCTTTCACCACAGGACGTCATAAGTCTTCTAGTAGAAGAACCTTCCTCCTCCAGGAAAGGAATTACTGTTAGTCTTTTCGTCGGCGTTTTTGTAGCTATTTCCTTTTTTGCAGGGTGGGAAAGCTACCCCCACGCCCAACCCCCTTACTAGGAGGACCAGGGGTTTTCTGTCGGGGTCACCTTCCCTTAGACCATGTTGGTTCACGGCACCTTATTTCATTCGGTGCACCCCTCTCACGAGGGACCCCCTATCCACCACCCAGGGGACGCGCCTCAACGCCGTATGGTCCCAGCGCGAGGTGTGGTGGTCTGTACACAGACTTAATGATGGTCTTCATCTCTGTTAAGCCGACTCCATTTTCATCTTGTTTTTCCTCTGCGCCCACTTTTGCCATATGACACTTGGAGATGAAGTTCTTTGCCTCTTGCAACTGGGTGGCATTCGCATTTTCCTGTAAGCGAAGAGGTTAATGTACTATATACCACACAATACCAGCATTAATAGTGAATCCAGTGTGTGTCCTTGGTTTGAATTGAAACAACATGCGCTGTAACCTCATAGCTTCCGATTCAAAGACTGAAAAAGCGGCAGTGAAAAATTGATTGATTGTACATTGCTTAACGTCCCAACAGCAACAAGGCTTTCTCAGGACGTGCCTGCACTGCTTGTGAAAAAAAAAACAAAAAACAACAGAATATTGAATGTATGTCGCCAGCCGGTCCACTACGTTAAATAAACCTACAACATGGGGCCTAAATAAAGCTAAAACCATGTAGCAACACACATCCAATATCAAGAGCTACAGGCAGTGCAGACAGTAGGGAGAGTTTTAAAAAGGCAAATACAGGTGAATGGACAAAGGGTAGACAGAAACACATGCCCCAGAATAGAGAGAAAAACTCGCCCTGTGGGGCTGACCAGGGTGACCCTGGGAACTAAAAAGTACCTAACCCCACCCAAGTCCCCCAGGGCAGACCCGGGTGGGGGGGCAGTGAAAAAGGCCAGCAAAAGCTGTAACCCCTTCACCGCTACTGTGACGATACCGCTGCCGAAGCGTTATCGTCTGTAGCAGTCAAGAGGCTGAATACATTAACCCATCCAGCCCAAACGCTCTACAGCAGGAGACCGCTTGACAATAACGGTTCCGCTAAGGCGGCGCCTGACTCGCTAAATCAATGATCCCGAATTCTGGCAAGCCAGTGATTACGGACTGATGTCACCCAGGTACTGCCGAGAGAAATTGAACATCATCCAACTTCAAGAGGCATAGATCCTCATGAGACCGCTTGACAATAACGGTTCCGCTAAGGCGGCGCCTGACTCGCTAAATCAATGATCCCGAATTCTGGCAAGCCAGTGATTACGGACTGATGTCACCCAGGTACTGCCGAGAGAAATTGAACATCATCCAACTTCAAGAGGCATAGATCCTCATGAGCCCCCCGCAGTCGCGGGGGCTCATGAGGATCTATGCCTCTTGTTGAAACCGTACTGTATCCGCGTTCCTCTCGCGGCTGGGGATCTCTGGCGCTTCATTTACAACCTGATATCGCACTGACGCAATCCGCGCCCAAGGGCAATGGAAACTTTATGGGCGTTGGCAAGAAGGCAAAAAGTGTATGTGGTTCAATAATACTCACAAGAAAAAAATCCCAGTGCCATTTTCAAAGGTTAAATGAAGTTCCGTACAAATCTGGATAAATGCAGTTGATGCTGGCTTTCCAGCAATATACAAATCATTAACTCATTAAGCCCTATGCTCGAAACTCCCAAACTTGAGAGCTGTCGTCTGAAGACAGCATGGCAATTCAGGAGATAGATCAACTATCAAAGTTCAAGGGTGGTGCCGCCAGCGGCACCTACTGGCAGTACTATCTATCAGCCTAGAGGCGCCAGCTGTTCTGGCACTACCCTTGAACTACTGTGATCGTTCCGTCTCCTAGTGTAGGGTATCAGGCGTTTGTGAGTTAATTACTAACTCACTTCAGTAAATAATACGAATTTCATACACATTTAAATACAATATATATCATCATCATCATCATCAGTCCCTTGCCCGAACTGGGCGTTGGGGGGACTGAAAGGCAGCAGCAACAGACAGTGCTCTCCACTGAGTTCTATTTTGGGCGGTGGCAAGCAAGTCTGGCATCTCGAGTTCGGTCCATTCTTTTATGTTTGCGACCCAACTCTTTCTCTGACGACCTCGCCGACGACTTCCTTCGAGAGTGCCTTGGAGGATAGTCTTGGACAAGGTGTTGTGTCGGGTCACGTGGCCAAACCAAGCAAGCTTGCGCCGTTTCACGGTTGCCAGAAGGGGTTCATGTGGGCCCACCAGGGAAGTGACGATGCTCCGTACATATTCGTTGGTCTTGTGCTCGCGGTACGAGATGCGGAGCAACTTCCTCAGGCACTTGTTCTCAAAGGCCTGGATTTTCTTTTCTGAGTCTGCAAGCAGTGTCCAAGTCTCACAGCCGTAGAGTAGAATAGACACTACGAGGGACTTGTAAAGCCTGTACTTGATGGTGAAGCTGATGGAGTTACTTCGCCATATCCTGTCTAGCCTGGCCATTGCGGATGTTGCTGTACCTATCCTGATACGGATCTCTGCTATGCAACTACCGTCTTTAGACAGGGTGGCTCCCAAGTACTTGAAGCTATTGACCTCTTCTAGCTTCTGGCCGTTCATGTGGATGTTGCTGCTGCTGTCGCTTGTGGTGTTGATCATCACTTTGCTTTTATCCGTACTGATCTCCATGCCATAAGACCCTGCGCTACTTGAAAGTTTGTCTGTCAGGTTTTGAAGCTCACTATTGCTGCCTGCCATGAGGTCAATGTCGTCTGCGAATCGAAGATTGCACAGGGATCTGCCACCAATAGAGATTGAAGTATGGTGGTCGTGGAGGGTTTCCTGCATGATCTTCTCCAGGAATATGTTGAAAAGGACAGGAGAGAGCAGGCATCCTTGACGGACACCGATCGTCGTCCTGAAGAACTCGCCTGACTGACAATATATATATGTGTCAATAAATAAGACAACACATGCTTTCTTCATCATGGCAATCCCAAAGTTGATAAATATTCCACAGTTTTTTTTTTTTTTTTTTTGGGGGGGGGGCGGGGGAATTATAAAAAAGGGCGGGTTTATATCAGTTGCAGCCGGGACTCCACTCCCATCCACTAATCCAGCTTTCAATGACTGACTGGAAGGCTGTGCCGGGGTTGGCAGCTGATGAGCCGCTGGGTGGGCCGGATGGTAGACTCATGAACTGAATATACTTTCCACACACTATGAAGACGTTAACCGATTTTCGTGGGCCCGAAGACGTGTTGCCACTGGGGATACCAGCGTGTACGCATTCAGTTTAACTGCATGTGGGTTCGGATCCGACTGAAGATAAAAACAGAACGAAGTGAACGTTAACCTCGTCAATGCCAGAACACAGAGAACATCATGCAGAAGACATAGATCCTTGTGAGCATATGCGGGGGCCTCTGACGGTGTATGCGGGGGCCTCTGACAGTGTATGCGGGGGCTTCTGACAGTGTATGCGGGGGCTTCTGACAGTGTATGCGGGGGCCTTGACGGTGTATGCGGGGGCCTCTGACGGTGTATGCGGGGGCCTCTGACAGTGTATGCGGGGGCTTCTGACAGTGTATGCGGGGGCCTTGACGGTGTATGCGGGGGCCTCTGACGGTGTATGCGGGGGCCTCTGACAGTGTATGCGGGGGCCTCTGACAGTGTATGCGGGGGCCTCTGACAGTGTATGCGGGGGCCTCTGACAGTGTATGCGGGGGCTTCTGACAGTGTATGCGGGGGCCTTGACGGTGTATGCGGGGGCCTCTGACAGTGTATGCGGGGGCCTCTGACAGTGTATGCGGGGCCTCTGACGGTGTATGCCTCTTCAGTAGCCGAGTATGCCTCCTCATGCATAAAATCATAATAAAGAAAGAAGCACGTTTATTCAATACAGTACGTGTCTGTTGTATTTGTCCACTCTAAGCATGCAGTTGGGATTTTCTTCTGTTTTACAGTTAACTCATTCGAGACGTGCCCCCTCCGGATACGCGGCTTATGCCGCGTATCCGGAGGCGACACGTCTCGAATGAATTAACTCATTCAAGGTGCCTCGCATCCATAGGTGTGGAAGTGTCGCATAGCGGCGGATCGCGGCACGTCCGTCTCAAACACTGCCGATGTATCGACGCCTTCAAGGCGTCCCGCATCAATAGCTGCGGAAGGGCCTCATACTGAGGTGGGCACACAGTTCATTTGCACGGCATACCCGGGGTCTTCTGGTCAGAATAGAACATTTCATGAAGCTCGCCTTATCATTCTGTGAAGCTCGTCTTATCATTATGTGAAGCTCGCCTTATCATTCTGTGAAGCTCGTCTTATCATTATGTGAAGCTCGCCTTATCATTCCGTGAAGCTCGCCTTATCATTCTGTGAAGCTCGTCTTATCATTATGTGAAGCTCGCCTTATCATTCTGTGAAGCTCGCCTTATCATTCTGTGAAGCTCGCCTTATCATTCTGTGAAGCTCGTCTTATCATTCTGTGAAGCTCGTCTTATCATTCTGTGAAGCTCGCCTTATCATTCTGTGAAGCTCGCCTTATCATTCTGTGAAGCTCGCCTTATCATTCTGTGAAGCTCGCCTTATCATTCTGTGAAGCTCGTCTTATCATTCTGTGAAGCTCGCCTTATCATTCTGTGAAGCTCGCCTTATCATTCTGTGAAGCTCGCCTTATCATTCTGTGGAAGCTCGCCTTATCATTCTGTGGAAGCTCGCCTTATCATTCTGTGGAAGCTCGCCTTATCATTCTGTGGAAGCTCGCCTTATCATTCTGTGGAAGCTCGCCTTATCATTCTGTGAAGCTCGCCTTATCATTCTGTGGAAGCTCGCCTTATCATTCTGTGAAGCTCGCCTTATCATTCTGTGGAAGCTCGCCTTATCATTTTGTGGAAGCTCGCCTTATCATTCTGTGGAAGCTCGCCTTATCATTCTGTGGAAGCTCGCCTTATCATTCTGTGAAGCTCGCCTTATCATTCTGTACACGTTTTGCTTTTACCCGTCACAGTATGTACAGTCTATTTCGCTTATAACAAGGTCCGTCGGATATAAGAAAAGTCGGATATAACAACACTTTTTCACAGGTCCTGACGGCACAGTTCCTATGGTAAATGACTTCGCTCATAACAAACGCGGAAATAGCATCAAGAACAACTGGGTCCCCAGGCGTGTTGCAATATCAGAATCTGACAGTGTGTGAGGTTACACTGTTTCGACTGTCAGTGTGTCAGTCAGCAAAGCGTCATTTTGGTGATGGTTTGTGATTTTTGGATCTTATGGCTCCAAGCTGAAAGGTCCCGAAATCACAGACCAATACACATTAACCCCTTCGCTGATAGTGATCTCGAATTTCGCGTCTACTACAACGACCGACATTCGCCTGAAGAACAAAGATAAAAACGGGACAAAAATAAGCACACAGAACACAGGACTAACAAGAAACGTAAATACTCATGACCCCCCCCCCCCCCCCCCCCCCCCCCCCCCGTGCCTACTCAAGTCGCCAGTCTGTTCTCCATTTAGCAGTGCCAGTCACTTCCTTGTGAAGAACGCACACCTTTCGCCAGCGGCTGATGGAAATCTATCTAGCGGGCAGTTCGAGCAACTCGGTAACCTCTCACTGCCGAGACAAAGTAAACGCTAAACAACTGTAAGAGGCAAAGATCCTCATGAGCCCCCGCAGTAGCGGGGACTCATGAGGATCTATGCCTCTTGCTGTGACCACTTTGTATCCATGTTCTTTTGACGGCTCGGGGCGTTTGACGTTGAATTTATACAAGTTTCAAAACTGGCAGTGCAAGGGTTAATCAGTTGTGGTCGTAATTTCGTACATAAAAAGTAGGGAAAACAATATGCACAAATTAGACACAATCACTGAATTAACCCTTTGGCTGTCGGTAGTCTTCGCGACTAAAAGACCCACAGGGTTAAAAGCCGGCGGACAAACATGCGACACATCTGACGCCTTTGTGCGCTCGTTCATTCAATGATTGCGAGACATCGTGAGACAGCCTTTCTCGCTTGCTCGACGTCAATCCCTAATAACTAACTTCATCATTGCGTCACATGACACACTCGTGCCTTCTTTGGAAATCCAGAACCGACATCTAGGCTGTAGCTTTCCCCCAAATAATAATATAAAAAAACCGTGCGGTATCGCGTTTGTCCTTGCTTTTAACTCATTCTACCCCAAGCCCGAAATCCCCAAATGTTGCCGTTATTCTCTGAAGACTGCAGTGCAGTGCAGGACACAGATCGACCATGATAGTTCAAGGGTGATGCCAGAATAGCTTGGCGCCCATAGGCGCCAAGCTATTCTGGCATCGCCCTTGAACTATCATGGTCGATCCTTACCTTGCTGTGGTGTGTCTGGGGTAGAATGAGTTAATCCAGTTTTTGTCGAAACGCGTGCAATTTTGACCTTCATCTGATTTCCGGAAATCGTCTATTGATAACCCTTTCAGCCCCACGGGCACATTTCCGAAATGTTGGAAGTGTTACTTAACGACAATGTACCAGTTGCAGGAGGACCATTATAATTCAAGGTTAGTGCCAGATTAGCAGGCGACTTCAGGCGCCAAGCTAATCTGGTACTACCCTTGAATTATCACGGTCAATCCATCTCCTGCTGTAGGGTGTGGGGCCAAATGGGTTAAAGGCTCGCTCTCACGTACCAACATTTTTTTTTAATCCCTGTAGAACACCCGTATCCGTGGCTGGCTCATCTTGCACAGACAAGGCATTGGACAGTAGCAAGACCTCATGAGACTCTATCCCTTGGTGGCCGGTGGGGGTGGTCCTAGTTACGTAACGAGTGTTCGCATTCAACCTCGTGTAACTGCCATCATTTTTTTCGAGAAAAACAAAACCAACCTATGTACATTCTGTATGCGAATTCTGTACACGCATTCAACGACCGCCGTGAGATGGCCTTAGTCGCCTGCTCGGCGGCGTTAAACCCAAATAACTAACTAACTAACGCATTCAAAGAATGTATGATCCGAAGCGCTCTTCTCGTGGTGGTGATGAGCCTTTCTTGTTCACCTACAGATTCCAGAGTTCATCAGAAAATGGGGAGGATGGGGGGGGGGGGGGTGGGGAGGGGGAAACAATCAAAGAGACAAAACATCAAAACACTATTTCGCGCTAAAATAGACGATTTCCCCAGAAATCAGAACTAAGTAGGTGAAAAACTGCGTTTCTTTTGACGCGAACAGTGCATGGACAAGCATGGGACATAGCATGTATGTCCGGGCTTTTAGTCCACATCTTGTGACGCACTTTGTGGATCCACAATGTGCGTCACAACACGTGCAGTGTTTAACCGCTACTTCTATCGTCTTACTAGGTTGCTTGCGAACGCCATCGCAAACCAAACTGTTAGAATTCTGGACTGAAAATCTGGCATAGTTTGGCCCGGCAGACATGAAGGCGGCCCTGAGCCACGAAACAGGCCGATTCTCATGGGCACCTGCGGCCGAGGCATGTGTGACGTGATTGACGTGTCAGCCTCTGTTCGCCTGGGGCTCTGGCCATGGTGAAGTTCTTGACATGCCGGTTTTGGACGCTGAAGAAGTCCATGTTACAATGACACAACTGAACCCATCTCAAACTCTTTGTACACAAAACAATAGGCCCGACGTCGGCCGCTATCTGGCGGCCCGCGTATGGGGATGGCGGCCGACGCCGACACGAGGTCCTTTTGCTTAAATGGGACTATACCCTACCCGATGAGCTACTGCGGCTGCAGTGACTCATAGAATCAGTCTTTTCCTCTTTTTTTCCCCCTCACCCGAACAGACGTGAACGGTCATTTCAACACAACTGATGCAAATTTCAGTGCCCATAGAGTTCATGCGTTAATCTGCAGCTCATTCTCGGCACCTTTAAGAGGAACAGATTCTCATGAGCCCCTGCAGCTGCAGGAGGTCGCGAGAATCTTTGCCGTCAGTTGAACGGATCCTCCGCTCTGACAAGTCTCTTAAGTAAAACAAATTTCAGTGTCCACAGCGTTGGGTGAGTCAAACAGGTTTGGCGGCCGTGACAGCTTCTACGTTACTCTGCAGAATGACCTGTAGCACGGAGTCGAACACACTGCGCACGCTGGCCGTGTCTATAGCGCACGTGACGTGCGAATAGAAATTCTTCTTCCCGGCCGCCAGGGACTCGAACTTTCGCTTCAAGAAGTGCGTGGCCTCTGTGTGGTCGCATGTACCTGAAACAGACAGAAAAGCGTCCCAGTACAGGCTGAATTTTTTTTTAAAAGGGCACAGACATCTTCATTCAAACAAACAATCAAACAAACGAACGAACGAACGAACGAACGAACGAACGTACGGACGGACGGACGGATGGACGGACGAACAAACAAAAAAAGAAACAAACCACTCACTTGAACAAAATAGTTTTGCTGTTGTCCTTTAAGTCTAAAGTTAAAAATCAGCAAATCGATCGATCAATCCATCCATCCATCGATGTGCATAGGCAATCAATCAATCAATCAATCAATCAATCAATCAATCAATCAATCAATCAATCAATCAATCATCCATTCATTCGTTCATTCAAAATAAAGCAACAAGCAGAAGAAAGCATGTCGCTGTACTGACCTGTGTATTCTGGCATGGCCTTGGCGAGGGAGGAGACCTTCAGCTTGTTGCGGAACACGTCCCGCTTGTTGAGGAAGAGGATGATGGGCGTGGTGGCGAACCCGGAGTGGCGGCACACCGCGCTGAACGACTCCATGGCCTCCTCCAGCTCCGTCTGCAGCATAGATATACATCACATACGTCAACGCAACTGGTCACGCTGAGCTGTACTGAACATTTCGGACACAGCAAAGTCAACGTAAAGTTGTTTAGAACATCTGGACAAACCAAAGTCAACGTCCCAGTAAAGAAAGGTCCTCGGGCCCACGACGGCCGCAGTGGGCCAGCGCAGGGCAGTGCGCGGGCCCACTGCGGCCGTCGTGGGCCCGAAGATGTTTTGCCGGTAAGCTTCTATAGAACATTTGGGCAGACACATGTCAAAGTAACGTTCTACAGAACGGGACAGACCACAGACAACGTAATGTTCTATGCAACATTTGGACAGATCAAAGTCTACGTAACGTTCGACAGAACATTTGGATAGACCAAAGTCCAAGTAATGTTCTATAGAACATGACAGAACACTTTGGACAGACCACAGTCAACGTAAGGTTCTATACAAGATTTTGGACAGACCGCAGTCAACGTAACATTCTATACAAGATTATGGACAGATCACAATCAACGTAACATTCGATACAACATTTTGAACAGACCGCAGTCAACGCAACGTTGTATACATTTGGTCTGTCCAAAATGTTGGTAACGGGATCAGGTCAAAGACAGTAGGTTGAAATTTCCGGAAATCAGAAGTAGGTCAAAATTGCACGTGTTTCGACGAACACAGAGTTTTAACCCCTTAGCCGCCAGTGGACGCGAATTTCACGCGTCTGAAACCACTGCACACTGACCGACATTCGCGTAACGGGCAAATGAAATGGGACCAGACGTGGCCACAAAGAATAGGGCTCGGGAAGTTCCCCGCGTTGCCTAGCAGCGTCGGCGCGTCAGCCGCCATCTTAAGAGGATACCATAGTCATCGTATAGTAGCGAAATAGTGCGGTTTCAACACGTTTTTCTTCCTCTTTGGAAACAAACAAAAACATATTCTGGTGAGCGGTTTCCTACAGTGATGGCAAGACTTGCTGTTATTGCTTATAGTACGTCAGGACTTTTCTGACATTAAAAAAAAGCGATTTCCTTATGAGCGCTTAGTACCGTATCCTCACAAGATGGCCGCCACGACTAGCGTGATGAGGTCAGCTTCCCGAGCCCTATACAGGACTAACAAGAGACATAAATCCTCATCAGTCCCCGCGACGACTGCGGGGGCTCATGAGGATTTATGTTTCTTGCATATGCTCGCCTGCTCCCGGCAGTTATGGGGTTAATATTACGTGTTTATCTGGGCATTTAATCAGATACTTTTGTCGAAACAAGTGCAGTTTTGACCTACTGGGGCTTTCCGAGTGTCTGTACCACGAGCCCAGTTCTCTCCCTTGACCCATTAGCAACGCAAAATGCAACATTTCCTGCAAGCGGTCGTCTGGCTAGGTCTGATGGGAAAAGGTACTAGGTAAAGTGGAAATGGTACATGAATGACCCACCCCACCCCCGTTTGGACACAGGGCGCTGTACAATGATTGCCTGGCCTCTGGCGACTCCGTCTGGTGGACAGATACACACACGTATCATCAGTCGTCATTATTACAGTGGCGTAGGAAGACTTGGGGGTGGGGGAGTGGGAATGTATGGCGCAGCCTTAAAGTAAATTCAAACTACTGGGTAGGTAAGGGGTGAATGCGTGGGGGGTGGGTTTGAGGGGTAGGGTCAAAAGAAGGATCAATACAGAAGAACCTGTGGACCCCCTTAAACCGCTGACCATCCGTAGCGGCTTCTGTCGCGATGATTCCTGCAGGAATCGTCGTGACAAAAACCGCCACCGACAGCCAAAGGGTTAAATGGTGGTCTTTGATGACAGGTGATCTCTCAAATGGGTGGTCGCTCTAATCAGGTTCCGTTCAAGCGGGCAGCTGCTCTGCCGGCCAATCTGCAATGGTTTTAGAGATGTAACTCAAAGCCAGCGGTAGAGAGGTGGTTGTGGCCAGTTGCAGGAGTGAGCGTATTCCTCCGCCAGCCACTAAGCAAGGTGTTCCGCTATAGCGGAACACCTTGCTTAGTGGCTGGCGGAGGAGTAAGCTCACTCATGCAACTGAGCCCTAGTGACAGTGAGAAAGCCGTGCGGCGGGTGCAAGGCGTTACCTTGTCCTCTGTGTCTTTGGCCTGCACGTCGTAGGAGTCCATGGGCACGGTGAACAGCACAGCCGACACGTCCTCGAAACACTGCAGCCACTTCTTCTTCACCGTGCTGGTCCCGTCCACGTCACATAACCTGTTACACACCGACAATGGTTACACTAACATCACGCTACGTAACATGTGGACACCCTGACAACACTTGCAGCCACTCCTTCTTCACCGTGCTGGTCCCGTCCACGTCACATATCCTGTTACACACCGACAATGGTTACACTAACATCACGCCCAAGCGCCCTACAGCAGGAGAGTGATTGACCATGATAATTCAAGGGTAGTGCCAGATTAGCTTGGCGCCTGAAGGTGTCAAGCTAATCTGGCACTACCCTTGAATTATCATGGTCTGTCCACCTCCTGCAGCCGGTACATAGTCGTTAAGTAACACTTCCAAAATTTGAGAAAAGGGACCTTGGTGCTAAAAGGGCTAACATCGCGCTACGTAACATGGGGACACTCTGACAACACTGCAGCCTCTTCTTCTTTACCGTGCTTGTCCCATCCATATCACTTGACATGTATGACACAAAACACGTTACATCACCTGTTACACTAACATCACACGTTCTGAAAACACTGCAGCCGCTCTTTCTTCGTCGTGCTGGTCCCATCCATATCACATACCCTGTTACATAGAGAGCATGCCACGTACATCGATACGCAATATAGAAATCGTGTTGCATAACCTGTTACACAAATATCACATTGCAGAGCCCGTTATCAAAAAAACACGCTATACAACCTGCCACATACACACATACCAAGTTACATAATCTGTCGCATACACACAAGCGAAGTTACATAATCTGTCACAAACAGAGGCCACGCTATTAGAGGCCACGCTGCATAGGCCTTTCCTGTTACACAGACGCCATCTTCACCAATTTAGCCCTGTGACCCTGCAGCATGATAATTCAAGGGTAGTGCCAGATGAGCTTGGCGCCTAAAGGCGCCAAGCTCACCTGGCGCTACCCTTAAATTATTATGATCAATCCATCTCCTACAACTAGTACATAGCCGTTATAGACAACGTCTCCAAAAGTTTGGAAATGCGGCCGTGGGATTAAGAGGGTTAAATAGCATTATAGGCCGTTTGACATCGGAGCGCACAGCGTGTTGTTTTTCCAAATATCTCCGCAGAAAACCATTTTCTGTACCACCTTAAGAACAAAATATCATTTAGTGCCAACTGAACAAATAATGGGTAGACCATTGGAAGCCGATGATGTCGTCAATGTGCATGACTTCTATTTGTGGGTGCAGGTGTGGCTGGCCAAGCCAATCTTGGAGCCACACCTGCGAGGGCAGTGGGGGCACTGGAACGTAGCTGGGGGGAGAGTCGACGCTGTCTTTCTGCGAGCTCTGGCACGTGATCTTTTCAATCGCGCCGATTGTGTACAAAGAGCGCGCAGGCTTTCCTGGTGGCGGCACGCCAGCCAGATCTGTCTTGCGCTTGCGCTTCAAGTTCCTTTACCGGGAAGACGCAGTACTTGAGGCTGTGTTTTATGCAGTCTTTGAAGTGTTTCTTTGGCCGTCCTTGCTTCCTGTGGCCTTTTGAGAGTGCGCCATACAGGAGTTGGCGTGGCATGCGAGAATCATCCATGCGCATGACATGACCTGTCCAGCGAAGTTGTGTGTTTAAGATCAAGGCCACTCTCTAGGCCAGCATTGTCCAGGACTTCCAGGTGTGTCACCTTGTCTTGCCATTTGATGCCCACGAGTGAGCCAGGGATTTCATGTGGAAACCTTCAAGCTGCTTGAGATGCTTTCTGTACAGCGTCCATGACTCACAGCCGTAGAGGAGACTGGGGAGGATTACTGCCTTGTAGACTTTGATCTTGGTGGAGAGCTTGACGTTGTTGTTCAACACACGAGTGCACAGACGACCCTGGGCTTTGCTGGCTTTGTTGATGCGAGCTGCGATTTCCTTGTCGATAGTACCGTCGAAAGAGATGATGCTCTCCAGGTACCTGAACTGGTCGACAGTGTTCAGCTCGGTGCGTTCAATATACACTCTGGGTGGGGGTGCTCTAGTGCATGGGGCTGGTTGGTGCAGGACCTCGGTCTTGTTGAGACTGATGGTAAGGCCAAACAGTCGAGAGGCTTCCGTGAACCTGTTGACGATGGTCTGTAGGTCAGACTCCGTGTGCGCTATCAGCACACAGTCATTGGCAAACAGCGCCTCAAGGATCAGTCTCTCGATGGTCTTAGTCCTGGCGTTCAGTCAACGGAGGTCGAAGAGAGAGTCGTCAAGACTGTACTTCAGGTACACTCCCTTTTCAAGGTCGCGTACTGCATGGGTCAGGGCACACGTGAAGAACAGGTTGAACATCACAGGGGCAAAAATACAGACATGTTTCACACAATTGGAAATGTCGAAGGGTGTCGCCGTTTGACTGGACAGCTCCTACCATTCCATCATGAAAGAGGCGGATGATGTTGGTGAACTTCCTGGGGCAGCCGAGCTTTGCGAGGATGACCCAGAGTGCTTCTCTGTTCACGGTGTCGAATGCTTTGGTCAAGTCTATGAAGACGGCGTAGAGGTCCATGTGCTGCTCAATGCATTTCTCCTGGACCTGTCTCACAGAGAAGACCATGTACGCTGTGCTGCGGCCGGGTCTGAAGCCACACTGAACAGAGGTGATTCTTCAGATACAGAGCTGAGCAGGTGGTTGAGGATGACTCTCGCGAGGATCTTGCCAACGATAAACAAGAGTGAGATCCGTCGGTAATTGGCACAGTCTGCTTTGCTGCCATTGTTCTTGAACGATTGTATCACCTCTGAATTCCTGTGGCATGTTCTCCTCTGCCCAGATGCATGTCAGAATGTGGAGGAAGGCATCAAGGGTCTCAGGTCCAGCTGCTTTGAAGAGCTCTGCGGGGATGCCATCCATGCCTGCAGCCTTGCCAGAACTAGTCTGGTTGATCGCTTTCTTGACCTCTTCCAGGGTGGGCGGGAGGTCAAGGTCATCCAGTGTCAGCTTCTGAGGAATCATGTCCAGGGCCGCGGGGTCGACAGTGGAAAGCAGGTTCAGCAGATTTGAGAAGTGTTCTCTCCAGCGCTCAGTAATGCTGCCTTTGTCCTTCAGCAAGATGAAGCCGTCAGAAGAAAAGAGAGGGGTTGTGCTGGGTCTGGCAGGGCCGTAGACAGCTTTCATAGGGCTGAAAACCTCCTTGGAGTTGTTGGATTCAGCAAAGTGTTGAAGTTTTTTGCCTTGCTGTCCCACCAGGTGTCCTGCATGTTGCGGAGCTGTTTGAAGCGGTCTTTCTTTGACATGGAGTTGATGTCATTCTGCCACTCGATGAAGGCACTGCGCTTCTGCTCCAGTAGCCTGTTGATCTTTTCATTGTTCTCATCGAACCAATCCTGGTGTACCCTCTGCTTGGGTCCAAGCATGTCTTTGGCAGACTCCGTCACCCTCCCCTTGAACTGGATCCACATTTCAGTTGGGTTGCCAGTCAATGGTCCATGGGCAGTTAGAAGGTCATCGAGGTGGGACTGGAAGTTTTCCTTGACGTCCGGGCGCTTCAGCTTGGCCAGGTTGAATGAAGGTCGGGTGAGCTTCGGCCTCTTCCTGTGTGCTAGTGCAACTGAACAAATATATGGGCTATTTTTACAGCCATTTTCAATACCCTAATAGAGCCCCGGCGGGAAACGGCCAGATTTCAATATCGAGGTCAAGCTTGCAGACTTAATGCATGCCTGCGCTGTTTCAGATTTTGAAACTTGGTCAACATACTCATTTGTGGATCTTTCTTATACTGGGCTGAATATATCTGAGGCTCACTTTGGGATGTAAAATGAGTTATTTCATGAAAAAAATCCGAATTCTTACGACTGTACATCAACACTGACAAATCGTTCGATTTTCGAAAGTAAATCGTATTAGGTCAACTAACACCCCTAGCACTGAATGATATTTGTTTTAATTTAAGATTGGTATAGAAAAGTGGTTCTTTGCGGAGATATTTGCGAAAGACGTTGTGCGCTGCGATGTCAAACGGCATATACATGCATACACATCACGTTTAAAAAAATGTCACACAAAGACCACATTACAAAACCTGTCTCCCTACAAGAAATCAAAGCCCACTGATAGGCGTGCACAAGCTTAGTCTGAACAGGAAATTATGTCCCTTGCGGAATGATGTCCCTTTGATCTGTAACTAGGGCACGTACAGGACTCAGAGACTTGACAGACACTAAGAAATGCAGAGAAAGAAACGGGGAACTGGGGGGTGCGGGGTGGGGGGGGGGAGGGGGAGGGGGGCCGGGGGCGTCGCGGGGTTGGGTTCAGTTAACACATTGAGTCCTAGGGTCATAACTCGGCAAATTTGAGAGTCATATTTTGAAGACTATATTTTACGGTTCAGAAGGAAAAAACCAAAACAAAAAAAAAACAAACAAACAAACAAACCCTCCCCCTCCAAAAAAAAACAACAAAAGCCCCAAAACAAACGACCACGATAGCCCAAGGGTGGTGCCAGAATAACTTGGCGCCCTGAGACACCAAGGTATTCTGTCACAGCCTTAAACTATCGTGGTCGATCTGTCTTCTGTTGTATTGTTAAGGGCTACAATGGGTTAGACAGAAACAGACAGACAGACAGACAGACAGACAATCAGAGAGAGAGAGAGAGAGAGAGAGAGAGAGAGAGAGAGAGAGAGAGAGAGAGAGAGAGAGAGAGAGAGAGAGAGCGAGAGAGAGAGAGAGAGAGAGAGAGAGAGAATGACAATGACAATGATTCTTTATTTTACAACGGTGAAAGTTTTGTGAACTTTTTTCGAACTTGCCGTTGCTAATCTACTTTACATATAATGCACAAAATCACACAATACTATCTTTAAATTGAAAAAAAAACCAAACAAACAAACAAACAAAAAACCAATATAATAAAATACAAACTTTAAAAGAAAATCGTTGAAAAATTGAAAAAGTGGAAATAAACATAGAAACACCCGTCTAAACGTTCGCACACCAGCAAAAACTCACACATACACACAGTTGTAAAAGTGTATATATCAATACACACATTTATAAACACAAGCAAAAAAACACACACGCGCGCGCGCGCGCGCACGCACGCACGCACGCACGCACGCACGCACGCACACACACACACACACACACACACACACACACACACACACACACAATACTTGCAGTATTAGCATATTGTATTAGCTGAAGATATAACTGAATTGAAGAGTTAGAAAATGGAAAATCGTACACTGCAAGTGCAGGCTGCTGTGAAAATCTTTCGATGATGAGGTGAGGTACTTGAAGAGACCGGTTTTAATCGACGCTTTCGTGACATTTTTGGGCAAATGTGTTCCACATGTTAGCACTATGCAAACGCTAAACTTGTCTTGAAGAGATCGATTGTAGGTCGTGCCACAGTAATGGACTGCCTTGATATGTTGATGCCGGGAGGGAAAACATTTTCTTAATATAATCGGGGAGTTTGTTATTCAGTACTTTGAACATCGTTATTTCCTTATTGTATAATAAATGATTTTTCAGGGGGAGAATATCTAAGGTTTTCAGTTTATTATCCGTTGTTGAGTTAGGGTCTAAAAGGATAAGCTTCGCGGCTCTACGATGAAGAGAGTTCAGCCTCTTTAACTGGACCTTGCTTGCGCCATTCCCCACCGTAAAAGCATAATCTATAAGTGACCTGATGTGGGCGTTAAAGAACAGTTTTCGTGTTTCTACATCAGCTATATGTTTTAACTTGGATAAAATAAACAGTTTCTTTGATATTGTCTTACATATGCTACTAATATGGCATTGCCATTCAAACTGGTTATCTACAGAAAAACCGAGAAGACGATGTTCTGTTACCTGGCTGATAGATTTGCCTTTTAAACTTTAAGGGACAAACTGAGTGAGAGAGAGCCGAGCTGGTGCTTTTGGCGGGTACTTATAACAACACATTCAGTCTATGCAGGGTTTAAGATCATGGAATTGTTACTACACCAGCTGTCAATGTCCTGTAATGTGTTTTGTAGGCGCGTGTCAATTACTTATAAATCCTTATCGGGAGTGTGTATTGCAGCATCATCAGCGAACATATCGCATGCAACACTATCATCGCTAATTGTGAGTGGAAGGTCGTTAATGAAGAAACAGAATAAAAGAAGGCCTAAAATAGAGCACTGGTGCACGCCATGCTTGACTACGCAGTGACTAGAGTATTTATCTTTAAGGAGAACTTTTTGTCTTCTGTTTTCTATGTAGGATTTGAAAAAAAAAACGGTTGCGCTTTTAGTATAAGGAAATTTTCTTTATAAATATGTCGTGGTTCATCATGCCATAGTCTTTACGGAAGTCTAAGAACACTGCACCTGTTAGTCTGGAATCATTAATAGATGATAACCAGGTATCTGCCATTCTTATCAGGGCAGTGTGACAGGAATGGTTCGGTCTGAAGCCTGACTGCAGTGAATGGATGAGATTTCGGTTTTCTAAGTATTCAGATATATGCTTATGGATGTGCCGCTCGAAAGGCTTCGACAAAACAGGTAATAGTGATATAGGGCGAAAGTTGTTGATTTCACTCAGACCTTTTGATTTTGGTAGGGGTATCACTTTTGCGTCTTTAAATGCGTCCGGAAAAGAGTTTTGGTTTATACAGAGATTGTAAATATATGTAATACTTTCGACGATATATGGAAGAGATATCTTGAGTATTTTTGAGCTGATCTCATCAGGCCCGGATGACTTTTTATTTTCCATCGAGGTAATTAATTTACCCCGCGTGGACTGCTATAGGCGGTATCGTGAATGGTTCTTTGTCCATATTTTTTCCGGTTAAAGTGGTCTACTAGCGCGTTTGGACAATCATACTCACATGAGTTAGTTTCTGTTGGGATTAACGATTCCGCTACAGAGGTCGTTAAACCTATTCGCGGTGAGGTCGCACTATTTTTATTTGTGCCTCTAGTTATTAAATTAATGGCACGCCATACAGCGGAGGAGGTCTTTGCTTTGTTTAACTACTTTACTGATGAGAGATCTCTTTGCATATAAAACCATATATTTTACACGATTACGCTGTGTTTTGTATTCAGTAAACCGCTTCTCTCTTCTCAGCTCGTCTCTGTGTTCCATAGCCTCAATGAGATCCGCAGTCAGCCATGGAGGAACGGTAGCGTATTTCACGCTGTTTTGTCTCAGAAGCGCGTGTTAGAGAGAGAGAGAGAGAGAGAGAGAGAGAGAGAGAGAGAGAGAGAGAGAGAGAGAGAGAGAGAGAGAGAGAGAGAGAGAGAGATCCACTTTCACAGTTCTGCGCTTTCCAAACTAACACGCCAATAGCGACACAGTGGGAACCGATAATGATCAGCACGCCCATGTATATTCTCGACAAAAGATCTTGCCGGCACAGGCTCATGTGAATCTACGCCCCTGCTCTGCGATGGAAGGAGGGCGTGGGGGGTGGGGGTGGGTGGGGGTGGGGGGGGGGATGGAGAAGTGAGATTTAGATTGAGAATCTGGTGCAGGAGCGTGGAGTTAGCAGACTTCCGGCGCGCTCCACCACCAAGGGGAACAAAAACTGTCAGCCCGCGCAATGATTAGATGACGCAGTGGCGTAGGAATTTTGTCGGTTTAAAAAAAAAAGAACGGAAAATCAAAGGACAAGGCAGTAGCGTAAGAAGGTGATTTTCATTGGGAGGATGGAGAAGGCCTTGGAAGGGGGGGGGGGGAGGGGGGGGGGGGAGGGTGGTGGTGGTGGTGTAAAAATCAAGCAATCAAGCATAAAAATTAAAAGCTTGTGAGATTTTCTTCTCTCCCCCAAAAGCTCCAAATAAGAAATACAAAATTCAATTTTAGTCATGTTTTTCTCTCCCATATATCTTCCTAACATTTTACTTTCCAACAAGGGTGGGAGGGTGTGTGTGTGTGTGTGGGGTGGGTGGGGGTGGGGGTGGGGGTGGGTGGGTGGGTGGGTAGTGGTGGTGGTGGTGGTGGTGGAAAAATCAAACGATCAAACATAAAAGTTAAAAGCTTATGAGATTTTCTTCTCCCCAAAAAGCTCCAAAGAAGAAATACAAAATTCCATTTTAGGCATGTTTTTATCTCCCATATTTCTTCTCCAGAAATAGCTGCCCCTCACCCACCCACCCCACCCACTCCCGCTTTTTTCAATGCGCACAAGGTCATCGGGCCGACGGCAATCGCCGTTGATCAGCGCACGAACGTGCGCGGGCCAACGGCGGCCGCCATCGGCCCGATGACCTGGTGCGCATTAGGCCGCTAAATACCTGATCTGAAAGCCCCTGAAGTGGAAGACAGTCTCGGCGAGTCCCAGCGACTTCTGCCTGGCCCTCAGGATGTCGTAGTCTGTGGGGGCGAAGGCCGGGGACAGGATGCGGTCAATGGACTTGAAAAAACTGGAACACACAAAGTGCGGGTCACAGTCACAATCACAATGATACACGGAGAGATTCAGTTGAGTCAGCGTCGCGTGCACTGAACATGTTGCGAGTGATGTGCAGAGGCAGACCGGGCGTCTTGCACGGTCTGCACGAGAGAAGCTGATAGGAATGCAGACGGCAAGAGACACAGAGCCTCACTTTTTATAAGTGTTGCTCATGAGGCTCTGTGTCTCTTGCAACTTGGTTGTTTCCGGTTTATGCCACGGCATTGTAACTAGGGATAAAATGTGAGAGGCGTGAGGCAGTACACTTTTTATAAGTGTGGGTGTGGGAGAGAGAGACTTAAACACAGTACTTCTTAGCGAGATTTAAACACAGTAGTTGAGAGAGATTTAAACAGTATTTGAGGAGAGAAAGAGATCTAGTTTCTGATCACTTAATAGTGCCGAGTGACTCTAAAATGTAATAACTCAGAGAGAGAGAGAGAGAGAGAGAGAGAGAGAGAGAGAGAGAGAGAGAGAGAGAGAGAGAGAGAGAGAGAGAGAGAGAGAGAGAGAGAAATGAAATGAAATGAAACTTTATTTCTTTATTTATTGAAATGAAACTTTATTTCTCAACCGATGAAGTAATTAGCACGTGTGCCATTTTTCATACTTGCCGTTGCTACTCTACAAACACAGGATAATAATTGTAATACTAATAGTACCAAATTACACCAAAAAAAAATTAGGAGACATTAAACATGAAAAGACATTAAACAAAATTCATTCATTCATTCGGTCATACAAAAACAAACGAAGAACATAAAGTACATGAAACGCGCGCACACACATACACGCTCGCGCGCACACAGACACGCGCTAATGATAACTTGACCTATATACGAAGCAAATCATTTGGATCATAGTGAAAATTCACTTCAGACAGCAAAAATTATTTGGATTATAATAGAAACTTGAATTATGTAATTAGGCGATTATTATTAGTATGGACAAACCATACGGCAGCATGCACTGATTATACGATAAGCACATGTTTGATACGGATACTTGTGGTAGATTATGCATCAGCAGACAAGTACTTGAGGAGGCATTCCTTGAAAGAGGAGAGGGAGCTAGCGTGTGTTATACATGTAGGCAGTTTGTTCCAGAAAGATGCGCCTGAGAAAGCTACACTGGTTTTAAATAGATCTATCCTGGGGCGAGGTGTAATAAAGTTTCGTCTTGAAGTAGAATAACCTGAACTTGCCTTGGTAAAGAGCTTACAAAGATATTCTGGGTGAATCTCATTCCAGATTTTATACATAACCACACCCTTGTTTAAGAGGTGATGCTTGCTAAGAGGTAGCATTTTCAGTTTTTTAAGTCTTTCGTCAGTTGTCAGGGCTGAATCAGGCAGGATATGTTTCGCTGCTCTCCGATGCAGGGAGTTAAGCCTCTTCAAGTGTATGTCACCGCTGCCATCCCATATCGTGGACGCATAATCGATGTGGGATTTGACATGTGCATTGTAAAATAACTTGCGGGCATCAACATTGATAAAGTACTTCAACTTTGAAAGCATAAAAACATTTCTGGCAACAGTTTTACATACGACAGCATTTATGTGCGATTGCCACTTCATCTGGTCATCAACAACTACACCAAGTAATCGGTGTTCCGTGACCTGTGTAACGATGTCGTTATAGATAGTCAGGCCGAGTGTAAGTGGCTTGAGCTGGTGCTTCTGACGGGTTGCTATCGTCATGCATTCCGTTTTGGAAGGATTTAAAATCATTTCATTGTTTGCGCACCAAGTGGAAATTTCGCTCAAACCCTGCTGTAAACGGCCATTTAAAGAATCAATACTCTTGTCCGGGGTGTGAATTGTGGCGTCATCAGCGAATAAATCACATGAAATTTTGTCGCTAGTCAAATGTAGCGGCAGGTCATTTATAAAGAGGCAAAACAGAAGAGGCCCTAGGACTGAACCCTGAGGAACTCTCCGTGTTACTAATCCGCTTGAGGAGTATGATCCATTGACCATGACGCGCTGCTGTCTGTCGCTAAGATATGAGGCGGAAAATGGAGTTGTGCCATGGTGGTAAAGAGATTTCTGGCTGTAGTTATTTGAGGAAGAAATGCATTTATTGCCAAACGAACTACCGAAGTACACATTTAGCTTGGAAAGTAGAAGTTTATGGTCCACAAGATCAAAGGCTTTTCGTAAGTCAATAAATACAGCGCCAGTAATTTCGCCCTGATTTATTGAGCGTAGCCACACATCAGTTAGACGTGCTAGGGCCGTGTGACAGCTGTGTTTTGGTCTGAATCCCGACTGAAGGGGATGGATTAATGTATGGTTTTCTAAATATTCCAAGAGATGTTTATGGATATGCCGTTCCAGTGGTTTACGAAGGATGGACAATAGTGAGATGGGGCGATAGTTATTAACATCAGTCATATCTCTTGTTTCAGTTCGGGAGGGGTATAACCTTGGCCTTTTTAAGTTCCTTTGGGAAAATATTCGTTTGAATGCACAAGTTATAAATATAGGTTATTGTTTCAATAACATAAGGAATAGCTAATTTAAGTATTTTGGGGCTGATTTCATCTGGCCCGGACGATTTCTTATTCTTCATTGAACTAATTGCCCTACCGACTTCGTGCACTGCCAGTGGTGGAATCACGAAAGGATCAGATCCTGCAGTTCGCGTTCTACAAAAATCAACTAGTCTGTCTGAGCAAGAGTAGGGCTGAGAACTTGCTTCTGAAGGGACAAGAGACTCGGCAACTGAGAGGAAATGGTCGTTAAACATGTGTGCAGTCAGATCAGAAGGGATTAAAGGAGATTTGTTACACTTGCCTCCAGTCACTACGGCCATAGCGCGCCAGAGCGTGGACATGTCTTTGTCTTGTTTAATCAAGCGATCAATGAAAGATTTTTTAGCCTGTCGCACAAGAGATTTTACGCGATTACGCTCACGCTTAAATTCAGTGAAGCGCTTCTGCTGTCTCAGATCATCTCTCACCCTCATGGCTTGAATGATGTCTTGAGTAAGCCACGGCGGGAGTGATGCGTGTTTGACGCGTTTCCTCCGCAGGGGCGCATGTTTATTTAAGATCTTAAGAGATGGTATACCAAACAGACAGAGCGTTGTCAGGGTCAGATTTACTAAATACTTCATCAAAAGGTGCGCTGTTAAGATCAAACAGAAACTCGCTATCATTAAAACTTTTAAAGGAGCGATAGGTGATAAACGTATGGCATTCTTTCTTTGCTTTAGGGAGTTTAGTAGACCACGTACAGCGGATGGGAAAGTGGTCGCTGATACTAAGGTTACCGACAGACACATTATGAACAGACTCTGGCTTGGTTGTGTATATATGATCTATGAGTGTGGATGTTGTTTGTGTGATCCGTGTGGGTGAAGTGATTAACTGTTGCAGACCCAACAACGTTAACGTAGAGTCCCACGCATGGTGAGGCTTTAGCATGTCTGTGTTAAAGTCTCCCATGAGGATGACATTGGAGTTGGGATTACAAGCTTTATCACACATACTAAGGAAATCATCATACCACTCAAAGTTCGCAGCAGGGTTGCGGTACAGAAAGCCGATAAGAAATGATGGAGATTGGGGGCCCTTCAGCTCAACCCACATACACTCAACATCTTTGGTTTCTAAATCATGTCGTCTACGTATAAAATCTTGAATAGACGAGTGAACATAAGCTGCTAATCCTGTCTGTCCATGGGCCGTAGGATCACGTCTCATGACAGTAAATCCAGGAACTTGGATGGATATATCTGATACATTTGAATTGAGACGTGTTTTGGACAGTCCAAAAATATGAAACGGGTCTGCCCCATTTAGATAAACACATAATTATGTCAGGCAACTTATTACAAAGATGGTAAATATTGAGATGACCAATGCGGAGATCTTTCGTCTTGAGTTTTACGCCACTCATTTCACGCAAAGTCAATGTGTTTGTGGGAAAAGAAGAAGAGAAAAAAAAAAAGAAGAAGAAAATCAACAGAATGTATTCGTAACACGTGCCAAAGTAGATAATAATAATAATAATAATACAAATAAAAAGTATAAAATCACTAACGAAGCTATTCTAAATGCAATAAACACAATACTAACAAAGACTAGAGGCGTAATCACTGGACGCAGGGGAATAGGCCTTCAGAAGGCTTACACACGTCCGTTGGGACTAAAATACTCTTCAATGTCTCACACCCCGAATCATCAAAAGATTAAAATCCGGAGAAAATTAGTTTTCAGCAATTGTCACAAGTAATAGTGAGAGTCTGTGTGGCTGCGATTCGTGCAACTAATGAATATTAACACAGACATACATTAGCATTGAAAACTATAGTCCACACTTTTGACGGAAGTACCGTCAATGAGACTGCAGAGCTCGCTAGAGAAAGTCCTTCAAGCGACTCCGTATACAGTGTAATTAATCTGTATGGTGAAGAACTACACTGGACGTCGTAAGCACTCGCTCTAAACACATAATGCTAGGCCTGTAATGTTTGGTTGTTGTTTTTTCTCATCAACAATGAAAGTCAAGTCACTGACGTCTTTGTGTCACGAAAGAAAATGACACATAATCTTATTATTTCCTGATAGAGAATGCAGATGAGAAAAATAGCACACAACCTAAAAGAAAAGAAAATTTCAAACGACGCAGAAACTCTGTCCACCCGAACAGTCACGAACACTGTTTTAAACGACAGTTTTATTATTCATATATATGTGAACGGCACTTGGCACTGAATACACACGAGTGTCCAGTCAAAAGAGAGAGAGAGAGAGAGAGAGAGAGAGAGAGAGAGAGAGAGAGAGAGAGAGAGAGAGAGAGAGAGAGAGAGAGAGAGAGAGAGAGAGAGAGAGAGAGAGAGAGAGAGAGAGAGAGAGAGAGAGAGAGAGAAGCAGCAATTCCCCATGACTTTTGCCTGGCCTTGGGGGTGTAGGCCTGACCGGTATGCATAAATAGAACGAAAAATCACCTTTCAAATTTTGATAAAAATTACCATCTTCCAAATATAGTCGAAAGTACTTAAGTTCAATTTTCCCAAATATAGCAAATTTCACTTCCTTTGTAATCCTGTCACCGCCGGCGCAGACGTCGGGAAGGCGGAGAAAGTTGGGGGTGGGGGTGGGGGTGGGGGGGGGGTGGGTGGGGGTGGGGGGTGGGTGGGTGGGAGGGGGTAGGGGGCGGGGGAGGTGTTGAGTGGGAGGAGTTGAATCGATCATGGTAGTTTGTATAATCAATGGTAGTGCTAGCTTAGCTCAGCGTACAGAGAATCGTACGGTGCAAATGAGACGATTCTCAAACGGCAGATATTTCCAAATGTGAATGTCACAGTACACATTCGAGAAGTGCTGGATTCGGTACGACTTTTATGACCCATTGTGCCCAAGATCACAATCTCCAAAATTTTGAGGTGTGTATTACAATTTAGGAGACAGATCGACCATGATAGTTCAAGGGTGGTGCCAAAATAGCTTGGCGCCCATAGGCGCCAAGCTATTCTGGCACCATCCTTAAATTATCATGGTCGATACATATGTTGCCGTGGTGTGTCGGGGCTGAATGAATTATGAATGCGGCTGAATGAGTTATGCCTAACCTCCCGTTACGCCAAATAAATCACGAGTGCTCAGTTCGGCCAACAACATGCGAGCTTTAGTTCTAGTAATTCTCAGCTCCAGTAATTCAGTCACAGCTCTAGTAATTCCCAGCTTTAGCTCGCATTTCACTGGTCGAACCGAGCACCGAGATTTCTTTAGCGTAACGGGAAGTCAAGCATAATTACATTTATTTATACAACTTTTAGAAGGGGGTTTAACTTCAGCGATCGTCATATTATTATCTTTTTGTCTACCGTATTTTCAATACGGTAGACTTAGAAATGGGGCTGGTCGGAGCGCATTCCGGAGCATGGACATGACGTTTTTAGCGTGCGGGGCAGAAATTCTGGCAAAGAAGTAACAAGATAAAAATGACGTCACGTCTAGCTATGCAAACCTTGCTAGAGAACGTCTTTTTGGCGCCAAAAGCCGGCGCCGTATGTGTGTGTGTGTGTGTGTGTGTGACTGAGTGAGTGAGTGAGTGAGTGAGTGACTGAGTGAGAGAGAGAGAGAGAGAGAGAGAGAGAGAGAGAGAGAGAGAGAGAGAGAGAGAGAGAGAGAGAGGAAAATGAAATGAAATTAAACTTTATTTTCCAAAGATAAAAGAATAGGTGCGCAGACCTTTTTTCATTCTTGTCCTTGCTACACACTACAAAACAAAATAATGTACATAAAATCACTCTGGCTTACCCCCCCCCCCCCTCCACACGCGCGCCAATGAGCTATTGCCGCGTGCACAGGTTTGTGTCAGATTAGCTTTGAGCCTACAGGCCATGGCCAAGCCAAGCCTGCACAACCCTCCACACGCACACACACACACACACACACACACTGACACACACACACACACACACACATACATACACACACACACACACACACACACACACACACACACACACACACACACACACATATATATATATATATATCATGCATACATAAAACACACACACACACACACACACACATGCGCGCGCGCGCATGCGCGTGCGCAAGCACGTACGGATGCGCGCGTAGCTGCTATATCTGCAGGAAAAGTAATCTTATAGTGACCCCGCAATCATCGCGTGCGTGGGTCGACGCGAAAAACTATAGCACTGCCACGCGGCGCGAGCGTTTATGTCTCAACTGTGTCTATCGACGGCATCCCGTCTGGCCAGCCGAGTCCATGGGGTCATGGATATTACATACTGCGGTTTGCTGGAATGCTAGCGATATATACACGCGTTCATAAATGTTACAAAAGAACGCAGACTATCCGTGAAATGCGCACAAGGCATGAAATGTTACATATAAGAATAAAAAAAAAAAAAAAATTAAGTTTTGCCTAGATGTTTCAGCAGCTTGGTCTTGTAAGTTTTAAGCGATGGCGCGGCTCTAACATCCGCAGGAATGGAGTTCCATAACTTTGCACCAGAATAGGACAATGACGACCTATAAATGTCCAGCAGAGGCATCGGTACTACAAGATTGTTCCCTGGTATTCGACTAGACCTCGTATGAGCAAAGTGGAACAAACTATTGAGATAGGCTGGTGTTTCAGAGAGGGTGATTTTGCGCATGAGCACCAACTTATTATACATAAACTCTTTTTTCAAGTGGCAAAATGTCTAACAGCTTGAACTTGTTGTCAGTACTAATGACTTCCGAGGGTCTGTCAACAATTAGTTTAATGGCTTTTCTGTGGAGCAAGTTCAGACTTTTTAAATTAGCATCGCTACTACCGTCCCAAATAGATGAGGCATAATCCAAATGTGGCTGAATATGGGCATAGTAGAAGAGTTTCTTTGTTGGCTCATCAGCGAAATGTCTCAATTTCGACAGGAGGAATACATTTTTAGATACTATTTTACACAGTTTAGTAATGTGGCCGTGCCAGCACAACTTGTCATCTATGTTGATTCCAAGCACGCGTTGTTCCCTGACTTTCTCCACAGGCTGGCCGTTAAGTGTTAGTTGAAGGGGAGGGGGGTTCAACTGATGCTTTTGCCGTGTGGTGATTAGCATGCATTAGTTTTAGTATCATGGCGTTATTTCTGCACCATTCAGATACCTCATTTAAACTGTCCTGGAGAATCTTCGCCATACATGTTACCTCTGATGATGAAACGTCCAGTGTTCCACCGTCTGCAAAAAGACTGAGTGAGAGATGATGATGACGATGAAACGTTTTTATTCAGGATAAAAAAGTTTTAGGCTGCAGTGGTTGTGGTGGTGGTGACGACTTACTATTGCGTGGTTTCTGCCAGGCCGATGTTTTCACTGGCGTCGAGGAACCTGTGGAACTGCTCGTTGGCCACCAGAAGATGGATGTCCGACTTCAGGTCCACGATCTTCTCGTGCGCATCCGGGGCCTGCAGGCGTGACGTCATCTTGCTGGCCACATCCTGCAGACAACGATGACAAGAAACAGCACTGACTAAATGTGTTGAACCCGCTGACTGACAGTGGTCGCAAACTGTATTTGTGAAATCTTTGTTAACTCATTCAGCCCCGACACACCACATCAAGACATGGATCGAGCATGATAGTTCAAGTGTTGTGCCAGAATAGCTTGGCGCCCATAGGCGCCAAGCTATTCTGGCAACACCCTTGAACTATCATTCTCGACTTGTCTGTGGAATTGAAATACAATCCTTCAGAGGGCAACTTCAAAATTTGGAGATTTTGTTCCTGGGGCAGAATGCGTTAATTACAACGTCAAAAAACAACACCCCTCCATGGAACACGGACACAAAGTGACATCAGCAAGAGGCATAGATCCTCATGATCTGCGGGGGCTCCTGAAGGTCTATGCCTCTTGCAGTTGGACTGTTCACTTTTTTCAGCGAAAGATTAAACAACGGTGACAAAAGATGCCAGATTATTACAGACAAACCAGGCAGAATGAAAACCTGCAAAACGCAAAAAGAAAGAAAGAAAGAAAGAGCATTAATTAGACTGCCCATCCCCAGTGACGTTGTACAGTATCCCGCTTGCAAAGTAAAGCCCCAGAAAAGGATTTCTTTTTTGTAAGTTTTAAAACTCGTTTATGTCGACATCGATACGATAATAAACGAGTGAAAAATTTGTATTTAGCCTGTGACGTTGATGACACACACACACACACACACACACACACACACACACACACACACACACACACACACAGAGACAGACAGAGTTAAAATATTTTGGACAGACAAAAATCGCTGGTATTAACTAAGTAATCCCCTTTAATACTAAAAAGCCGCTTTCAAAGCTTTCACGTCATAAGTAATTACAATTTCACCGCCAACAAAGTGTAATCCGTTCTGTCGATTATCTCTACCAGATAAATTATAGTTCAAGGGTGGTGCCAGGTTAGCTTGGCGCCTCAAGTCTGGTAGACAGTACTGCCCCAAGGCACCAAGCTAATCTGGCACATCTCTTGAACTGCGGGCTACTAACGCATTGATGTACACGTACCAACTGGAATTATTTAGCGATGGACAGACAAAAGGTTAAATCCCCTGCCCCTTCGCTGGACACGCAAACGGTTAAATCCCCTGCCCCTTATTTAACCGTTTGTTTGCCCAGCGCTGATTAATTCCCCATTGGTACGTGTGCTGTCCAGTCTACCAGCCTCACCTATTTGGTTTGTAAGATTCATGTCATCATGTAAATGATGTAAAATGCACGAGCAAAAAGGTGTACATCCGTTTGGTGTCATAAGGCAAGAGATACATTTCGTGATTTGACCCGCCAATCATGAGTGTCACGAAAGAAAGTCAAGTCATGTCACAACGCAACATCTTACTATCAGGACGTTCCTACATGTTGTAAGCTGTGACTGACGCTGGAAATCAGCTGAATGTTCACTCAAAGGCGTCACGGTACTTGTTTCATCGCTGCAGTGACGTTCTAATTGCCCTTAACATTACAAGGACAGATAGGATTTACTGAACTGAACTGATCTGAGCTACACTGCACTGAACAGATTTGAATTGAATCGACTTGAACTGAACAGACCTCTGTAGAGTTCCACGCTTTACTAAGGCTGTGAAGGAAAACCACGTGATCGCGTACTTGAATACTGACTATTGGCCTGGCTTAGTATTTTTCTGAGTAAAGGTCAAGGCTGTTAGCACGGAGTGGTATGGCTTTCCAGTAGTGCTTCTAGGTTCCACAGGCGTAAGTTCTAGGTCACGCATCGTACAGTCGCTTGTTTGTTCGAAAAATCCGCAAACGCGCTCTGCACATGCACGAAATTTAGCATGGCAGCGACACTCTAAAGAGGTCAGTCTAACACATCCTGAAGTTGTTCTCTGCATTGACGTTCTGACTGCCCTTAAATTTTAAAAGCATAAAAAACCCCAAGATCTGCTGATTTTAACCGAACTAAACTCAACTGCCCTGCACCGGATTGAATTGAATCGATTGAACTGTATTGCACTGAGCTGGAGTTTTCCCAAAGCGGAATTTGTTCTGTGCTGACGTCATACCAGCTGTGCTGACGTCATACCAGCATGGGCTGACTGACCTTGATTGACTATGATAGTTCAAGGGTGGTGCCAGAATAGCTTGGCGCCTTGAGGCGCCAAGCTATTCTGGCACCACCCTTGAACTATTATATAGTCGATGTCAGTGTATGTTCTCTGATAGTGTGTGGCATGATTGAATGGGTGAAAACGCGTGTTTCATAGACATTTTAAATATGTATCGGATGCCGATTTATTATGCTCCCTCAGTGAACAGAAACACTGGCATATACGAGTCCGATCGGGCATCGGGCAGAATTCGACTCGGTGGGTGCGCGCACGATTGTGGATTACACTTACACGGCTGTGCGCGGGCCCATTGCGGCCGACTTCGGCCTGATAGCCTCTTGCGTACCGGGATACGCTTGAGTGGTCAACAAACATCACACCTCGTTCTGTCAAAACTGCATTCTTTTTTGTCTGCACAAACGGAAGCTGTGCATTACCGGCGGAAATAAGGTGGACATTTCACAGAATATCAATAAACAGTACCACAGTCTGTCAGTTCTTATTCTCCGGCTCTAATTCTGGCAGATTGATTTCAGTCTATAAATAAATAAGGAGAAGAGTTTCCATTAGATGTGATATAAACCATCACGGTTCATGCAAGTAATACAGTTATCAAACAAACAAACAAACAAACAAACACACGAAGGAAAGAAAGACGGAATAAACGAATAAGCGAACAAACGAAGGAAGGAAGGGAAAAATAGAAGAACGAACGAACGAAGAAGCAAAGAAATCAGCCACCCAACCAAACAAGTAAACAAACAAACGAGCGAACGAAAGAACAAACAAGTACAATACTACGGACACTTTAGAAGTTCCGAAAATGATTATGATAAGAGTTGCCAAGGCGACACGCTACTAAAACACAATCCTTGAGCTGTCACGACCGATCTTTCCCCCAGCTGTTGGCGCTGGAAGTGAAACCGTTGTCATTAAAACAGTTTTGTGGCGGCTAGAATCATGCTAAAAAATTAACCCTTACAAAACAGCCGTGAAAACCTAACACCACCCGATTGCAAGAGGCATAGAACCTCATGAGCCCCCTCACCTGCGGGAGCTCATGAGGTTCTATGCTTCTTGCTGGCTGCCTCATCTTGTATCTTCATTTCTTGTGATATTTGGGGATCCTTGGGCGTTGACTTTAGGACGATCTCAGTAACACAACTTATATATCCGCCTGCAGTGAAGTAGTTTAAGGCCAAAGCAGGATTCACCAGTTTTCTCCATAAATTAACTAGTTCTCAAACGAAGCCAATTCCCTCAACAGCTATTAGTTCTTAAATGGGGCTAATTCCAAAAAGGGCTATTAGTTCTCAAATGGGGCTAATTCCCACAGCAGCTATCACAGTAAATGTCAGCATCGAATTGAAAATATTTAATGTCAATAAAAGGAAATTTGCAAGCAATTCCGGGCAAGGAATGACGTCTGCAGCACTGATTTGCAGCGTCGATTTTTTTGCTCTGTGGAAAGCACAGCTTGACATTGGGCACCTGCTGACTCAGGTTATTGACTGTAAACAAAAAGTTGGAAACCGCTCCTGGGGAAGTAACTGATCCGCCCCTGTTGACGCTTGAACTGAGGTGGATCGAGGCTTGAACAATTCGTTGCGTCAAATGCCTTTAGTCGAATGCGATGGATCGATTATAATAGTTCAAGTGTAGTGCCTAATTAGCTCGACGCCTGTTCTGAGGTTCGAAGAATAACACACTGGGGTTAAACCGGTTGTGAACGCGACACATTCGTCAAACCTCAGTCCTGGCGCCAAGCTGATCGGACACTACCCATAAACTGTTACGGTCAATGGGGAAAGCACCGAACGGCTGCGATCGTCATCGCTCAGACAGCAGCCTGGGGTCACAAGAAATATGGCCACAGCCTGGGGTCACAAGAGATATGGCCACAGCAGCCTGGGGTCACAAGAGATATGGCCACAGCCTGGACAAGAGATATGGCCACAGCCTGGGGTCACAAGAGATATGGCCACAGCAGCCTGGGGTCACAAGAGATATAGCCACAGCCTGGCGTCACAAGAGATATGGCCACAGCCTGGGGTCACAAGAGATATGGCCACAGCCTGGGGTCACAAGAGATATGGCCACAGCAGCCTGGGGTCACAAGAGATATGGCCACAGCCTGGGGTCACAAGAGATATGGCCACAGACTGGGGTCACAAGAGATATGGCCACAGCCTGGGGTCACAAGAGATATGGCCACAACCTGGGGTCACAAGAGATATGGCCACAGCCTGGGGTCACAAGAGCAATGTTGTCACGATGCTTAGTAATGTACGCAAACCAAGGGGAATCACAGCGCTGGACAGACAACAGTTAGATTCCCTGCCCCCACCTATCAGGCACCCAATCGCCAGCCCACAGAGAAATACGCAGGTATAGAATAAGACGATCATTTCCATCCTCAAACGAATGGATCAGGTCTCTTATATAACTCATGTCTTTCTCCGGAACTTAGGAAGTGGGCAGGTGAAACATACATACACAAACATGAAGGTGCGCTACTATATGTATGCTATCCTCACCTATCTGGTTTGTGAGTATCTATAACTCGAGGCAAAATTTGTATCGTTACATTGTTGTGTAATGTTCTGTGCATCTACTGTGGGAAATCAGGGTATTTACCCGACCACATATAGTAGCGCACCTTCATGTTTGTGTATGTATGTTTCTCCTGCCTACTTCCTAAGTTCCGGAGAAAGACATGGGTTATATAAGAGACCTGATCCATTCGTTTGAGGATGGAAATGATCGTCTTATTCTATACCTGCGTATTTCTCTGTGGGCTGGCGATTGGGTGCCTGATAGGTGGGGGCAGGGGATCTAACTGTTGTCTGTCCAGCGCTGTGATTCCCCTTGGTTTGCATACAATTCTGTCAGCGCTAGCCTCACCTATCTGGTTTGTGAGTATCTATAACTCGAGGCAAAATTTGTATCGTTACATTGTTGTGTAATGTTCTGTGCATCTACTGTGGGAAATCAGGGTATTTACCCGACCACATATAGTAGCGCACCTTCATGTTTGTGTATGTATGTTTCTCCTGCCTACTTCCTAAGTTCCGGAGAAAGACATGGGTTATATAAGATACCTGATCCATTCGTTTGAGGATGGAAATGATCGTCTTATTCTATACCTGCGTATTTCTCTGTGGGCTGGCGATTGGGTGCCTGATAGGCGGGGGCAGGGGATCTAACTGTTGTCTGTCCAGCGCTGTGATTCCCCTTGGTTTGCATACAATTCTGCCAGCGCTAGCCTCACCTATCTGGTTTGTGAGTTAGTAATGTACAGTATTTATTCTTCAAGTCCTTGAGTTCCTGACATGATTTTCTTTATCCCAGTGAGCAAAGGACTCTCGGCTCAATGCGGCCGACGTGGGACCGAGGACCTTTGCCTATGGGGACGTGTGCTTACCGCGACCCGTGAGTCCGGGGGAAAGTGTTGTCCGGCCTCTTTCATGGCCTCCAGCACGTGCAGCACGGAGCTGGCCAGGTTGGCGCGCACCACGTGACGGTACTGGGCCTTCTCCTTGTCCGAAAAACCCTTGTCGTGGATCAGACTGTGGAAGAGGCAGAAGGACACGTTATGAATATCAAATACACATTTCTACAGTTATCTGGCAACGAGTTAGCATGTCCATGTTTGAGAAAAGCGAGATTTTACATGAGTTTTCCGCCCCGTCTCGGAGTCTTCCCGAGGAAGACTAGTCAAAGATGGAGTCAAAATCTCCTGAAAAACTATAACGGCCTGAGTCTGCGAGGTTCTTCCATTTATCCGAAGGCAGAATCAGGAACTCAGTACGCAGAAGGCTATAGGGCCAAAGTCGGCCGCGTTAGTGTAATCCACAGTCATGCACGGACCCACCTCGCCCCACAGGCATGGGATGGTCGTTGATAAGTGGTAACCTCTTAACACCAGTAGTAGTGAATAGTGCAAGTTACTCCTACCCTTCTTAACCCCTTCACTGCCCAGAACACCGACCAATTGCAAGAGGCATAGATCCTCATGAGCCCCCGCAATTGCGGGGACTCATGAGGATCTATGCTCTTGCTGAGATCAATTTGTATCCACGTTTCTTTGAAAAAGGGCTCGTTGAATGAACCAAGATTTCAGAAACAAGATGTACGTCCACTGGCAGGGAAAGGGTTAAGAAGTGGCCAACTACACAACGATTATCCCATGCCTGTTCTCCGGCCCGATGGCTTTAGCATACTTGGAACCACATAATTTCTGTTTCTGTCAAACAGACTTCAGTAAAAGACAAAACTAAACGCTACAGCACTGCAAAATCCAGACCCCCAAAAGGTTCACATGTAAAATGCAATGAAATACACTAACAAATAAAAAAAAAACACGCGTAGAAATGACAGTTTGTTGCACTTGTACTTTCTAAGCGAATTTATTTCTTTATTGGGTACTATAATACATCAACCGGCGTGTGGCACCAGTGTGACCCATACTGTAGGAAAGATCCCAGCAGAAGTCATGTTGGCCAGTGACCGTCAGTAAATCCGAGGTCATTGTGGCGACCCAAGGTCACGTAGTCTTACGCCATTTGAGCGCCGGGTCACCTTGGTGTAACAGCAAGTTTGGACAGAAACAGAACAGCCCGGTGGCCGAGACCATTGGTTGGTTGTCCTAATTATTTGACTTTCCTTTCTCACACTTCTCCCCGTACCTGTACGTGGCAAAGCCTTTAACCCTTTGCTGCCGAGGAAATGACAACACCACCCAAATGCAAGAGGCATAGATCCTCAAGCGACCCCCCCCCCCCCCCCGCAATGGCGGGGGCGCATGAGGATCTATACCTTGAACGACTGAGACTCTCGGCACTGAATTAACACTGAATTTGAGAAGTACGTTCAGCGGCCACTGGCAGCTAAGGGGTTAAAAGGTGACCCTGCGTCGATCTGTCGTACGTGAGGGTGAGCTGGGGGCGCTCTGTCGTTGGGGCCATTTCTACAGACCGAGTCAAAAACATTCCTCCAGACAAATCAGCAATAAAACCGAGTGAGAAAAAGAGAGAAAGTTTTTATGGCCATTATCTGCCCTAGCTTCTGATGTCCTTCAACAGATTTGTACCACACCGGTAGTCTGTCTCGTTCCGCTTCCGCGGTAGTGAATCGAGGGAGACAACCAGTGTGGATTTGAAAGCGCCTCAAAGAGCACACACCGAAACTGCGATATCAAGCAGGAAAAAAAGCACGACTGTCACTGCCAACCCCCCCCCCCCCTCCCGCCGCCCTCTCTCTCTCTCTCTATCCGTGAGGACCCAATACAAGTTGTTCGGAAATCTGAAGTAGATCCAAATTGCACGTGTTTCGGCGAAAACAGTGGATAAAAAGCCGTGTTTCATATATCAGATCTTTTAAATGTGTATCCCATGCCGATATATTATGTGGACAAACATAGTGGACGAACAAGCGATATCGCACGTTTGGCCGGGCTTTTAATCCACTGTTTCCTCGAACTTCACACGACGGTACGATTTTGACCTGACCTGACAACGTTACAGATTCTCATGAACAATAGACGATGAGAAGTGGGGCAAATGAATGCACGGAATGGACATAATCATTGATATAGCCTACAGGCCGGACAAACATGCGATACATCGCATGTTTGTCCAGCCTGTTTAACTCAATGATTGTGCCCCATTCGTGCTTTCTCAGTTTGACCTTTCGACAAAAACATCTCTATTTCAAGAGACCGACATGTGTCTTTTAATTCCGTCGCTGCCAGTGATCAAGGTTTGCGCGTCTGAGACGACTTCACACTGGCCGACCTTCGCGGAAAGAACACTGATGTAAATGGGACGAGAAAATTGGCGTACACAACACAGAACTAACAAGAGACATAAACCCTCATGAGCCCCCGCGACTGCGGGGATTCATGAGGGTTTATGTCTTTGCAGCTGCGTAGCGTTCGCCTTGCCCCGGCAGTTAGGGTCGGACGCTCATTATCTGTGCCAGCAAGGGATGTTGGGTCCCAACTTCGGCGTCGACCCAACCTCGGCCAAAGGGACATATAATGGTCACAAATAGTAAGGTGTACTAACTTTACAGCTTGAATTAATAAAATTCCCTCAGAATTGGTATAATGACGGGTATATCCGTGATTAGCCATTCCCACTGACCCTACACTTTCACAACATTGGTGTGACATATAGTGCTCACAAAAAGTAAAGGACGTATTACTTTTAGCTTGAATTATTAAATTGTCCCAAAAAGGTTTGAACATTAATCGGACCAAAAAGGTGACTTCATTTTTCAGATGCAAGGTGCTTTCCGACATTTTAGTAATTAAAGCTGAAATTATGACGTCCCTTACGTTTTGTCAGCACTATATGTCACACCAATGTTGTGAAATTGTAGGCCAATGGGATGGCTAATCACTGATATAACTGTTATTATACCCATTCTGAGAACGTTTAGTAATTCAAGCTGAAAAGTTAATGTACCTTACTATTTTTGAGCAGTATAATTATGTCACTCTGGCCGAGGTTGGGTCCACGCCGAGGTTGGGACCCAACGAAGGATAACGGATTATAGAGGAGCCTAAAGAGCAGATGACCCTATGCCCTTTGCAGACGACACGATCTGAGTGGGGAACCGCGATGTCCAAATGAAAATAGAACAGAAAAACACTTCCGACCCGTAACTAGCTCATCATTATTCTTCCCTTTCGTTTGAAATAAACGGACAGTAATGTGAAGGATTACAAACACAAAAAGAGTTGGTGGTGGTGGTTATGGTGGTGGTGGTGGTGTTGGTGGAGGTTGGCTGTCACGTCGTCTAAGTGAAGCATATTTTTGTAACCCTTTGGCTGTCGGCAGCGGTTTTTGTCGCGATGATTCCTTGCAGGTGTTTAGTAACATGCCTTGCAGGTGTTTAGTAACATGCCTTGTAGGTGTTTAGTAACATGCCTTGCAGGTGTTTAGTAACAAGCCTTGAAGGTGTTTACTTTAGTAACAAGCCTTACAGGTGTTTAGTAACATGCCTTGCAGGTGTTTAGTAACATGCCTTGCAGGTGTTTAGTAACATGCCCTGCAGGTGTTTAGTAACATGCCTTGCAGGTGTTTAGTAACATGACTTGCAGGTGTTTATTAACATGCCTTGCAGGTGTTTAGTAACATGCCTTGCAGGTGTTTAGTAACAAACACAAGAAGGGTTGTTGGTGGTGGTTATGGTGGTGGAGGTTGGCTGTCACGTCGTCTAAGTGAAGCGTATTTTTGTAACCCTTTGGCTGTTGGTAGCGGTTTTTGTCGCGATGATTCCTTGCAGGTGTTTAGTAACATGCCTTGCAGGTGTTTAGTAACATGCCCTGCAGGTGTTTAGTAATATGCCCTGCAGGTGTTTAGTAACATGCCCTGCAGGTGTTTAGTAACATGCCCTGCAGGTGTTTAGTAACATGCCTTGCAGGTGTTTAGTAACATGCCCTACAGGTGTTTAGTAACATGCCCTGCAGGTGTTTAGTAACATGCCCTACAGGTGTTTAGTAACATGCCCTACAGGTGTTTAGTAACATGCCCTACAGGTGTTTAGTAACATGCCCTGCAGGTGTTTAGTAACATGCCTTGCAGTTGTTTAGTAACATGCCCTACAGGTGTTTGGTAACATGCCCTGCAGGTGTTTAGTAACATGTCTTGCAGGTGTTTAGTGACATGCCCTACAGGTGTTTAGTAACATGCCCTACAGGTGTTTAGTAACATGCCCTACAGGTGTTTAGTAACATGCCTTGCAGGTGTTTAGTAACATGCCCTGCAGGTGTTTAATAACATGCCCTACAGGTGTTTAGTAACATGCCCTACAGGTGTTTAGTAACATGCCCTACAGGTGTTTAGTAACATGCCTTGCAGGTGTTTAGTAACATGCCCTGCAGGTGTTTAGTAACATGCCCTACAGGTGTTTAGTAACATGCCCTCCAGGTGTTTAGTAACATGCCCTACAGGTGTTTAGTAACATGCCCTACAGGTGTTTAATAATATGTCCTGCAGGAATCATCGCGAAAAAACCGCTACCAACAGCCAAAGGGTTACACTTACAGCATTTTATAAATCAATTTGTGCAAGATGAAAACAGCCTGTAATTGTTGATCGCTACACGCCGTTGCTCACGTTGCATTTGTATGGAGACCGCTACGGGTTTTTTTTTTATCAGAAAGAACTGGACAGAAATTTGTATTTAGAGAAAGCGAATCATACACTTCAATATAGGGAGATAATTAGGGTCAGCGGTAAAGGTCAGCCAGCTCTCTCTCTCTCTCTCTCTCTCTCTCTCTCTCTCTCTCTCTCTCTCTCTCTCTCTCTCTCCTCTCTCTCTCTCTCTCTCTCTCTCTCTCTCTCTCTCTCTCTCTCTGTGTCAGTGTCAGTAGCGCTTTTTGTCGCGATGATTAATCAAGGGAAGTGCTTGATGCAACAGGCTTCAAGAAAATCCGGTACTACACTCAGACTATAGTATCCTGTCACTGTCCAAAAATGTAAAGTCTCAGAGTTGTGCATGTTTGAAATAACGACCATTATCAGTGAACTGCACACCTGCTAGAGGTATAAATCCTCTTGAGTCCCTGCAGTTGCGGGGGCTCATGAGGATCTATATCTCTTGCTGAGACCACTTTGATTTCAAGTTCTTTCAACGGTTGTGGCTTTTGGTCATTAAATGTACAACAGACTATGTGCGTCAAGTAGGAAAGAAGGGATTACTGATACTGAGATCGTGATAGTTTGAGGAATGCCGGAATGGCTTGGCGCCTTGAGGAACCATGCTATTCTGGCACGGCCTACCTCGCAATATCATCCCAATGCGCAAAAGGCCATCGGTCCGACATCGACCCGATGTCTTTTGCGCACTGGGCGGATGGTTGTTCAGGTGCCAAGCTAATCTGATTTATTTGAACCACTGATCAAGGTTGGTATCTTCCTTCGGCAAACCGTATAATGTTGTCTCACAGGACATTGCCTCCCGTCTGAGGGAATTCCAAAGTCATGGCTGCGTGTGTTAAATGAAGAGATTCGGCACTTGTTTACAGTACCGACTGACGTAAATGTCAAATCCCACTCCAATGTCAGACGGCTTGAGCGGCCATCTTTTCAAAACTGGAATCGACAGCGCTTCGTAGCGTGCACGGGAGCGGAAGGCGGTACAGGATTGCCGCTAGATGGCGTCGCCTTCCCTACGACCACTTCCGCCTGATCGCTTCTTGTCAAAGCTTCCATTCTCTAATCCAGTGAGGAAATGCCCGTTTGGCCGGTGACGAGGTCCTTTTGCTCGCCACCATAACCCTTTGCCTGCTACTGTACGTTTATTGTAATTCTGAAATCTATTCATTCAAAGCGGGCCATACCGTTCACGGATAATGGATGCAAAAAGGTGTCAGCAAGAGACATAGATCCTCATGAGCCCCCGCGACTGCGGTAAGTTAGTGCGACTGCGGAGGCTCATGACGATCTATGTCTCTTGCAGCTGGATTGTGTTCAGTATTTCTCGGAAGTGCAAGGGTTAACATTCTCCCGTTCATTGGATGATCTTGTCAACACCACTGGGGCCGTTTTCTTTCAACACAGCCCCTATATTACGCCAAAGATTAGTCACCGCTCCTTCCCGGGTAAGCAAAAGTCTCTTGGGCCCAAGTCGGCCGCAGTGGGCCTGCAGCACATACTTTGCGTACTAGGTTCTTTACATGACACCTAACGGGACATTTCACTGTGACGCACGTCAATGATGTCACTGCGTTAGACCACGGAAAAATAAGCGTTGAATAACCCCGACTGTCCAAGAAACACGGGTCGCAAATGGGACCGGCCAGAGGAAAAGAACGGCATGAGCCTCCGTGCCTGTTTGCTGGTGGTTCGTATCCATATGTAACCCGACAATGAAGGGGTTAAGTGCGAATAACGTGTACAAAATCAGTTTCATTAAAAAAAAAGTTTCAATTAAAAAACAACAACAACCAAACTGTTATTACGACCATCCTTGCTTCAGCAAAATCAATGCCAGTTTTGAGTATTTCGCGCCCCATAACTTCACGCCATTGTCTTTCTGCTGCTCGGCCTATTTCGGGACGAGGAAATCTACAATTAATGTCGTTTCCGGTCAGCTCAGGGACTGCTTTTACTGTATTAAAAGTGTCGTATTTTCCCGCGAAAATTCAGGGGAAGATCTATAGGTGTTCCTTCTACTGTTAGCAGAAAGTCAGATAGTCTGTCGGAAAGGTGGGGGGAGGGAGGGAGGGAGAGAGAGAGAGAGAGAGAGAGAGAGAGAGAGAGAGAGAGAGAGAGAGAGAGAGAGAGAGGAGAATATCGAGAGAGAGAGAGAGAGAGAGAGAGAGAGAGAGAGAGAGAGAGAGAGAGAGAGAGAGAGAGAGAGAGAGAGAGAGGAAAATGAAATTAAATTAAACTTTATTTATGTGTGAGAGAGAGAGAGAGAGAGAGAGAGAGAGAGAGAGAGAGAGAGAGAGAGAGAGAGAGAGAGAGAGAGAGAGAGAGAGAGAGAGAGAGAGAGAGAGAGTATAGAGGCTTCTAAAATGAGTTAGTTACCCACAAACTCAGTACAGCATACCAAAGCTTGTGAAGACATCGCACCAACACACGACCCGTGCTGAGGATTTGGGGGCTCGAATTCGCAACGCCGGTGAGCCGAAAAAGAGAGTGTAATCAGTCACTGCACTGTACATCTGGAGTACTGAAAATTTAAACTGCAGTTGAAAAGCCCCCTAGGAGAATTATAGCACATCTCGAGACCATAAGAGAGTTATCGATATACTGTATACCTAAGGTATTAAAAGTTCCAACCCCAGGCGGGCAGACATCGGCTGCTTGTTGGCCCGCGCACTGTGCGCGGGCCAACACGCAGCCGACGTCTGCCCATAGACATTTTGCTTACCGGCACTGCGCTTCACCTAATGATGGCCATCAACATCAAGACGTCAGCTACCGGCATTACCGACAAGATGAAAGAGATTTAGCGCCTGAGTGGAGACCAGGAATTGCCGAGGGATGGATGAGACAGTATGTCCATTTTTTTTAGAAAAACGAGATTTATATCGATATATGATGAAAATCTCGCTTTTCGCAAAAACAAAAACAAAAAAAAAAAAAAAACCGGACACAGTGGCTTTTGTCCGATAACGGCAGAAGGCATCGACCACAGAAAAGACATCCACATTTACCATCAATGAGCAGCTCAGCGCACTGGAGCGTTGTTGTGTGCTCTTTTGGCCGCTCGTATCAATGCAGTGGCGTAGGACGATATTTTTCATTGGGGGAGGGGGTGGGGTGGGGGTGGGGGTGGGGAGACGTGCCTGACAAGTTACTTTCCAGTCTGCCAAAACAACGGGAGTAAGAGGGGGGGGGGTGTAGGGAAGAGGGGCGGGGTGGGGTGGAGGGGTGGGGGTGAGGTGGGGTGGAGGGGTGGAGGTGAGGTGGGGGTGGGGTGGGTGGGGTAGGGGGTGTGGAGCAAAGGCAAAAAAGAAACAAACAAAAACTTAAGTACAAATGAAAATCTTCCTATTTTCTTTTTCTTTCTTCCCTTTCAAAAACCTTTTCTAAAAATAAAAATAGTTTAAAAAGTTGTAAAAATATGATTGAAGAAAAATTGTCTCAAAAAGGTATTGGGAGAAGGAGGAGGGTTGGGGTGGGGGGAACAGGGGATACTCTGCCCCCTCCCCTCTCCTACATTTCCTCCCCACCCCCCTTCCCCCACCTTTCCGATTCACATGCCATTGCAGTGACCTTGAGACCACATTCAATGCGTATACGCACTGACGGTGATCTGAAGGTCACTGCCATCAGCTTAACCCTTTTAGCGTCATGGTCGCATTTACCGAATTTTGGAAGTGTTGCTTAACGACTATGTACCACTTGCAGGAGGTGGACAGACCATGATAATTCAAGGGTAGTGCCAGATTAGCTTGGCGCATTCAGGCGCCAAAGCTAATCTGGCACTACCCTTGTATTATCATGGTCAATCAACCTCCTGCTGTAAGTTGGTGGTGCTGAAAGGGTTAGAGAGGACACGCTCTTGCAGATTGGCAGATAATCTGCACAAGAAACCAGCTTGGAACCGTCCTGCTGCAAATCTCGTTCCCCCAGTGATGGAGATGATAGGTCGTTCAATTTAGACGTTGACTATGAGCTGTCAGGGTGATGAGCAGTCGGAGTGTGATTCTGTAGAGGAGCATCAATCGTCATTTCTCTCCCGCTGACAGCTGTGTCGATACTGCCAACAGTATCATTATCCTCCACAGCTTCTTGGCTCTCTCTCTCACAACGCATGAAGGTTTGGCTATAGCCAAACCTCCATGCGTTGTGAGAGAGAGAGAGAGCCAAGATATTTCAAGACATGGATGAATGCGAGTCAGTGTGAAATACGGAGGCATGCCGGGGTCAACGGAACATGCTCCAGGCAATAGAAGGTTAATAGTTCGCAATAATCTGCTTTATAAATGATCTTCGTATATCTTACAATAATGCTGGTCAAAAAGGCGAACTCAAGTTAAAGGGCCGGGTCCCGAATGTGTACCTTCGGTTTAAGCCGAAGAGCAGGTGGTGCTATGCTTTCGTGCTGACGGCTATTATTCAAATGGCTCATCGGGACTGCGCGCGCGTATATATTATGTAAGCCGGCCGACGGTTTAAATTATGAAGTGTACACGTAAATGAAATCCTTTTCTGCTCTTCTTCTGCAGTTTTGAGCGGCGTAGGAAAGGTTCCTCCGAGGCCAGGGGCGGTAACACACCTCTGCTACGCGGGCCTGCTCATAATATGGATTGTAACAGGAAGGGGAGGAAAGCCTTCGCTAACTCAAGATGACGTTGGTAACCTGTTGTATCTGCCAATTTTACCAATCAAAACCCGCCCTTTCACATTTTTTTCTTCCATTTTTTAAGCAGTTGTGGTTTTTCTTGCAATCTGGACATGAGATTTTTCATGTTACTGCAACCGCAAGAGGCATAGATCTTCATGAACGCCCGCAATCTCCTTCGGCTAACGGCCCTATTCCTTGATCTATCTCCACCTGCACACTAACTTTCCACGATGAACATATCCCGAGACGCTGAACTGATTGACTGTGCTGCTTCACTTCTCACCGAGACCGACTCCTGACTCAGTCTTATGTTCTTCTGGGTCAGCCCGAGCTAACTCGGCTCCCGCCCTCAGCGGCAAATGAATGAAGACCGCGCCTCCCGTGTTGGTAATACACACCTCAATGGTCCAACACAGTGGATCGGATGTGTCTATGAAGGGTTTGTTTACAACCACACCTCACTGGGGAAGGCCTTGTACACTGAGGAGCAAGAGTGCCCATGACTAATATAGGGCTCGGGAAGCTGACGTCATTACGCTAGTTGTGGCAACCATCGTGAGAGGATACGAGACTAAGGCTCTCATAGGGAAATCGGCGCCGCTGTCAGGACAATGTCAGGAAAGTCCTGACGTGCTATAGGCAATAACAGCAAGTCTTGCCATCACCGTAGGAAACCGCTAACCGGAATCTGTTTTTGTTTGTTTCCAAAGAGGAAGAAACACGAAGGAAAACGTGTTGAAACACTACTTCGCTACTATCTGAAGTCTATCGTATCCTCTGAAGATGGCGGCTGACGCGCCGACGCTCCTAGGCAACGCGGGAAACTTCCCGAGCCCTATAGGATTCTTCACCATACTCGGGCGTTCAAGGGGATCCATGCTTCTTGCTAACTCTGTGCCTCTTTGCTAAGCCTCGAGCTAACTTCACGCCATACAATTTTGATGGGGAACATATACTAAGGCTGAGTTGGTATACCTCGCCCTGTGCCTAGGTGACATGCACCAGCGGCGCCATTGTTGCTATTTTCGCACCTGACCCGTCGCTCGGACCGGTCATGTGCACCAGATCGGTTTAGAGCGTGTGCTCTCTGCACATCTAGTAGAAAGAATCACGTGACGTTTGATTGCTGCAAATGACGATGAATAAAGAATAAACCTTTTCCTGTATGCAGTCCTGCAATCTCGGAGAAAGAATCACGTGACGTTTGATTGCTGCAAATGAAGATGAATAAAGAATAAACCTTTTCCTATATGCAGTCCGGCAATAATGCATCCTCTATGCTAGCACCACGACACATTACACGATTTGGCAGATTTGAAAAATAGTTTGGTTTTTCCTCAATGGTGGTGACTTTTGCGACATCTGCAGTCGCTTTGCGGCAGAAAGCACCGTCGTGGCCGTAGCCGTACAGAGACGAGTGCACTACAATGGACTTGATTCAGGAATACGCAAGTTCTGACGTGAATGAACTACCCCCGGATACCTATCTTTTTTCCGGTAGGGGCATATGCTCTCCATCATTTTATGCTCAAGGGCAGTAACACTAAAACCGGAAACGAACCGTTTTTCGACTGCGATCACAATCTTCCGCGGTAACGTAAGAGACCACACTTCAAGTGCAGAAGCCTACCTGCGCGCGCAGTTCTGGTGCACAGGACCCGTCCGAGCGACTGAGCGAACAGATGCGTAAATCGCAGTAATGGCGCCACTGGTGCGTTTAACCTAGGTACAGGGCGAGCTATACCAACTCAGCTAAAAACTAAGACGTTGAATTCGCCTTGTTGCTTCACTTCCCACCGAGACCGACTTTTCCTCATGTTCTCCTGACACGGTAGTCGGTCAGCGACCTGTACTAGCCTGGGCCAGCTTACCTCCGGCCCTCAGCCGCACCGGCTCAACCGCCAAGCAAAAGGTCGTCGGGCCGGCGTCGGCTGTAGTCTACAGCCCACGCCGGCCCGACGACCTTTGCTCGCTGGGCTGAGGTATGGACCAGACCCTGATGGTGTCCTGTGGCACAGGGATGTGCACGCTGGGCTGAGGTATGGACCAGACCCTGATGGTGTCCTGTGGCACAGGGATGTGCACGCTGGGCTGAGGTATGGACCAGACCCTGATGGTGTCCTGTGGCACAGGGATGTGCACGCTGGGCTGAGGTATGGACCAGACCCTGATGGTGTCCTGTGGCACAGGGATGTGCACGCTGGGCTGAGGTATGGACCAGACCCTGATGGTGTCCTGTGGCACAGGGATGTGCACGCTGGGCTGAGGTATGGACCAGACCCTGATGGTGTCCTGTGGCACAGGGATGTGCACGCTGGGCTGAGGTATGGACCAGACCCTGATGGTGTCCTGTGGGACAGGGATGTGCACGCTGGGCTGAGGTATGGACCAGACCCTGATGGTGTCCTGTGGGACAGGGATGTGCACGCTGCTAAAGAAAGACGACAAGACGCCGATTCTCTGTAACCCCCTGTGGGTGTGCTTGGGTAAATGAGGTTCTATCTTGTTGATGGGACAGCCATAGAGACTCGACCTGCTTCCTTGTGAAGACAAAAGACAGTAAGTCTATTGCTGTGAAAAGCGAGATTGTCAGTGTAATACAATGAGAGTTTCGCTTTTCACAACAACGGACTTACTCTCCTCTCCTTTTCCTTCGCGGATCAGAAATGGAAGAGCTCTACTAAGTGAAAAGAGTCATGAGCATATCATTATATTTCCCTTGCAAATGAAGCTGCGCCAGAGGCTCATAAAGCTCTGTGTCTGTTGCAGCTGACATGTTCCAGCCAAAGCCGACGACAGTATAGCGAGGTCCTGGGAGAGCGCATCAGGACACTAGAAGTGTTATTGTCTCCACTGAGGACCAAACACCAATCTCCTGTACGAGCCGAAACCCGAGCCGGGTGTGCGGGTGTGACACGTCAGAACGAACTGTAAGCGAGATGAACACTGTAAAAATGCCAGAATGATCCATCAGCCGATCAACCCCGGGTCATACATTTTGACCTACATCTGATTTCCAGAAATCGTCTTTTGTTAATGGCACTCGGGCCGCTCCTCCGGGCACTCCGGCTTTTCTCTGTAGAATAATAATGTTAAAACTACAAAAGTTGTGACTATACTTGGCACTACTAAGCGGTGTTACGTGGTAATCGTAGTCGTAGTATGATGTAATCACACCAGACGCACGCACGTAGGGTTCTTGTAAAGAAACTTTACTCAGCTGCAACTCGTCACACGTGACCCAAGGCCGTAGACCACACTGGAGTAACAGTTCCAACAATATTTGTTTGCAGCGATGCAGTCTCGGCATAATGCATCCATAAATGCACCAACACTGATACAACGCATCTCTACAATGCATCAACAATGTTTACACACTGTGTCTCTCATACAATGTACACACATACTTCCTAACACGGTCTTTTATACTATTACAGATGATTTTCTGAATAATCCAGCAAATTCACACAACACAACAAATCAGAAAAGAAAAGTAACCAAAACTCATTAATATTCATTAAAAAGAACACCTTAGAAATAACTAGAGCTTTCGACTAACATCTAGGCGTATTCGATACAATGTTACAAAATGTTCCCAACAAGTCTGACGTCATATTTGAGGTCATTAGAATGATCGCGCTGTTTCGAGAACGTTCTAGGTCAAACGAGGTCAGACTTTGGCAACAATGTAACGAAAAGACGCGTCATTTCAGAAACACATCAGAAATGGATCACAATTCTCCGTGCAAAAGAAAATGAATCCTACTAAAAAGGTACGTAATTTTTATCCAAAATAAATTAAAAAAATATCGGATCTTGCCGGCCTCCGTAGCGCAGTGGTTAGCGCGTCGGACTGGCGGCCGGGAGATCCGGGTTCGAATACCAGCCGAGTCAAGCGGGATTTTTCCTACCTGGGTCGGCTCCTACCCAGAGCGGGTGTGCTATGGACCCAATGCGAAGGCTGATGCCACGCAGCCGAGACTCACCCTCTTCACGGGTGCGACCTTGGGGGTGTCAGTTACCCGGGTCACATGACACATCTCAAGGTGTGAATGATTACACGGCTGGCACTGCAGATGTCCGCAGTTCCCGGGCCTGGTTAACACTAGGATATTTATGACAGGAAGCGTGGAATGCGACCCTGTCACGCAGTCCCCAACCACATGGACCACCATGGCATCATCATATCATCATCATCCTCATTCAAAATGAAAAAAAAAAAAAAGAAGCTGTTCCAAGTCTCTGATCCCTCAAGTCTCCGTCTCATGGTGACCTCAGCCAAGCCCTCCAGGAGCCCTAGGTGCGCGGTTGTCTTCGGCCAGACCTGCTGCTGTGCGTGGAAGGACGTAGTGGTTGACTCGCCACCTTTGGGGGGAGCTCCCACTTCATCACAGTTGAGTTATGGCCTCGCGTTTGACTTTTGCTACCCCCCCCCCCCACTCCTCCTCCCATCCCGGAACACCGACTTTTCTGCATCGATACTCAGATTGAACCTCAAATTGCGTCTTCAGCTTCAGGAAACAAATACGATGCTTATTACTCCATGCCAGCAAAAGGCGTAGATTTTCATAAGCCCCCGCAAACTGCGGGAGCCCATGAGGCCTCTTGCGGATGGGTCTTCGATGGTGAAGGAACGCTATCAACCCGATGAGGCCTCTTGCGGATGGGTCTTCGATGGTGAAGGAACGCTATCAACCCGATGAGGCCTCTTGCGGATGGGTCTTCGATGGTGAAGGAACGCTATCAACCCGATGAGGCCTCTTGCGGATGGGTCTTCGATGGTGAAGGAACGCTATCAACCCGATGAGGCCTCTTGCGGATGGGTCTTCGATGGTAAAGGAACGCTATCAACCCGATGGAATCAGCCATCTTAATTCCCAGGCGAATTCCGGACTAATGTGAAGATCCCGGATGTTTTTGTAATGTCAGGAAAGTCCTGACGTACTATAAGCAATAACAGCGAGTCTTGCCATCACTATAGGAAACCGCTCACCAGAATCTGTTTTTTGTTTGTTTCCAAAAAGGAAGAAAAAGGAAGAAAAACCTGTTGAACCACTATTTCGCTACTATCTCATGACTATGGTATCCTCTTAAGATGGCGGCTGACGCACCGACGCTGCTAGGCAACGCGGGGAACTTCCCGAGCCCTATTTACAATTTTGAAGGCAAGTACTGAAAAGGAAATTAGCAGCCGGCAGACTATATTAATCATCAGAACAGAGAAATGCCGGTTGCGGAGGTTACGGCACATTGTTAACTCATTCGAGACGTGCCGCCTCCGGATACGCGGCATAAGCCGCGTATCCGGAGGCGGCACGTCTCGAATGACTTAAAGATGAAGGTGCGTGATGATGGTAAAAGAAGTGACTTACCGAACTTGCTTGGCCAGGGTGCTCTTCCCTGCGTCACACGGCCCTGCAACAAGAAGGGAAAAGTCAACACGTTTCACGTCATACCTCTGACAGCAGCTGTCTATTCTAATCACAATAAGCCAAGGGCCACCCTGAAAAATGGTCATAAGTTGAAATAAGCACTGTCCGGTCAAATTTCAAGATTTTTAATGTTTAGGAATTGTTTTTAACAAGACTACAAACTTCCAATACATCAAAAGTCCTTAGATCGCCATTGCCCTCTGAGACCACATTACTGTTTAGGAGACAGATCGACCAAGAAAATTCAAGAGTGGCGCAGGAATAGCTTGTCGCCTATAGGCGCCAAGCTATTCCTGCACCACCCTTGAACTATCTTGGTCGATCTCTTTACTGAAATGTGTTGTGTGTCAGAGCTGAATGGAATAATGCAATTTTCTCTCCGTCGTTACAAAGTCAAGTATCTTGTTGCTGTTCTTTCAGGAGAGAAGCGCAAATATTCAGTGATAGGACAAACCTGTGGGTCAGAGCTGAATGGAATAATGCAATTTTCCGGTCACTGCATGCAAAAGCCCACCATCAACCGTTTTATTTTTTTATGTCATGCAATTACATATTTATGTGTAATGTGACTTTGTGAAGGGAAAACGCATCGTAGCCAAATAAAACGGCCTGGTGATTTCACTGATGCTATATCAGTATATGTGTCTCTTGGCTTGACTTCGCGAACGAAGATTTTATAGGAGTTGCCCACGACGTCTGCAGGCTTGTTCGTGGCTGCGGAGGCCAATCCGGGACAGGCAGGTTCGACCGCAGTGGCTGCAGGGGGAGGTATGGCCAGGGTTCTGAGTTGCGGCATCTCTGTTTTATGTGTATCTTGGTAGAAATGAACATCAAAGATTGAAGCGTCTCACATGCAAACCAAATGACGTGAAGGGGGGGGGGGGGGCGCAGAAAGAATGACGTGGGGTCCGCAGAAAGAACACGATACCAAATAACGTGTGGACCGCCGAAAGAACACACCAAAAATGACGTAGGGACCGCATAGAGAACACAATACCTAATGACGTGGGGACCGCCGAAAGAACACGATACCAAATGACGTAAGAACTCACAACGCACTGAACATTCGACGTCTTCGTGCTACCAACAGACACATACATAAGCAGGGACACTGAAACACGAGACACAGACTGACACATGCGAAAAAGGAAGTGACACACTACTCGCTGACTAAATGCAGTAAATTTCGTATAGCAAATCGCCAGGGGTCCCAATTTTCTTGTTATATGTGAAGCAAAGTAATTTACATAGCAAGAGTGTTGTTGGGACCTCTGAAAAAGTGTGGCTATATCCGACTTTGTTACAAGCGAAGTAGACTAGCACCACGACGCATGAGGCTCATGAGGATCTATGCCTCTTGCTGCGACCAATTGAAATCCACGTTCCTTGTGTGTTGTGGCGCTTGATCATTTAAAGAACAACGGTTTCAAAAGCAAAATATGCGTCCAGTGGCAGGGACGTGGTTAAAGCATCAATCTGCGATAGTGTCTGGGATTATTTTTATTCAGCCACTAACAGATTAACGAGATTAACCCCTCGACCGCCGCTGACGATAACGATGGACGAAAAAGGCGCGTATATAGCAGGCTAAGGGTTAAGTTGTACAAACGCGCACAATCTGACAAAGCTGGCATTTAGAACGTAAAGCTAGGACGTGTTAGCCAGCAAATGCATCCCACTTCTGACACTAAATCGCCAAAAGTACGAACGCAGCACGGCGCAGTTATTGTGCATATCTAAACACTTGTGGTGTGAACCCAGGAGGCTTCCTAGATCTACAGATGTAAATAGGGCTGATACCTACCTACAACAAGAGGCAAAGATTCTCACGAGCCCCTGCGACAGCAGGGGCTCGTGAGATTCTTTGCCTCCTGAAGAGGGAGTAGGCTAGCTGAGCCCAGAGTTTAGGGAGCTTTTACAAGATTAAGAACAAGTGAGCTAGGTTTATGACTGGCGCGAACTCTCTTAACGCGCCTATTTTTATCAGGAAACTGTCACGTTACGGCAAAAGCAGATGGCGGTTTTGTTTTTTTTTTAATTATTTTTTTTTTATCGTGAATTCCCTGGATATGCCCGAGAGCGATCAAAGGGGAGGTAATGCTTGTTTATGGTTTATTGGTCTATGTTTAGTTTATTATCATCCTGTTTCTTCCCTGACACACATTCATCCCATTGCTCATAGCGCTCAACCTCTTCTCTGCCACTGGTCGCGTATGTTGTTCCAGAAGGAAATCTTTGCTCTTTAAAAGACCAAAAGTCATAACCGTCTGGGGGACGTGCATACAAACTGGTCTCAGCAAGAGGCATAGAGGCGACAGCGAGGGCTCATGAGGATCTATGCCTCTTGCAGTTGGGAGGTGTTACTTTCTAAGTAGTGAAGGGGTTCATTTCTAGCACAGCGGGTAGGTTATGACGTTGCGTGTAAACTAGTCACAAAAGTCAAGGACCACCTATTGTTTTAGACGCAGTTTTCTGATCAGTGTAATGTCCAAGTGCGCCAACTTCAATCAACCAAATTAGGAAGGCGTCAAGCAGTCTGGGTATAACACTGAGAAAGCAGAGACATCTTCAAAGGAACCCCAATAAAAATTAAGCAAAATTACCAGAAAACGATTCAACGTTTGGTGCTCGAGCACAACTACCCATTTTTAATCCATTTAACCCCAGCGCACTACAGCTGGAGATGGATCGACCATGATAATTCAAGGGTTGTGCCAAGTTAGCTTGGCGCCATCAGGCGCCAAGCTAATCTGGAACTACCCTTGAATTATCATGATCGATCCATCTCCAGCAACTGGTACATACCCGTTAGATGGCACCGCCAACATTTTGTAAATGCGGCCGTGGGGTTAAATGGTTTAACAAAATGGTAAGTTCACTGAACAAGCTTGCAAGTGTTTGGTCTCTCTCATTATTTGCGATGAGCACAGACTGATGTTCACGGATTCGAACCCTATTATGTGCGAGTAATATCAAAAAGTTACTTCGTATCACTTCAGCGGGGGCTCATGAGGATCTATGCCTCTTGCTGACACCACTTTGTGTCCAAGATATTTTGACGGCTGGGGAAATTTGACGCTGAATTTACAATGATGTCCAAGACACAGTCTTTATTCCACTGGCAGTGAAAGAGTTTCAGTGGCCAAAGTCATGATTAGCTGTATTTAAAAATTAAAAGAAAAAAATCCAGACCCATAAGGTGACTGCCAAGACTGAGTGTCAAATGCGGAGAAGAACTCAACGCGGGAAAAAAAAACTGCTTAGACTGAATGACAGTTACAACGCAATTTATTAAGATTTCGGGTTAAATCCTTTTTCAAAATAGACTGACAAACAAGTCTACAAATCAGCCGCTACTTATCTTGTCAGCGAGGAGAAGGAAGGTGGCGGCTGAAGGATATCCCTGCTTCCCACTCACGAGATAGGTAGCGACTGATTTGTATACTTGCATATTAATAAATGTTGTTGGAACAGTCATTTCTAAGCTGTGTCTTTTCTCCGTTGGGTTATTCTCGTGATTAGATGTGAATCGTTTAACACATTCGAGACGTGTTCCACTTGGGCTACGCGGCTTGATGCCCTGCTTGATGCCGCGTGTCCAAATGCAGCTCGTCTGGCGTGAGTCAAACAGCACATGGCGAACACAGTAAGACAGTACTTTATTGCCACATGGGAATTTATATACATTAGGAATTCATGAACAAACACGAGGGTCAGCACTAACGGACAAACAGGCAAGCTGCCAGTTTAGCCCATTTAACTATGACGCCGTACAGCAGAAGATGGATTGACCATGATAATTCACGGGTAAAGCCAGATTAGCTTGGCACCTTCAGGCGCCAAGCTAAATCTGGCTCTACCCGTGAATGATCATGGTCAATCCTTCTCCTGCAGCTGGTGCATAGTGGTTGGGCGGCATTCCCAGTGGGGTTAGATGGGTTAGCGTGTCTGCACTAACGTAACACAGTCTGATCCCCTTCCCAACACACACACACACACACACACACACACACACACACACACACACACACACACACACACACGCACGCACGCACGCACGCACACACACACACACACACACACACACACACACACACACACACACACACACACACACACCTCATTTACGTCACCCATGCGTTTTTCTTGTGCTTTTCCCCAGTGCCGCTGTATCGGTTTGGGTATCAGATTTATCATGCGCATCCTTTGACGCGTAAAAAACTTGAATCAGGAAGCCGCATGCAACAGAGATTGGGCGAATACCGTTAACCAATTCGCTGTCCAGAAAAAAATGAACACGATTCAAATGCAAGAGACATAGATCCTCATGAGCCCCCGCAGCTGCTGGTTGATGAGGATCTATGCTTCTTGCTGACACCAATGTGTGTACCCATGTCCTCGGATGTCTGGCTGCAAGTCAGTAGCTCCGGGCCTTTGGCGTTGAAGATGGCAGAAACGCAATCTGCGTCAGCTAACAGTGAATGGGTTAATATTACACATCTCGGCCTAACATCTCCGACGTCTGCAAGAGGCCTAGATCCTTATGAACGCTCGCATAATGCAAGGGTTCATGAAGGTTTATTCCTGGAATTCCAGGAGTCCTGCTGGCCAGCATTTACATCGCTGGAGCCTAACTAGTCCGTTCTTTGCGCCAGACATGATAATCACTGTGTGCTGATCTGTGATTTTGGACCTTCCGGCATACAGCCGGAAGGTGCACAATCACACACCAGCTCAAATTTTGGGAACAGGATTCATCCATACGTGCAACATTTTCCTACTAGTAGAGGCTGACTGCATTCGCGCGCTCGCCGTCTGACCTCTGCCACATAACACGTAGGAATCCGTACTTCGAAACAGCACAGGCCGGCGAACCAGGCAAGTTACCTTTCCGTAAAAAAATAGCCAGCCAAAGATATCGCCGCAGGAGTAAAAAGGCTGTTTAGTTCACACTCTGGCGTTTCTCTAAAACTTTGAACCACTGAAATCACATCCAGGCTGTGCCAGATGGCTGTCCCAGAAACAGACATAAAGTTCACGAGATTAACCGTGTGCAGAAATATCTACCCACGACGCAATAATGCAAATACCAGCATTGTACTATCTTAACCGCACGTCGGGGTAAAAATCAAACCGTGTGGCACATTTCTTGTAAACCGTGTAGACCAACAGTCTAGAATCGCTACAAAAGCCATAATTATGTGTACCAGAGGGAGCAACACGCAGCTAGAACCCCCAGTTTCTTGAACAACTATAGCCAACCTTGCCTCCCCCCCCCACCCCCTCCCCTCCCCCACCCTTCCACCTCTCATTGTTTCATTTCTTCCCAATACTCAATGTGTCATCGGGCCGAACGGTCGGTCGTCCGCAGCCGGTGGGCCCGCGCACAACTCTCAACTCAGTACGCAAAGGCCATTGGGCCGAACACGGCCGCATTGGGCCCGCGTATGACTGACAGCCAAGCCTTGAAAGCCTTTCGGCGCGTTCTTCAATTTATGGCTCACGTGAATGTCTCAAACAAATGAAGTTGGAACCCGCCGGGAGGTAACTGATCAACGCATCGCGCATGCAGCGGCGATGTCGCAAGAGTCACAGAACAATTCAAGCACCGATTAACCCTTGAAAGCCGAGAAAAACTGGTCAGCGCGATCCAACTGCAAGAGGCCGCAGAGATTCTCATGAGCCCCCCCCCCGCATCCGCTTGGGCTCGTGAGAATCTATGCCTCTTGCTGACACCACTTTGAATCCAAATTCCATGGATGATTGTAGCTCTTTGGCGTGAATTCGACCGGCAAGATTTCAGAAACACAGTCTGCTTCGCTAGCAGCAAAGGGGTTAAGAGGATGATAGTGTTTGCAGCAATGTTCAGCGTTGATTACAGCCGTTTACTGCGCGATAAATGTTGACACTGAACCCAAGCAGCTGGACAGCAGATGGTTATAGAGTCTCATGCTTGTCAGGTGTTATGAAATATTTCACCCATAAAAGTATACAGACGGTGTACCACCACACAGTTAAATGCACGCAGCTACTACTAATGAAATCAGGTGACATGTTTGAAAAATGTGACGTTACCAGGAAAAGAAGTGCAACTCAAAAGGGGGTAATGACAATACAGACTAATCAAACGACGACTGAGAAATTAATACCGGTAAAAAACGTGTTTGATGCAACTTGCGCACTTTTCCCGGCCACATATTACAGTTCACGTCTGGTGAGTAGGTCGCGCTATCTCTGCCGCACTGCTGACTGTTTCGTTGCAATACCACATAACAGTCATTACTGTGGCGGAGCGTAAGTTGGCAGCGACTCGCAGTCACGTGCAAAGCCCATGTGGCACCGCGCGACTTATGACGGTCTTTGCAGGAAATAATATATGAGTCGTTTCATGGTATGAAAACACTTTCAGGAGTCGCTGTATAAACACATTCAATTACGCCTGGCATCCCCGGCTAGCTTAACTGGGCGAGACAAACCCGAATTTACGCCAAATAAATCACTAAGCTCGCATTTTATCGGTCGAACTGAGCACAAGTGATTTATTTGGCGTAATACCGGGATGCCAGGCGTACTTCAAAGGCCCACTACCACCGTAACTGTTCAAAGTTACACTTCTGTAACACTGATGGTTACGAAACGTTACACACAGGTCTAGTTATGGTTCATTAAATTTTAGACGCAGGAGAATCCAGTTCAGCACGCGTCGTCTTTATATCAAGTAACCTGACAATGACTCCACTCCGTTCTAAAAATGCAACGCTATCAGTGCGAGAAACAGCTAAAAATAGATTGACACACTAACGGCAGCGCAGAATAAACTAGTGCGATTAAGCGTGTGCTTTTTTTGCGTGTCCAAACTGCTGTTAATGTTCATTAGGTGTGTCGACAAGGCATAAGACACACAAATGGTGCTGAAATGTGTCTTCAGATGTATGCATAGTAGTACTTTAATCTTTACTCACGCACTTTTGCTTCTGATCGACTTTTGAGTTAACCAAACCGTAGCCACAGGTCGACGTCAGTTCCCGCCTCTGCCCCTTGTCCGTCGCAGGGTATTACTACTAGACCAGATGCCAGATCAACCATCCCACGTATGCTTTTGAAGTGTGGTGCAAAGTAGCTTAACGCCACCATGACAGCGCAAGGGCGGTGCCAGAATAGCTTTTTGGGGGCGCTTAACAGCGCCAAGCTCTTCTGGCATCGTCCTAGCACTGAAACGTGGTCATTCGTCTCTTGACTTGTAATGTGTAAGGCTGGATGACATTGCTTACCGTACCCGCAGCAGCAAGACTTTCTCAGGACGTGCCTGCTGTGCTTGTGAAAAGAAAACTATAAAAGAATATTGAATACAGAGAAGAACCCAACGGAGAAAGAAACACGCGTAGAAAAGACAGTTACAACACAATAGATTGTCAATCTATTTATTATTTTTAAAAAAAAGACTATTGAATGTATGTCGCCAACCGGTCTAATAAGCAAAATAAACCTGCCAGGGACGCTGCACTTTCATGCTAATTTATCCATCTCTAGTTTACAACAAAAAAAAAAAAAAAAAAAAAAAAAAAAAAAAAAAAAAAAAAAAAAAAAGTAGTAGAAAATCATTTTCGAAATGTGTGCAGGAAAATGATATATAAAAATGCCTTGTGTAACAGCCGAATGGAAACTGTGTCAGCAGAAAGGAGATAGTGCCGCATATATTTTTAGTTTTACGTTCTTATGGGCGGCAACACCACGCGAGACATCACTGTAAGAAATAACTCTGTCAATCAGGAGTGCTTCCCAGTAGGCAAAGGTCCTCGGGCCCATGACGGCCGTGCGCGGGCCTACTGCGGCCGACATGGGCCCGAGGACCTTTGCTTACTGCCTTCGCCCCTTATCGACTAACATTACTGGCGCGTTCGGAACTGACGCCCAAAAAAGTCTGCACCGTGGGAGACGAGCTGATTGCCCCGAAATGAAGGCGGTCAGCCTGATTGAATTGAGATTTCTCCCCGGGCGGTAAAATCCACGTCTGATAGAGTCCAGAAACCTTTTTATGCTGCTGGCGATGCCATTTTTGTTACTTGAACCTCCTGCACAATCAACAAGTGTTTCGGAGTTGCATACAGAAAGAACGTCACTGAAGGAACACATCAGCGGTTGGGCCAGGCGTGATTCACAGAAAGGTGGTTGCAGAAACGCGTTTTCAAGCAAAAGGCTATCAGGCCGAAGTCTGCCGCACTGCGGCAGATTTCGGTTCGATGGCGGCCTTTGCGCACTGACGTGTATCAATGGCAGTCAGCCTATCTTCTGCACCCTGTCCAAAATCTGCGTTATTTGGCAGAAGACAGCATGTCCATTTTTGAGAAAAGAGAGATTTTCAAGGTGATACAATGAAATCTCGCTTTTCTCAAAAATAGACATACTGGCTTTGGCCACATAAAGGCAGAAATCTTGTGTGATAAGTGAGCAGAACTGAAGAGACAACTCTGCCTAGTGAAGACGAAAAACCGTACCAAGTCCATTAGTGTGTAAAGCGCGTTTTTCATTGTATTACAATGAAAATCTCGCTTTTCGCAAAAATGGACCTGCTGGTTTTTTTTTTTTCAAAAAATACTTCCCCCTCACCCCCCCCCCAAAAAAAAAAAAAAAAAAAAAAAAAAATCTTTCAGAGGGCAGAAATACTGTAAGAGATAGATAAGTAGACAGTTGAAACCCACCTAATCAATAATCTATAGATTTATTTGATCCTCTCCGTATTTAGACAAACGAACTCCCAACACTTACCGCCAATGCCTTAATCGCCTAGCCATTTTAGTTCCACTCCAGAAATCATTCAAGCTACGTTTTTTTATCAGCTACCAACCTGCGATTATTAAGCGGCCAGATCCCCCACCTAACCTAAATTATTAATGCTGTCATTGACTACTATCAGCCGTTTTCGGGAAATGACTACTTGCGCCATTGTGGGAATTCCCGTTAGGCATAATTTCCACATCACCCACCCAAAAGTAAGTGACGTCAATGTTGCCAATAACAATGCCACGTGTCAACTCGTGACCCTAGTCTCGTGATCAAGTATTGCGTCGTTGAGACGTTCGTAGGGCGTGAAGACGAACATTCTCGATCTTTCCATTACTTTGTGTTGGAGTGCGGTTGTGTTCTCAGAGTAGCAGCATTTTTTATCAGCTACCCATGATTATTAAGGCAGATCCCCCACCACACCTAAATAATTAATGCTGTCATTGACTTCTTTAAGCAAAGGTACTTCAGTTATTAATCACCATTGTCTCTATCAACACACCACCTTTCAATACAAAATAAAATGCAGTTAAACACACACACACACACACACACGCTCAAACACACAGATAACATGTTTACATGAAAACACACACACCACCCAGACAGTTATTTGGGTTACAAACTTATCCTATTTCACTGACACACACACACACAGTGCCCTTTGTACAATAGCTGAAGCACATAGTCATTCTGCTCTACTGAACAAGTATAGGAACCCCATTAAATCTGACTTCCTTCCTCTGAGAACATGAAAAAGCATGTTTTATTTTACAAGAGGCTTTAATTTTCAGTAGCCCACGCCATCACAGATTCTTATGAACAGTGTGAGATTCTCATTAGCCGCCGATTTCATAGAGTTTTAGTCAACTGTAAAGATTGCTGAATCTATGCATAACACTTAAACACAGACATGGCAGAGTTGTACTGAGCACGCTTAAACACAGGTATGACAGAGAAGCGGACATTCACCAATGCCAAGGACATCTTACAATAGCATGTTAGGCTTACTACCTTTGAGGACGGAAACACCAGAGGTCTTTTGCAAGAGACTTAGATTCTCAGGAGCCTATGTCTTTATAGGCTTAAATTCTTAAGATTCTTTTTTGATTCATATCATGGAGAGCCCTGATTTAATAAGATTTCAGCCAAACCATAAATACGTAAAATAATCTACCTTTGTTTGGGTCTGCTGAGTGGCTGAGAGGATACTTCCGCTGGTTAGGATAGAATAGTTAGCGCAAGCTATTCTGTCTGTACCGGGTTCGTTTCACGCTCTCGGAGCCAGTTGACACTCTCCACCGCGGAGGCTTTCACAGGAAAAGGTGAACGTGCAACCCCCAGGGTTATAGCCCCCTCCATAGGGGGTGAATTAGCACGTGAATAACCCGGGTTACATCGATTCCTGTGGAAGCAGGTGACAGGCCACTAAGCAGCCCTTTTGTCAATGTTTTTTTTTTTCTATTTTTTTTTTCTTTTTCTTTGTTAATTTTTAATTATTCTTCTTTTTTTTCTTATTTTTTTTATTTTTTTAATTTTAAATTTTTTTTTTTCTTATTTTTTTCCTATTTTTTATGTTAGGGAAAAAAGCAAAATAAGTACATCACTGGACAAAGGGAAATAATCTGGAAACAAAGGCTAGTTAAAAATATCAATGCTGTCACCCAGCCCCCCCCCTACCCCACCCAGCCACCCACCTCGCACACACAAGCACACACAAACATATTAGGTCAAATTATTTCGTTCTGTGTCAATGCTTCAAAAGTGGGTTATTAGGGCACTAGAACAAATTTAAAATATGGAGCGTTCACCAAAATATGGAACAAACCTTGAATATAGGTTTTTCTCCAAATATAGAGCACTAGGTCATTCCTAAATAAATAGGTCTCGCCAAGTGAGTAGTAGTATGGAGAAAAATAATTTTGTTTTCTGTTTCTTCGTCTGACAAAGTGTGGAGAAAATTTTGTTGTTTCCACTCCAAGCACATCACATCAGCACATCGTGAGTGTTATTTAACAGGCGCAGACCAACCTGTGATGCATTTGAAATTGAAAGACAAAACCCATTTTATGTTTGCAGCGACAAGAACACATGAAAAACACCCCCTGGCAATAGGCTCATCCATCAGGCCCATTCAAAAGGGGTGTTTTAAAATACCCATTTCACGTCCACAGATGTATGGACAGATTTTGCACTATAGACCTTTCTTTCCAGGGTGCTATGTGCACACACCCTTATTGTGTAATAAAAAAAATATTCTATTACACTACCGGGCAATCTGAGTGGGAAGTAAACTTAGGAAGTTACTGTTGATGTGACTTTCTAGAATAACATGATTTTACTTGCCAACTAACTTCAAAGATACCTACAACTTTCAAGTAACTTTAAAGTTAGTGTCATAAGTTCTTTTAAGTGACTTAAAACAAGTTCTTACAAGAACCTAAACATAAGAATTTGTAAGTTCTTGACCCTAGTCAATAAGACACTCGGACAGATTTCTCAAGTTACAAGGTCAACAAGAAAACTTTTTTTCTCAATAGTAGTCTGGTGGTGGGGCAGATGGTGTTAGATGGGCAGACGTGAAAGGCATGACATCTCTTTGCGAAGTGTATGACAAAAATAATTGATTAACAAAACCTATCGTTACTTGCTTGTAAGTTCTCGAACTTTTTTCATAGTTTCTTCTACGCCTATCTTTTTTCCTTGTTCTAAAAAAGATTTCTTTAGCTCTTCAACATTTACAGCCTGACTACGCATCTTATTCTGTATTTCAGACTTTTGTTGTTTATAGTTGGCCAAATCATCCTGGACTCGCTTAAATTCTTCGTCATTATTTTCCAAAGATTTACTAATAATAAGTTTTATACTCGTCAGCTTAGCTGCTGCGAGCGTACTTAATGCTTCATGCTTCTGCAACTTCATATAAAATCTTTTGTTAATAGCTTCCATACCAAAGCATGCTAGACTTGTGACAAGACCAATACCTTCAACAGCAATTCCTATAACACTTCCCACCCCCCGTTGCAAAAAGAGTTATACCTCCTACAGATAATCCGGCTGAAACCACCCCCATGGCCATTGATGTGTTGTGTACAGAATTGAAAACCGTATTGTAACGGCGTTTACACCTCGAGTATTTTGCTTGTTCTTCTTCCAAATACTTCAACGCTTCTGTAATATTCATTAAACGAAATGAATCTGCCTTTAATGTTTTATCACGCTCAATAGGCTCAGGTGGTATTTGTGGATACAAGTTCACCATTTTTTATGACAAATATTTTTTTAATCAGCAATTACATTTTGCAACTCTTCAAAAGTATACAATTTACTAGCATAATAAAATGCAACAAGATCAATGTGTTCAAGGTTTATGTAAGTTAGACGAACAAAAGTTGTTTTGTCAACCACCACCTTGACAGCTGGAATACTGCTCGAAACATTAATAACATCATTATTTTTTGTAATAGCAATAAAGACCTTTGATGATTCTGATACTGTTTCATCCCATGTAAGTTTAATTCCTTGTGCAATTTGAGCCTCTTTAGCAGTAGCAACAGATTTCATGATAATTTCAAATACTATTGTCGCTTCTCTAGCCACGACTAAGCTTGCTGGCATAAACACAACAGAAGTATCTGATCTACCCTTTCTAGTTGTAAGAAGATATCTTCGTTTCTCATAATTTTCAACTTTCAGTTTTTCTCTGCTATTGTTGTCTAGGGCAAAACTTGGAACAAGGCTTACAATAAGCGGCCCAGAATTAACAACCTTCCTAAACACTAAGGCGCCTTCATCATCAGTGTATACATAAGGACTAATAAATTCAATCTTTATGTCCCAGTCAATTGTGGGTGGTGGTGCCGGTACAGGTGAAACAACCCATTTAGTACCCACATGTATTAAGTTGTAGGGCACATTATTTACAGGTGGAGTAGGTACAGTAACATCACGTAGCTGACCAAGTTTAGGAATCTGTTTTTCACCGTCTTTTATGTCAACAATTACTTTTCTCTTGTACATGCCATAGGAATCAAGTTCAAAACCATATATTT
>BTPG01000004.1:164190650-164200650 GCA_036245525.1 Semisulcospira habei
TCAACCAACTACCGGGCTGAACTCACTGCTCTACGAGAGGCTGCCAGCCTGCGATCCACTGCCCTCACACGTCGTGTTCAGTCCTGACCGACTGCAGATCCACCATCCAAAGCCTGCTGTTCCCCAGTGAGCAGTTGGAGAAAGAAATACTGCACCTGCTGGTCGCCCTCTCACGCCTAACGCAAGTGGCTGCTCACTGTGGACTATCAGGAAACGAGGAGGCAGACAGACTCGCCAAGTCCGGCAGCAAGCTTGAGCAGCCAAACCAACCGATGTCCTTTCAGGAAGTCAATACCCTTATTAAGCGGCACTATCATGCAGACTGGCAGACCCAACACAACCATCTGATGACCAGTTAAAACACCTCCAGCGCCACCAACAGACCACCATATTCCGTCTAAGGACTGGTCACTGCCGACTGCGTGCACACTTGTACCGCCTTGGACTGTCACACACTGCAGACTGCTTGTGTGAAACTGGTTTACAGACCCCAGAGCATGTACTGCAGTCCTGTCCCCTGTACCAAGAAGCCAGGATACAGCACTGGCCACATGGAGCGACGCTGTCAGAGAAACTCTGGGGCTCCATTCTAGACCTATTGCAGACCACAAACTTTATCTCAACAACCAATCTTGACATCTGAGGCAGATTCTCGGTAACGCTGAAGAAGAAGAAGAAGTGTGTGTGTGTGTGTGTGTGTGTGTGTGTGTGTGTGTGTGTGTGTGTGTGTGTGTGTGTGTGTGTGTGTGTGTGTGTGTGTGTGTGTGTGTGTGTGTGTGTGCACTGCATATTGGTCCAAATATAAAGAAATTCCAAGGATTTGAAGAAATACTGAAAGACGCTTGTGTTGTAATTGTCTGTTGTAAGCGATTCTCTGTTTCCGCATGGAGTTTCCTGGCATTTTACACGCTCGGCTGTCACATAAAATGTTCTGGTCTGGCCCAGAGGTAGTGCTTAGATTAGCTTAGGTGGCAAGCTCACCAGACATTACCACCCAGCTATCAAGCTAGATCCATCACACTTCCCGGAAGCCGTATCCCGCGTTTAGTACGACAGATGGCCGCGGATGTCAAAAAAGATATCAGAGCCGAGAAAATTTGAACACCACCCAAATGTAAGAGGTATAGATCCTCATGAGCCCCCGCAGTTGCGGGGGCTCACGAGGATCTATGCCTCTTGATGACACGACTTTGAATCCATGTTCCTGGGACATCAGCTAGGGTTTCTTTTTGGTGTTGAATTAATTGCGGAACACAGTCTGCGTCAGCTGATACAGAACGGAAACATGACTCTTGTACATGTGTATGGAACGCCGTACTATTGATTTGTTCCCTTCCTTTTCTTCTCAGTTTAATCCCTTGACTGCCCGCCAACAGCTAGAAACGATAGTCTCTAAAACCATCTCAGATTTACTACAACGTCGGATTTCACCCGTAAGCCTGAGGCTCATGGACACAATGATCTCAGCAGGAGGCGAAGATCCTCACGAGTTCCCCCGTGTCATGGAGAGAAAAAAAAAAGTGTCTTGAAAACTTGAAGGGCAAAAGGTACCTGTCATGAAAAACCTTCATTTGGATGGCTACAGTCACCTAAATGATGGTCTTTACATTTGGATGGCTACAGTCACCTAAATGATGGTCTTTACATTTGGATGGCTACAGTCACCTAAATGATGGTCTTTACATTTGGATGGCTACAGTCACCTAAATGATGGCCTTTACATTTGGATGGCTACAGTCACCTAAATGATGGTCTTTACATTTGGATGGCTACAGTCACCTAAATGATGGTCTTTACATTTGGATGGCTACAGTCACCTAAATGATGGTCTTTACTCACTAGTCACCTAAATGATGGTCTTTAATCACAGATTATCTTTCATAGTGTGGTCACTCAAAACATGTGTGCTGTATTTCGAAAAATGTCCATGCTGTGGCTACGGTGTTTAGCCGTAAAATAGCTTACAACCGGGGTCAAGGGGTCTCTGCCTGACTCAAAAGGTGGGGGCCCCAGGGACGAGTTGCGTTGGTGGTGCGGCGGTGAGAGGGGGGTGGCGTTACTGTGACGGATTTACGACACATTGTCAATGACTTTTGTTTTCTCAAGAAACCAACCAACCTACCAGCCCAAACAACCAACCAACCAACCAGCCCAAACAACCAACCAACCAACCAACCAGCCCAAACAACCAACCAACCAACCAGCCCAAACAACCAACCAGCCAATCAACCAAATAAATTGCTCGTCTATGTCTACGGCACATAAGGAGCCACAGAGCACAGAGTTGTATTAATGAATAGAACATCGACGCACCCTCTTCCCCCAGGACGGACGGGGACGGGAGGGAGGGGGGGGGGGTTGGTGTGTGTGTGTGTGTGTGTGTGGGTGATCGGGGGGTTGAGTGCCGACAAGTGCGGGTGCGGGGTGCACCGTTTACTACCACTCATTACCCGGGCTCTGCACGTCAAAAATGAAAGTCGTCTGCTACAAAAGAAGCCCTTGACGAGAATGGCCGGGAAGGACAAAATATCCCATTCCAGCGAAAGGTCATCCACCGACGATTTCTATACGACACATTGCGCGTTATTAGGTTTTGAATGACGTCTCACAGGGCTTATAGCCCATTGATGACATCAAACTGTAGCATTTATATATTTCTGGTGACGTCAAAATAGAGCTATTAATGTAGCAAGGGAAGCGTATGTAAGAGTGCCCTGCGATTTTGTTTGGCCAGATGAGCCAGATGAACAAGAGAAGATCGATAGGTACGATCATAAAACCCTTATCACGCACGCTTGTGTGGGTGATCGCGAGGAGACGGAGAATTGAAACACAAGCCAACACCACCCACCTGCAAGAGGCAAAGATTCTCATGGGCCCCTGCAGTTGCGGGGTCCCATGAGGATCTTTACCTCTTGATGGCGTCCCATAGATCCGTTTTTTTTGCAGTCAGCGGAAATCATGCAGGGTCCAGTATTTGTTGGACACTAATTGCGGACTTACTCAGCGCGCTCAAACAGCAGCTGTCATTGGTTGTCTCCATCGGTTCGCTGCCGCCTGGAGGGAGACAACCAATGTTAACTCATTCGAGACGTGCCTCCTCGAATGAGTTATAGCAGCATTCACAAACACAGTTCAAGGCCAGCGGCTAGGGGCGGATCAGTTACCTCCAGGAGGGAAGGTTTTTTTTTTCTTGGCCTGGGGTGGTAGGCGGGAATGGGGGGGGGGGGCGGAACCCCTGCGACCCCCTGCCCCTCCCCTAGATCCGCCCCTGAAACAGTCGGATACAACAACACAGCCTCGCTCTTTCTGTGTAAATTACTTTGCTTATAACAAACTTGGGATATATAACAACTGAAAATTGCGATGTGCTATATATATGGAGTTTGCAATATATATATATATATATATATATATATATATATATATATATATATATATATATATATATATATATATATATATATATATATATATATATATATATATATATATATATATATATATATATATATATATATATATATATACACTGGGTCACATGTGTCTCATGGACACCTCTTGCCGACCTGTAACTGAGGGAATGACTCCGGTTTTCTGCAGACTAGCTGTTACGGTGTAAGGCAATACACAGGAAAACAACGCGTGTAACTGGACACAATATTATAAAAATCAAAACAACAAACCCATGCGCAAAAGGCCATTGGGCCGACGTCGGGCCGATGGCCAATTGCGCATTGGGAAGAACCGACAACAAGAAACTTTGAAACACACTTACTGACTCTTCGAGCGACCTAAAAAGCACGCACAGTATGATAACTCTTTTTTTCCCTCGTATGATTAGATAATCCTTCCCATGTCGTGCCGAACAATCATGCCGCAAAAATGGACGTCTTTGAAGCGAGTAAGGAAACGCCGAATGTAATTAACTACATTGTCACAGATCCCCCTCGTGCCTGCACGGCACTACATCAGCAGATTCTATTTTAGAATCCTTAGGCTGTCTCACCTTTTAACCTCCCCCCTCCCCCCCCCCCCCCCCCCCCCACGCCCTACTGACCACGCCACCTTGTCCTGTCAGGTTTTGCCCACTCTCGCTTTAACCCGTTCAGGGCCAGCAGACACAGCTTGTGTTTCTGCATTCGCTGTTAATTCAACACCAACAATATGTCCTTGCTTCAGTTCCCAGGAACATGGATTCAAAGTGGTGTCACTGTCAGCAAGAGGCTGATGAGGATCTATACCTCGGCTCTGTGTTTGGTGGTGGTCAGATTTGTCGGCGCTGAACGGGAGACCTCTTTGACTGTCATTAGCGCGTTTTGTCGCACCGGTCACAGGGATTGGATCGTCCGTGAAAGGTCAAGGGTAGTGCCTGTTTAGCAGCGCCAAGCTGATCAGGCACGACACTTGAACTGCCCTGGTCGATCCCATCTCGCGACTTGCACGCACTGCATAGCAAAGAGATACCCCACCACCACACCCTGGGCATCTCACCCAAAAACCAAAAACAACAACAACAACAACAAAATAAAAAAGAAAAGGTGGTTGTCCTCTGAATTAAAAAAAAAAAAAAAGAGTAGCATATACTAGTAAAGTAGACAGATCGCTTATGATAGAACAGAGGTGGTGCCAGAATAGCTTAGTGAAGGCGTTCTATATTGTATCAGGGCTGGAATTAAGTGTCAAAAGAGGATCAAGCTAGTGCACATGCTTCGTGCCATTTCCGGCGCTGGGGTTGGAGACACTGAAGACTTCGGCTTGCGCAAGTGGAGATATCAAGAAGGGCCATTACAGTCTGGATCTATTCTGGTGAAGGTTGTCGCCCCTATTCGACATTCACACCCAGATGGAGCTCGCGACCGCACGGTGAAATTGTAATGGATCAGAGAAGAAGCCGGTTTGTGCGAGAGTACTACTTTGCGCAAGTTTTCAATTAACCTCTTCACTAAGGAGAAAAACTAAACACAATTCAACCGCAAGAGACATAGATCCTCATGTGCCCCCGCAGTTGCGGGGGCTCATGAGGATCTATGCCTCTTGTTGAAACCACTTTGTATCCACGTTCCTCAGGTGGCCGGGGCTCTTTGGCGTTGAAGTAACACAAATTTCAGAAACAGTCTGTGTCCACTGACAGTGAAGGGGTTAATACATTCTAGCAAAGACCTTTTACACAGAGGCGGATCAGTTACCGCGAGTGGGGGGTTGGGGGTGGGGGGTTCCAACTTTTTGTTTGGGACCTTCAACCTAATACAAAAGGCCTCACGTCGCTAGACCTTGTGTCCAGGGTCCGAAAATCGAAAAGGAGAGGGGGAGAGGGGAGGGGGGGCACAAGAAGGCGCATGCACATCATTCGCGAAAATATTAAACAACGGGGGCGGGGGGGGGGGGGTCAAAACATCCCAAACAGGGACTTTGCTATAGCATTTTAAGGAATTTGGGTTGGGGGGGGAGGGAGCCGGAACCCCTCGCCCCCTCCCCCTCCCAGATCCGGCCCTGTTACACAAGACGCGCCTACGCGGTTTGTTACACAAATTCATAAAAATGTATCAAGCTCTCAGGTTCCAAAAGACATTTTAAAAGGTCATTATACATACAAACGCACAACCAAAACTAAACGACAACTATCCTAAGAGAAAATCAATACTGTAGTCATGATTATTAATGTGTGTGGTTCATCATGGCAGGTAGACAGTGGGGACGGTGAACACGTCAAGCAAGAAATACACTTACTTTTTCATTATATTTTCCCCAGCCTGATTTCCTCAGTACTGCGTTCTGTTAACTCCCTTCTCTGAACGCAGAATGCGTTTTGCAAATCATTGCAAATACAACGTCCAAGATCTTTAGCCGTCCAAGGAACACCGAGACGATGTGGTTTCAGCAATTGCGGGGGCTCATGAGGATCTATACCTCTTGCAGTTGCGTAGTGTTCAGTTTTTCTCGGCAGTGAACGGGTTAAAGCAAGGCCCATCATCCTTTTGTGGAGGGAGGAGTGCTGGGACCTGTTTTCACTCGTCTTGCCCCGGGCTGCGGGAAATGAGATTTTGTGTGAGCATGCCGAGCGCACAACGCGCCGTCACCTCAGTCTTACACGGCTTTGGGGACAACCAAAACATTCATCGGTCCGCAGTGGGAACGCGCACTAAAGGGCGCGGATCCTCTAAGGCCGATCTCGGCACGATGGCGTTGTGCTAAGCCCTGAGAGGCATTCAATTACCTGGGCATGACCACGACTGACAGTTCGAGGGTAGTGGCACTGCGTGATCCCCTTGGTGCAGATCTCCCTTCGATTTGACCTACAGATCCGCACATTAACCCATTCACACCACCCAACTGCAAGAGGTATAGATCCTCATGAGCCCCCGCAGTTGCGGGGGCTCATGAGGATCTATACCTCTTGCTGACACCACTTTGAATCTATGTCCCTGGGACATCTAGGGCTTTTTAGTCTTGAAGCGAGGAAGATGGCAAAAACATAGTGTCTGCGTCAGTTGCCACTGTAAGGGTTAAAAACGCGGCCAGCTTTCCTCAGTCATCCGTATCCGCCACTTATACACGTTTCTAAAAAGTCGATTTGTACCAAGGTTTAACCCTTTGCTGGACAAGCGTAAATTCGCCCAACTGGGGGAGGGCGCGTGCGTCTCTGTTGGAATGTCCACTGAATCAAAGTTTTTAGTTTTGAAAAATCTATGAAAGGGACAGACAACTTATCTCAACCTCAGTCTTCAAGCTATAAGGTCCAAAATCACAAACCGGACACGTACCGCGTAAGGGTTATTCTGTAAAACCTTCTTGTGCCTGACGCCACAGTACCGTTGGCTGCGCGCGCAATACAGGTTAACCCCTCAATCCCTGATATGCTACGACATGAGGTGCATCGACTATGATAGTTCAAGGATGGTGTCAGAATAGCTTGGCGCCTGTAGGCACCAAGCTATGTTGACACTACCCTTTAACTATCATGGTCGATCTGTCTCCGTACCTATGACGTAGACCTCAAAGGATATCTTTAAAAAAAAAATGTTTTTCACCCTCAGGATGAAATGATTTAATCAGTAGTTGGCCACCGAAAACAGCGAACTGAAGACGCATATAGAAGCGGGCGGACAAATTGCCCCCACGCTTCTCGACCCACGCAAAGGGCAGACAAATTGTCTCAGCCCGTGTAATGGCGGGGTTGGTCTCGGGGTAATTACATTTGTTTCGCCAGGTTTGGACCGCTCCAGGCAAAATGGGCAATCACGGCGCTGTCCTTTCTCTTGCAACAACCATCCCAAAGTCGCCATCTACTCGCCTACGGAATCTGAGGCATAGATTCTCATGAGAGGGACGGGACAGTCACTGTCTGATCTCTGTGACTGTGTCAGCAAGACGCGTAGATTTTCATCAACTCCTGCATCCGCGATGCATGAGCTGGTGTGACTGATCTACCCTGCTTGCGTTCAAAGGCTGGACAATGACTGCGGCTCCGCCCCTGCAACGACCAGTTCCTCAGGCACGGCGCCGTTCCGTCTGCAAGGTAAGATTTACGTGAGCCCTTGCACAGACTACGTTTAGTAGTTTTCGTCAGTTGACATTCTCGAGGCCAGTTCATTTAACCCTGCCCTGCCGAAAAAATCGAACTCGATCCAACTGCAAGAGGCATAGATCTTCATGAGCCCCCGCAATGCGGGGGCTCATGAAGATCTATGCATCTTGCTGAGTCACATTTTGTATCTATGTTCTTTGGACGGGGGCTTTTGGCTGACTGCGACGTCTCGTTGTCACCGGTCGTTTCGAGAGAATTAGCTGAACGAAAGATCGTATTAGCTACGCGACCACGGACACTGACACGAGACTTCTCGGCGACTGCTTGCAGAACCAGGCAATAGCTCTTTCCATGATGGAATAACTCGCTTATCCATGACACTTGTTTAGGGAATAATGTACAATTAAAGCGACCTCTCCAGACAATAATGGGTTAATAGCCCGCAAAATCTTAGTTTGTTATTTGGGTTTAACGCCAAGCAGGCGACTAAGGCCATCGCACGGCGATCGCAAAATCTCCTTTATAAATGCCCATAGTATGTCTTGCTATTTTAATAATGCTGGGTTGAAGGGCTATCTAACGTACAAAGTTTGAACGTCGTTAAATGAAATGCTTTTCTAATCTTCATCTCTTTTGTACTTAGGAGAGTTCCACCCAGTCCAGCCAAGGGCAGCAGAATACCTCTGTTATATGTGCCTACACACATCCAATGTAAAAAGAAGGGTAGAAACTTCTTGTGTGACGAAAGAAAACATGTTTGTTTTGGTAAATTGTAGCATTCAAAGCAGATCGATTGAAATAAAGATACAATCTTAAAATCCATTTTCAGTACATAATTATGATGTATGAGAAAAAAAATAAAAATAAAGCAATAACCAAAGTTTGAAAATCAAAAGCAAGATATTTCTTAAGTGTATGCATCTGTTTATCTCCCCTATGGTACCGGTTTCAGGCCACTTTATATATTTTATTGTCCAAGCCGAAGTGGACTGCAAACGTGTTTCTTTTCTAAACCCTCGGGGGCTGGGACGACCAGCTTATCGGAAGTTAGTTTAATCCTTTGCCGGTCGGTATCAGATTTTGCCGGGGAAATTCGTGTAGGAATCATCGCGACAAAAACCGCTACCGACGCGCAAAGGGTTAACGAAATGTACGCAGATTTTACCCCGTTATAGGGGGCTGGCTGATTTAATCCTCGTAATGAACGCAGCCAGGGGGAGGTAAGCTGCAGCCGCAGATCTGGTTTAACACAACAGGTCCAGGAATCCTATACAAGTTCCTTTACAGCGTCTCTTTGAAGAGCCGAGGTGAAGAGAGATAACTCATGTAGTACTCCGGGACCTGTGATAACACTGTCAACAAAACCTGGACACAAACCATATAAGCTGAGTGGTTCGTGCGTCCATATTTTAACCGGTTAGGCTTGTGGCCTCAAAACACGACAAAAAGGAGACACAAAATGTAACCTGTACAATCCAGCCTGCCACCGGTGAATTCGATAACGAGTGGACAGAACTGTACGTGTTGCGTCCCCTAGGGACGTTAACCCTTACCCTGCCGCCAACGTACATACGTTTTGTTTCTGAAATGTGTCTTCACAGAACGGCCAAAAGCCACAACTGTCCAAAAAAACATGGACACAAAGTGGTCTCAGCAAGAGGCATAGATCCTCATAAGCCCCAGCAGTCACCGGGGCTTATGAGGACCTATGAGGCTTGCAGTTAGATCGCGTTTAATTTTTGTCGGCAATGAAGAGGTTAATCCTAACGGACAGACATTGTCTGGGCGCTGTGATTCGTCCTGTCAGTTAACCCTTTCCCTACCGTGCTAAAGATAGTGTCTTTAACTCATTCTACCCCAACACCAAAATCCTTAAATTTTGCCCCTGTCCTCTCAAGACTGCATTGCAGTGCAGGGCACAGATTGACCATGATAGTTCAAGGGAGATGCCAGAATAGTAGGCGCCAAGCTATTCTGGCATCACCCTTGAACTATCATGGTGGATCCTTATCCTGCCGTGGTGTGTCTGGGGTAGAATGAGTTAAAACCGTAATTAACTGACTCACTGCTGATAACGCTGCAGGGGAGCTGGGTGGCTCGGTGGTAAAAGCGTTTGCCTCCAGACCAAAAGGTCCCGGGTTAGAATCCAGCTTGGGTCAAAATTTGCTCAGACCCTTTTTCGTTGTCCCCGTCTTTGAAATCACCCTCGTGGTGGACAAAAGACGTTAAGCCCTAAACATTTAACATTTTTTTGATAACGCTGCATGCCTGAGGCCCATGATTGATGTCAACAAAGTAGGCCTACATCGATCATCATGAGCCCCCGGCCCCTCCCCAGCGCACTGCAGCGGGGTCTCGACATTGCACCAACCATTCTCGAAGCCTTCAATCTCTGCATCAGTTTGTTATTCCTAGTAGTGCAAACCTTTCCCTTCTCCTTACGGTAAATAGTGATTGAACAGTAAGCGCTGT
>BTPG01000004.1:164205650-164217021 GCA_036245525.1 Semisulcospira habei
ACCAGCGGAGGCTCAGGAAATATGTCTTTCAATACTGTGTCATTCTGAATGATGTGGAAGTTCCTGAGGAGAATGTTTTTGATGGGGATGTTGTGAGGATGATACGTGATACACAGGACCGGCCGGTCCTCTGCAGCACTGTGAGTTTTCTCCCTCAAAGCTTCACTTCTGCTTGTGGCCTCAGCCTTAGAACGAGCGGTGTTGACGATGTCTTGGGGGTATCCCTGGTGTGAGAAGAAAGTGGCCATGGTTTGGGTCTGGTTGGTGAAGTCGTCGTCGCTGCTGCAGATCCGACGGAGTCGCAGAAATTGGGAGAATGGGATACCGTTTTTGGTGGCGGCAGGATGGCTTGATGAAAACTGCAGGTAAGTGTGGGCGTCGGTGGGCTTGTAATGGACGGTAGTATGGAGTTTGTCAGAGTCGGCTTTGGTGGATATTCGGATGTCGAGGAAGGGCACAGACTCCTCGGAAATCTCATGCGTGAATCGGAGAGACGGATGAAACGATGAGATGAAATTGATGAATTGAAGTGTGTCAGTCATGCTTCTTGAGGTGACGCCCAAGCAGTCGTCGATGTAGCGCTTGAAGAGATCTGGCAGAGGTCCAGTGTATTGAGTGAAAATCTTCTCCTCCACGTAGCCCACAAACAGACAGGCATAGGAGGGCCCCATTTTAGTGCCCATGGCGACTCCTTTTTTCTGTTTGTAGTGCTGACCCATAAATTGAAAGGAGTTCATGGACAGCACCAGTTCGGCTTTTTTTTTTTTTTTTTTTTTTTTTTTTTTTTTTTTTTTTTTACGTCATTCTAAATTCTCTCTATACAGGATGACGTCTTTTCTTTCTGGTGTTCTTTTCTGTTCTACGTTTGTTTCCATGTCACCTGAGGAAGGATCTTTGATCCGTAACGTCGTTATTTGTTTCTATTTTAAAGGGTTTTCTACCACTATCTTCTGTTTTTCTTTCACGTGAAACCCTAGCGGCAACAGTTTTACTACATAATTGTCTTTTACCTTCACAGGCAAATCTGCCGTTATCTGGCAAGAGCCATTTTTTGAGAAAAGCGAGATTTTCATTGTTATATAATGTCAATATTGCTTTTCATAAAAATGATTTAATGTCTTTTATTTGACAGGGTAGACCGTTCTGTGCTTGGTGTAGAGTCAGTGTCCTATGAAGTGAATGTGAGATAAAAGGAAGACTCCAGAATAATGAATAGGAACAACAACTACATATCTCTTTGGAGTGGTCTTTTTGGGGTAAGCGCATGAGTGACAAATCCGTAAGAGTCAGAACAAAATACATCTTTATAAGAAATGACAATTCGGGATCAAACGCATTACTGCGCTAAGCTAATAAATAAATAAATAAATATTTTTAAAACTGTAGGTTCTTTTGGGTCCGAGTCAATGAATATGTATATATGCTTATTATGGTCCAGTCAAACTGGCTGTATCCCTCGATTCGCTGCAGCTGATAAGTGCTAGGGAATCAAGAGAGACAACCAGGGTTGGGGGTCGGGGCAGAGTGCCAAGGGGTTATGGTCGCAGTTCGTTTATATGAACGTCAGGGGACGGAACCCATTTCAGGGAAAGACAACCAGGCCAAATCTCCGAAACCACGCAGACGACACCAAGCGCAGCATTCTGAGATCACATCAGTTCCCAGGGGCCGGGGCCAGTTGCATGAGTGAGCTTAGTCCTTCGCCAGCCACTAAGCAAGGTGATCCGCTATAGCGGAGCACCTTGCTTAGTGGCTGGCGCAGGCCGACTACGTTCACTTATGCAACTGACACCAGACGATTTACTCTGAGGCCGGAAGACATGAATCGGTAAGGAGAAGTTACTGAATCTCGTGCAAACCCGCGCCTCTTGCAGATAGGACTGGCTCGCAGACGGACAACTCTGACGGATTGGGCGAGATCGTAATAATTGGCCACGGACTACAGTGCCGTTGCCGTACTGTCCAGTCTCTTAGCATAATTCAGTCCCAGTCATCCCCTAATTTTTCATTTCCCTAAAAAACACTACCACCCACCAGCTGCACATTTGCCAAGCACAAAATACAACAACAACAACAACAACAAAAAACAGCACATCACCCGTCTCATTTCTTGGCTATGAGACTGGTTCCTTACCAACCCCACACCCTAGCACAGCTGAAATCAGCGTGCCCCTCAAATCACTACGTCAATGGCGACTCAACATAGGCCCACAATTGTCCACTGGATAAGCTCAGGATGGTATGAATCAAAGCACCAAACATGTCTCCTCTCAGCTAACCAGAAATTTCCAGCAAATTCCAACATTCAGACCTACTACAAATTTTCAAACAAGGCAAAAATTATTTTTAAAAACACAGGTCCTTGCACTGCCTGAACTACCCAATTTAAATATATAACATGACCTGAAAAGATGGAAGACGACAAATCATACACAATTCCCTCCCCTGAGACAATATGGCGCCCAGCCTCTAGGCCGTATCAAGTTGAAGTCGGCAGCGATAGTTTAGGACATAGGACAAGCAATCCGACAGTGATTTTTCCTGTATTTAGCGAACACCATTGTCTTCGGTCAGTAAAACGTTTAGTGGTGCGAAAATTGTTCACATGCAACAAAGTTGCACGGAGCTAGTTCATGTGTGGTGATGCCGGATGACTCAGATGATGCTCATCTCAGTGTAGAGTGCATTTCTCCATCCAGTGCTGAATTTCTCAAAGCGCTATTTAGAGAGAGAGAGAGAGAGAGAGAGAGAGAGAGAGAGAGAGAGAGAGAGAGAGAGAGAGAGAGAGAGAGAGACAGAGACAGAGACAGAGACAGAGACAGAGAGAGAGGTTCATGCACACTAAAACGGAAGACTGACCCAATGCGCATTGGGAACAAGGCAGGCAGGCAAGTGTGTAGCAAAGGCTGAATCAATAAATGAACGAATGCCGGAACTGATCGCCAATTGAAATGTTTGGCGAAAAGCACAAGAAGCGATAATAAAAGCACCGAAATATTTGCTGTCAGATTTTGATCTCCAAACTTCTTTTGGGAAAACAGAAATACACACATATACTGACGAGCAAAAGAAATGCGATTTTTTTGTGTTATCTAACGTGTTTCCCATGATTTAAAAAATGTCGCATTTCTTTTGCCCGTCAGTATATTTTTGCCGGTTCATCATCTAATACCGGCACTCTATGTACCACCAAAGTGCAACCTAAGTATTACTTAAACCGCGACTGGCTGGAGGAGAGACATACTTTTTGAAAATGTGAATCCATGAAATGTGTTTCTAGCCACTGTAAAGCAAGACCTTGTCTAGAGGCAATATTTGGCTGTTAAAACTATGTACATGATACACATGGTAAACACGCTTTCTCTGCCCCCAGCCTGTGCTCATAGCAAATATAATGATTAGCGATGATTTCATGATTCTCCGAGTCTGGTAGAAAAAACAATTCTCTGAACGCTTGCTCAAGTGTTTTAACCCTTTGGTTATCGGTACCGGTTTTTGTCGCGATGATTCCGGCAGCCGAATGGTTCATTTTGTTTTTGATAATGACGTCTTTTGAAGTGCACTGACACAGATTACGTATCCTTTGCTCTCTCTTTTAATCGATTATTTGTAAAACGTTTCAGCGCAGTGTGTTGAACGCTTGAAGCCACAATTCAACCCATAAACACACACACCCTCCTCCCCACATCATCCCTCCATCCCCCTCCACAACCCCATCTCTCTCTCTCTCCTCCCCACCCCATCCCTTCTCTCCTTCCCCCTCCCTCCCTCCTTCCACCCCACCCCACCCCTCTTCCCAACCCCACACCTCCTTCCCTTCTCTCTCCCTCACCCCTACCCCATCTCTCCTCCACACCCCATCTCTATCCGTCCTCCCCAACACCATCCCCCCCTCCCCCCTCTCTCTTCCTCTCCATACCCCCCCCCCCCCCACACACACACACATCATGTCCTCCCCACGCCATTACTCCTCCCCACACCATTTCTCCTCCCCTTGTGTCTCCCTTCCCACATCATCCACACTCCCCACCCCATTGCCCATTTCTCGCTCCCTCCCCTACCCATCCCTCCTCCCCTTCTATCTCCCTCACAACACAATCCCTCCTCCCATTCTCTCTCCCTCCCAACACACCATTCATCCTCCCAGGACATTGCACACCAACGTACTGCCGCAGGCACCAATGCAGGGACAATAACCCCTCAACAAAATGACCTCGGGCCGATGTCAGTCGCAGCTGTTTGCGGACCAGTTGCATCCGTCATCAGTCCAAGGGCATGTTGCTCACTGGTCACCTGACTGGTGGTACTGAATTCAATAACGGCACAATCAGAAAGCACAATGGGCAAACCAATTTTTAGTTATCCCCGAGACAGAAAACGCTTCTCCATGTTTTATTGTAGCTCGGCTGTTTCCAATAACCAGTCCTTCAGTCAGATGCGCCCGTCTGCAAAAGTCACAGGGTCTCAAGAGCCTCTCCAAGAGCAGCATGGGGCTCATGACAGTGCTTCTTGCGTGCACACGTTGGGTTCATTTTCAGAAGTTTCACAAAGCCGCTCAATTACCAAAAACTCATTTCTGTTGCACATGTTTTACTGTAATGCTTTTGTCGCCAATAATTGCGTGGGGCAAGTGATTTTGGGCCGTATGGTTTGGATCCGTAAGGTCAGTCTACGATCACCGAGCAGCTCAGTTTAATATGCGGAGAGTTTCGTAGAAAAAAAGCAATCTATTTGTAATCTCCCGCGTATCCGGAGGCAGCACGTCTCGAATGAGTTAACGCACGTCAATCCGCACCTTTTTCCTCACACACGTGACAAAACGTCAACACCAAAATCACACCACTTAACCCTTTGGGTGTCGGTTGTGGTGATTGTTGCGATGATTCCTGCAGCAATTAGCTCGACAAAAACGCTACCGACAGCCAAAGGGTTAAAAGTCAGCACGTACTCCCATAGTACAGGTGACATCACAGTCAACAATAAAAAACAATTAATACTCTATCACACAAATCCAATGCCCTACACACACTGTCTATCTATCTATCTATATCCCGTAGTCTTGCCGACCGTTGGGGCACCACTGATGACTTAACAACCAGCTCCCTCCATTCCTCTCTGTTCTCTGCCATTCTCAGCGTATCGCCCAGCTTCAGTCCTGTCCACTCTGAGATATTGTCCTCCCATCTTTTCCTCTGTCTTCTTCTCCTTCGTCCTCCTTGCACAGTGCCTTGCATGATTGTTTTGGCAAGCCCTGCTGAACGCGTGACATGCCCATACCACTTCAGTTTGCGTTTTCTCACAATGGCTAATAAGTCTTCATAGGGCCCGATGGCTTGCCTGATTTTGCTTCCCACTTCCTCATTTGTGATGTGATCTCTGTATGAGATGCCAAGCAGCCTTTGAAAACATCTCATTTCAGTGGCTTGTATCCTCCTTTCTAGGTCTGCTGTGAGGGTCCATGACTCGCAGGCATACAAGAACACTGAGATGACTAAGGAGCGCATCAGTCTGATCTTGGAGCAGAGTGTGATGTTTCTGTCCTTCCATATGGTCTTCAATCTTGTCAGTGCTGTTGTTATCTGCGCAATCCTGGACAGTATTTCTGGTTTTGATCCCTCATCTGTCACAGTGGCTCCTAAGTATTTGAATTTCTTAACTGTTTCCAGTTTTTGGCCTCCAACCATGATTTCAGTGCCAATGCCACTGGCGTTATTGGTCATCAGTTTGGTCTTCTCTGCACTGATTTCCATCCCATATGCAATGGCTGTACTATCCAGCTTTTCCACCAGCTGGGCTAGCTCCTTCTCTGTTCCTGCAAGGCCATCAATGTCGTCCGCAAAGCGCAAGTTCGTGATTGTTCTGCCTTCAATACTGACAGTTCCTTCATGATCTTTCAGAGCGTCCGTCATGATTCTTTCCAGGAAGATGTTGAAAAGAGTAGGTGAGAGCAAGCAGCGTTGTCTGACTCCAACTGTAGTCCTAAACCAGTTTCCTATTTTGCCGTTGAAGCAGACTGCGCTAGTGGCCTTGTTGTAAAGGTTTTCTATGACTTTGATCAGGTTGACATTGATGTTGTATAGCTTCATGGTGGACCAAAGGGCTGCATGCCACACCCTGTCAAACGCTTTCTTAAAATCCACAAAGACATGATAGAGGTCCTGCTGGTGCTGGAGGTATCTCTCACATAGAACTCTCAGGTTGAAGATCTGCTCAGTTGTGCTGCGCCCTGGTCTGAAGCCTGCCTGTTCCTCAGCTATGATTTCCTCTGCCTGTGGCTTCAGCCTGTTCAGTAGGACCTTTAACATGACTTTGCTTGGGTGGGATATAAGACTGATCGTGCGATAGTTCTGGCATTGATGTAAGTTACCTTTTTTGGGGGAGAGTTATTATAAGTGATTGGGTCCATGGTGTGGGCCAATCCCCTGACTGCCAGATCTTATTGCAGATTGTTAGTAAGGCGCTTATCGTGTCTTCTCCCCCTTCTTGGACTAGCTCTGCAGTGATGTTGTCTGCTCCTGCTGCCTTCCCTTTTTTCAGCGACTTCACTGCAGCCTCTACTTCTTCTCGGAGGATGGGATAGTTGCCATTGTTGGTCACGGGTAGGTTGAGAAGTATGCCTGGGTCCCCTGTAGCTCGGTGGTTGTACAAATCTGAGCAGTACTCTGTCCATCTCTTCAGTATGTCTTGGTCTTCCGTAAGACAGTTCCCTTCACTATCACACACTGTAACAACTTTAAAACTAAACAACTAATATCACAACCCAATGCGTACCGTACATACCCTCGCTCATCTTTCACACACACACAAACACACACGTCTCAGTATTAATCTAAGAAATCGAAATTAATTAAAGGTATATCGTTTTAAATGAAAACAGACTATCTTAGAGTATATATTAATTATTATTGAAAACGTTGAAGAGGTACAACGCTGGATTACTAACTCATTCAGTATCTCCCTTTAATCCCCCCCCCCGCCCCCACTCTCTGATCCGCACGGCAATGGCAAACACAAACACAAACAGCAGAATGGCACACACAAACAAAGACGGCAGACACACGGCGCTTCCTACCGGTTATACGTTCTGTGGGCTGGCTTAGCCACGGCCATTCGGAAGAATAAGGTGGAATGACCCATGCCCACAAAGCCTCTTCTGTATGAGCTTGCATGCATATTACACCTTTTCCACAATACGTTCGCAAAAATCATACGAAAAAAAAAGAAAAAAAAAAAAAAAAAGAAACCTCTCTTCCTAAATAAAGGAAAACATCGCGCCAGCTCATACACATGTAAAAGACTGACGTGCTGGTGATTTGCGTCAATGAGGAACATTGTATAAAACACTGACGCGTTTGGTGCTTTTACGTCACTGTCACTGTTTGATTCTTCTGATGAAATCAACGAGTCTTACTTCTGTCATCTTTTTCCGCATTGAACTTTTATTTTCGAAAAAGTTGACGAGGTACAAAGCTGTAACGACCTCATTCAATGTCTTTCTTCAAACTAGCCATACCCAAATTTTTAAGCGCATATAATCAAAATTGCTGACTCTAATCTGGATCAACCGACTTCCTATAAACGGTTTTTATGTCTTCAATGAGACATCCAATTACAATATGCTCAGAGGCTCTCTTAGCCACCTACTTAATAAAGTATTTTGCCAAGTTTCAAGTTTGTGCGTACAGTAATATCGGAGATTCTCGTGTTTACGACACACATACATACGCACAGGGTGCTTTGCGCCAAAACGACGTTCAACAGCAAGGTTAGAGTGGCTAGACATGACGTCATATTTATCTTGTTACTTCTTTGCCAGACCATGAGCCCAGCTCGCCCTTTACGTTGTGCGGAACGCGCTCCGACCAGCCCCATCCTAAAGTCTACCGTATTTTCAATACGGTAAACAAAAAGGTCGCAAAAATTGTTTCTTCCATATATATATATATATATATATATATATATATATATATATTATATATATATATATATATATATATATATATATATATATATATATAGTGTGCCAGTGTTCAAGTGGTTACACTCATATACAGTGGCGAAGCCCCCCTCCACCCCCCCCCCCCACACACACACACACCCCTCCACAAAAATACAATAAAATGAAATTATATATATATATATATATATATATTATATTTCATTTTATATTGTATATTTTTTTGGGAGGGTGTTTCTGATGTTTGTGTGTGGGTGTGTGTGTGGGGGGGGGGGTGGGGGGTGGGATGGAGGGGGGCTTCGCCACTGTATATGAGTGTAACCACTTGAACACTGGCTTTATCGTATGCGAGACAGAAACGCTATTATGCACCTGATTTATTATTACAGCGTTATAAAAAAAAAAACAACACAAAAGTGGCAATCATGGTGGCATAAAAGTTTGCCGGCCACTAATATTGTGTAAATGGACCGACAGCATTTTTCGCCATGTTTTATGAATGCTGCTCATACTGCGAATATCAACACGCAGAAGCGGAGTGCTAACGCAGTGCACGCAGGGTTCAACAGCTCTCACGGGGAAATCCGGGACAGAAAGGTGTTTACCGACCCTGTGAAATACACGTACAAGGAAATCAACAAGACAGAAAAGAGAAGGAGAAATAGTTTTCTTAACCCCTTCACTGCCAATCATCACGAATTTCGCGTCTGAAACGATTGCTCACAGACCACATTCGTGTGATGAACACAGAGGTAAATTGACACAAACAAGAACACAGGACTAACAAGAGACATAAATCCTCATGAGCCCCTGCGACTGCGGGGGCTCATGAGGATTTATGTCTCTTGCAGCTGGGTAGTGTTTGCCTTGCCCCGGCAGTTATGGAGTTAAACCAGTCAAGGAAAGTAATAGCCGCAGCAGTCCACGCTGCTTGCCCACTTTCAAAAAGGTGATTTTACTCGAAAATGACGCACGAAAATGAAGTGTATTTCCTTGTTATTCGGGTGTATTTCTTCTTTGTTTGATTATTTCCGTGGGGAAAAGATCTTGGACTGGGGGAGGGGGGTTGGGGGCATTGGAGGGCGGGGGGTGGAGGGGGGTGGGGGGTGGGGGGTGAGGGGAGGACGAGTTGAGTGACGCTGCACTACGTCGGAATGGTAGCGCTCAAGTTGATCAGGAACAGATTAATTATTAGTTAGATGTGTAATATCCCTCATTGTCAGCGGGTGAAAAAAAAAAAAAAACTTGTTTTGAAAGGTACAAAACCATTTTCAGTATTCCGCAATAACTGTTTCCGTGGCAACAACAAGCGTCCCCGTGTTGTGTTCTAAACGGTGTTTGCCTAAATTGAAATTTCTTCATGGTGTAATCGACGAAATCACAACCTTTTCTGAGCGATAACCGTGTGTTTAAAGGCCATCACTTAATCGGCTGTAGCCAGATTATATCATTGTCTCCAATAACAGGTGACACGTCATCTCCCTTTAAGACTTCTCTTTTGAACGACTGAGCATCTGTCGTGTGTGACAACTTTGTATTGCAAAATAAATAAATAAATAAATAAATAAATAAATAAATAAATAAATAAAATAAAATAAAAAAAGAAGAAAAAAGTTGGTTGCTCAAAACACATTCTACTCCCGGTAAGTAACAGAGAGCCCGAGAGTCTTTTGTTGACTGGTGTACACGTAAAGAACCTAATTGGATGCTGATGCGAAATCGACGATACAAACACAAAGGGGACTAAAGGCCCCGCCATACATGCCCGATTTTGAGGCCGATTCTCGAGCAGTTTCGAATCGGAGTGTGATCGGACCGGACTACAAAAACGTGTGCACTGCCACACATTCCCCGACTTTTTTTTTTTAGCCGACCGGTTTGAATCGAAGATCAAGGTCGTACCTGTTCAGCGAAATGGCTGCTAGTTTTGACAGTGATGATGATGTGCTTGCATTATCAGCAGTTTTGCATCATATTCGGGAAGAGGCGGGCGAAACATCGGTAACGAAGGTGGTACTGATCTTCCGCCATTTTCAAACTGAAACGACATGCTATGCGAGACGCGCTCTGATTGGTTGAAGCTTACAATCGGGGCCGATTTGGAACAGAAAAATAGAGCAGGTTCTAGACACCCGATTCCGCCCAGCCGATTGGGATCGGATCGGATATATGACGTCATCCGATTGCAATCGGATCGGAATCGGCTTCAAAATCGGGGCACAACCGGCATGTGTGGCGGGGCCTTAACTCAAAGGGGAATAACTCAACTCTAGACAATGAGAACGAAGGGGTAATTAATGAGATCTATTGGCCGGTCTGATTTGCGTCCAGCGTGGCCTGACCCCCCTCCCCTCCTCCCGCGCACACACACACACACACACGCCGGCCCTTTTTTCCCTAAAAAACTCTTCAACACTGTATCAATCAATGCTTGTCCCATGGCATCAACTGCAAAAACAGGAGCCTATGATCCGCCACTCTCTTGCAAAGTCAGTGGAGAAAAGGGAAAAAAGCCGCATTTGCTTTACACAGTCATGTTACAAGATGCACCTGTTGTGTGTGTGTGTGTGTGTGTGTGTGTGTGTGCGTGCGTGTGTGTGTGTGTGTGTGTGTGTGTGTGTGTGTGTGTGTGTGTGTGTGTGTGTGTGTGTGTGTGTGTGTGTGTGTGTGTGTGCGTGTGTGTGCGTTTATTTTCGTCGCTATGCTGCATTTCCCGCCAGGCTGAGACTGAATCATGGGAACAAGGGGAGATCAGCATCATCTAGGACACACCGGAAAGCAGTGTGGGCCCTGGGAACCGTGCCGAGATCACATTCGGCAATTGTGAAACGAGATCGTTTTTTTGTCTTATTTCGGATCTCGGATCTCGGATCGGAATAGCTAGTGTAAACGCTTGAATCCGGATTTGAAGTGTACCGAGCAAGGATCTTTCCTCTAGTGTACCGAGCATGGAAATTTCCTCTAGTGCATGCGCGCTCTTAATGTCACACCCTGAACTGTAATGTTTTAGTTCGTGTGTGCCGCCATATTGCGGGCAGATTTCCCGTTCAGTGCCGAGAAAATTTGAACACCATCCCACTGCAAGAGATATAGATCCTCATTAGCCCCCGCAGTTGCGGGGGCTCATGAGGATCTATGCCTCTTGCTGAAACCACTTTGAATCCATATTCCGGGACATCTCAGTCTGTTGTTTTTTTGGGGGTGTTTTTTGGTCTTAAATAATAATAATAATAATAATAATAATAATAATAATAATAATAATAACGGTATTTATAATGCGCTTATCTTATAATAATTATAACTCTAAGCTCGCACTCACAACTCGCGTACGCATGCGCACGCGTTAGACAACGACTCGCGTACCACAAATACATTACGACAGTCAGCTTAGGGTGGGGAGTATGGTGCTATTAG
>BTPG01000004.1:164219668-164424399 GCA_036245525.1 Semisulcospira habei
TACACCTGCATTCTCTTCTGAAAGCGCGTCGATGTGTGTGTATGCGTGTGCGAGTGCGTGAGTGCATGCGCGCGTTACAGACATCCGAGAGAGAGAGAGAGAGAGAGAGAGAAGAGAGAAGAGAGAGAGAGAGGAGAGAGAGAGCGCGAGAGAGAGAGGGAGAGATGAGAGAGAGATGATGATGAATCTTTATTTATTCAGGATAAAGCTATTAGGCAACTCAATGCCTGTCTTACAAGCTGTCCTGTAAACAAACAACATAACAGGAAAATAAACAGAGCATGCAAATACTAACTAATAATAAATAATAAGAAGAAGAAGAAGAGAAGAGGAAGGAAAAACTACGGGGAAAAAACACAATGGAGAATTTGTAACTGCCTCCGATGCAAAAAGCAAGAGAACGAAACGCGTGCACAGCATTAATATTATACTCATCTAAGACAGTGTCATAGAATCAGCAGCATCAATAGCGTATAGTGACACCGACAAGACAATAGATGATCAGGTAGCAAATTTTAAGGAGAAAGAGAAAAATATTTGACGTTTACGTGGTTATCAGCAGAATTATTTTTATATGGCAAACTGTGAAGTCACTGCTGATTGGAAGTGAGTTGTGCAATGCACGTTTAAAATGGGTTTTATATCGCAAAATGATTTAATGTTTAATGGCAATGAGTTCCAGACAGAACTACCAGAAAATAGAAGGCTGGACTTGTAGAGATCTATCCGTGGGCGGGTTAAGTGAAGCAAGTCATTCCTCGTATGTTGTTGATGCCGAGGGCTGAAGTTAAATATCATGCGCAGATATTCCGGGGCTTGATAATGAAATATTTTGTGCATGAGGACGCATTTGTTAAATTTGAGTTGTTCCTTCAGTGTAAGCAGGCCAAGGGATTTTATTTTCTCAGCCGTGGAAATAGGGTTAGGAATAATTAACTTAACTGAACGACGATACAGCGAGTTTAGTTTTTTAAAATGAAGTTCACTGCATTCGTCCCACAAAGAGGACGCATAGTCACAGTGGCTTTAATGTGTGCGTGAAAAGAACAATGTACAGCACTTTGTACTAAGAATATGTCTAAGTTTAGATAGCAGAAATACATTCCTGGACAAGGTTTTGCACAAATTGTCGATATGTGGCGACCAGTTCAGCTGGTCGTCAATTACAACTCCCAGTAAGCGGTGCCTGGATACTTGTTGGATAGGTTTATTGCCAAGTGACAGTTTCAGAGGGGCAGGATGTAGCTGACGCTTTTGGCGGGTTGTTAATCAACATGCTTTTGGTTTTAGAAGTACTGTATTAGCATGCGATTTTTGCGGCACAACCAATCTTGACACTTCATCGAGAGATCTTTGCTGGAGGATACAATTTAGCGTCGTTTCACGTTTGGTCTGATGTATGCAGAGTTGAATCGTCAGCAAAAGAGTTCGCATTTAACCTCAGGATTTGAGATGGAAAAGAGGTAGATCATTGATGAATAAAGAAAATAAAAGAGGCCCTAGGATAGATCCTATGGGGGACTCCGTGCATCACTATACCTTCTTTCGAATACCACCCGTTTGAGTACACCTTCTGTCGGCGGTTACTGAGGTAGGAGGAGAAAAAAGCTATAGAGTTCGAATCAAGCTTATATTACTGAAAGTTTCTTTAAAAGAATGTTGTGATCGACTAAATCAAATGCTTTGGTTAGGTCCAGAAAAACTGCACCATTTAATTTGGAATTGTTTATTGATGAGAGCCAAGAGTCAACAATGTGAACGAGGGCAGTATGACATGAGTGTGTTTAGGTCTAAAGCCAGACTGAAGAGATACGAGGAGGCGGTGATTCTCTCAAGAATTGAGAGTAGGTGCTTATGAACGTGTCTTTCTAGTGGCTTCGATAATAGTGATAACACTGAAATAGGACGGAAATCGTTTGGACTTCTTGGGATCTGTACATTTGGGAATGGGGACAACTTTAGCATCTTTCATGGCATCTGGAAAAATACCTTGCTGTTAGAAAGGTTGAATATAAATGTCAAGGTGTCAGCTGTGTATGGAAGGGACAATTTCAGTACCATGTTGTTTATTCCATCCAGGCCACACGATTTACTTGTTAGAGTAGAAATATATTTACCTACTTCAAACACTGTCATAAGAGGTATGGAGAATGACGCACCATGTTTGCAGACTCACCGTGTGTTGCGCCAGTTTATCAAAACAACTGTAACTATCAGTGCCACTGGGAAAAAGACTGTACAAGGGACTCAGCAATATTTAAAAAGTGGGAATTGAAAGTCGTCTGGAGTTATGCCTGGAGAGGTAGCAGCATTGATGGAAACTCCTCTTCTTTGCTAAACAAATTGATTGCATGTCCAGACACTTCGGCGTATCTTTACCCTCTGCGATAGAACTCCTTTTACCGCAAGCGGTTTTCCTGTGCTTTTCTAACTAAGGATTTTACAAGATTACGTTGTTTCTTAAAATTCCGCAAACTTTTGCTGCGGTTTTAAGTCATCTCTTATTTTCATTGCGTGAATGATGTCCTTTGACAACCAAGGCGGAAGTGTGTAGGGTGTGTTTAACGCGTTTTAGTCCTGAGTGGGGCATGTTTTATCGAGGACCCAAAGAATAATAGCTTGTACCAATAGCGAGGAGGGGCTTCATGTTGGGATCATTAGCTGTTATAAATAAGGGTGAAAGGGCGTGAGTTGAAGAGGTCATGAAGAAAGTCATCTTTGTTGAACTTTGTGTAAGACCTGTATGTGATGTGTAGTGTGGTGGTTTGTGCTGGGGTTTATCACGTTTAACTGAAAGATTATAACAAGTAGGAAAGTGATCACTAATGGCTAACATTCGGCACGTGGACGTTTGTGACAGCCAGGTGCATTAGTAGTATAGATGTGGTCAATCAATGGTGGCGGATGACAAAGAAAACTCTAGTGGGAGACCGAACCATCTGCTGCCGGCCAAATAATGAGGTGGTGCAATTCACACGCCGCACATTACCAGTCTTTAGCAGGTCAATATTTAAAATCGCCTAGAAGGTGTATATCTTTGTTGTGACGTTGTTGCACGCCTTATCCATCATGGTGACAAAATCATCATACCATGAAGAAGTGGGCTGAAGGGGTGCGATAAATAAATCCAATTAGTGTGGGGGAAGATTTGTCACATTTCAGTTCAAGAAATAAACTTTCAACGTGACAAGACTCTAAATCCATGCGCGGGTAACGTACTGGCGGATAGAGTTATGAATGTACACAGCTATACCGTATGACCGGGGGATGATGCATCTCTACGGAATACATGCCATAGTTATGAATGGAGATCGATGGCGTACTAACATGTTCCCTGAGTCTAGACTCAGTAAATCCAAATATATGAACAGGGTTGGGGTTGTGAAAGTAAAACAGTGGCGTGGCACTTTGTAATGATAAACGTTAAGGTGCCCTATCCGTAAATCATGCTTATTCAGCGAACACTGATGTACATGTGGGCTACAGGCAGGCATGATGAAGCAACACGTGGGGGGAAAATGTTTACAAAATCAATTAGAACCAAATGAAAACTTTGGAACTCTAACAAAGTTAAACAAAACCCAGGAGAAACTACAGTGCTGAAAACTCAGCTCAGTCTATCGCTTTTCGCTGCAGACAACGTCACACCCCACGCAGGGGAAATAATAGGTCGTTACTGTCTGTAGGCGAATGAGTCTACTGAACGTTATACCGTTATCTTGCGATATATAACCAAATATCTAAACTGGCTCTCCTTAGTGTCACATCCCACAGTAGGGAAATAATGTTTTGGTTACGTTCTGAAAAGCGAAATAAATGAGTCACTGATCGGGATGACCGTATAATATAACGATACACACACTGGCTCCTTCGCTATATCAACGAAAGATTATTTATTCCTCCGTTTTGAAAGAAAGGAAAATGCTAGGACGATTTAATAATCGTCACCCATTCACAGAGAAAAAAAATCCATGTCACTAATTAAATCCAAAGTGCTTATTTGATTAAAAAACTATATATTCAAATGTCGGACACTAACAGTTTCATTGTTTTTTTTTTGTTTGTTTTTTTTTTTTTTTTTTTTTATTTTGCCAGATTGTCAGATTCTAATTTCATAATTAAATGAGAGGTAAGGTTTGTGCTACCACTGAGAGTGACCTGTCTTTTCCGTATGAGAAGAGAAGGTGAGCGCCACACTGGTTTGACTCATTCCGTCGATTCACAAGTAGAGAAGTCAAGGGAGGACCACCCATGTGGACATATAAATATAACGACGATTGAGACATCATGGTACGACCGGCGCAAGTTGTCTCCGTCGCTCCGCCAGTGCGCACGAATCCAGGGAGATCAACGAGCGTGGTTCAGAATGTCACTTTTCACTCAGTCAAGGGACGAACGATAGACGACACTGAATTGATGCCGGTCGATACTCACAGGTGAGAATCGAGGGGAGGCAAACAGTGTGGGATCACACACTGATAATTCACTCCGACGAGGGTCTCATAGTGCCGCCAATGATACTACTGGACAGAGAGAGAAGAGAGAGAGAGCGAGAGAGAGTAGAGAGAGAGAGAGAGAGAGAGAGAGAGAGAGAGAGATGAGAGAGAGAGATTGAGACGAGAGAGAGAGAGAGAGAGAGAGAGAGAACTCTAACAGTTCAATATTTAAGAGTGTACAGTGGTCCTGCGTGGTAACGGAGGGTGCTTTTTTACTCGATCCATCCGGCAATGTCAGTCTCTGACTTTCTCTAGAAAAGTGAAGGTTTTTTTACTGTATTTAAATTATTTTTACCTGAAAATAATGTAAATTTTTCACCTAAAGAAGTTAAAAGGCTAACGAACTCATACAATGTCTTTTTTCAAACTCTCTATATGCAAAAGTTCAAGTAAATATGACAAATATTACGGACTCTGATCTGGATCAACCGACTTCCTATACACGGTTGTTTATGTCTTCAATGAGACATTCAATTACAATATGTTCGGAGGCTCTCTTAGCCACCCACTTAAGAAAATATTTCGCCAAGTTTTAAGCTTGTGTGTACAGAAATATCGGAGATTCTCTTGTTTACATACATACGCACACACATACATACATACGCACATACATACGCATATACGGCGCTTCGCGCCAACTGTACGTTCAGCAGCGAAGTTAGCGTAACTAGACATGACGTAATTTTTATCTTGGTTACTTTAATTGTTATAGGTTTAGCCTGCCCGCCTTTGACATCATGGACATGCTATTAAATTCGCCCCACCGCGACCCGTCCTAACAAGTCCCTTCTATAAATAGAAGAGATTTAACAAAACGAGGGAAAAAAGAGTGACACAAGGAAGGAAGATGAATAAAGTATACACGACAAGCCGGTTAAATTGTAAAATAAAAAAATAAAAAAAAGACATGAATGAACGGACGAACAAATGAATAAATAAATAAATGAATGAATGAATAAAAATTTTAAAAAATAAAATAAATACTGAATCAATGAATGAATTCACTCTAGAGGTTCACAATAGCTATTTTTAGAAAAGATAACAAAGCAATGTCCACTCACCCAGCAGCAGAATCTTCACTGTTTTGGTCAGCTTCTCGCGGTCGGCGGCGAGAGTCTCGTCAATCGACCTCGACCTTCGCCTGGCTTCCTGTTCCTGTATGGCCACACTGGCGCTGGCACCCATCCTGACGTAACTGATATCCGTTTGAGAGAAACTTTCACAATGACGAAGGTCACGACAATAATCCGTATTTATAACTTTTCCTCCTTACTGAGGTTGAGAACTGTGACACTGGGACTGTAACAGTGGTTACCGGGGCAGGTCAACGTGTCGCAGGTTTAACTCAGGATACGGCAGGTCTCAAATCCGGCTGTTCTTGTTTCGACAGAAAAAGACAGTCACACGTCAAAGAAAATTCCCCTAAAAGGAAGAAACACGCTTAGAAAGGACGATTACAACATAATTGCTTTGTAATCGTCCTTTCTAAGCGTGCTTCTTTCCTTAGTTACACGTTTGTCAGTCATTGCCCAAGTCACACATCAGTTGTATGATCAACTGTAAACACCTCCAGTAGAGTTGGCACAGCAAAATCTCACAGACACAGTAAGAGAACAAAATTGATTGTGCACCAGAGGCAGTCACAGAAAATCCACGCTGCAAGCGACCCTGATGCAGTAACCAGTCCGCGGTTGGAGAGGCAGGCTGATAACCCGCACAGTGGGCTACAAACACGCGTTTTCACGCTGTGCAGCAATGCACAATGGCTGTTCTCCTAGTCAGTGTAAAAAAAGACAAGGTTTCATTGTATACAGTGGATAGAAGAAATACATACTGTACATTGATACGCATCAAGAAAGCATATTTCTTTGGTAACTGTCTTACTTTACAGTAACTGAACTGTCCTAAGCACTGTTTCACTGTGTTCATGTATTTACTAGTAGCCATTTTCTGTTCTATTGTGTAACTGTACACGTGGTTTTGGTTTTGCCACTTTTTGTATGATATTTTCTTGTTCATATGTACGGTGTCTAGAGCATTTTACCATGTAATAGACGCCTTATAAATCATCTTTATTATTATTATTATTATTATTATATTATTATTATTAATTATTATTATTATTTTATTATTATTATTATTATTATTATTATTATTAAAAACACAGGCAAAGGGTGAAAACAACCAAAGGTCAATTATCGTACGTCTTTTTTTTCTGACTTAAACAAGACATGACTGCATGGGTGACCAGCAGTGGTGTGAAATAGGAGCTAGTTTTCAATCTGGGTCAGGTCAAATACAGGGAGGAAAGACAGTATGTTGCGCAGTTTTAGAGTAAGAACTAACGGGACCGTTTGGCTGAATCGCCGGGATCATTGCAGTAAGCTCGCTCGTAGAAGTCGTACTGTTAATACCGGATACCTACCTCATACTGGGCAAGTCAATGATGTTAATGAAGCATGAACAAGAGGCATATATTCTCATGAGCCCCTGCAAATGCAGGGGCTCATGAGAATATACGCCTCTGGCACATGGTAAATCCACGGAATATTTGAAGTCCGTGCACTGTTGAACCTAATCCGAATTGGAGATCACCTCGGCTGTTGAGTTTGACCTGTGACGTCAGACGAAACCTTTAAACTCGATTCAACCACAGAACTTAGTGGCCATGCCCGCCCATACTGACCTGCTTACAGCGGCAGACTCACGCAACTACAGAAGTGATCCGTAATTTCTTGCGGCCTACAAGGAGTAATTTCAGTAGTTCTTCCGTAATCACGTCACACACGCAGTGCTTCCTGGGACTTGTAGGTATTACGTCATGGAGCAATGAGTATGAACTGCAACAGCATCCGCCGACCCTGAAATAGTTAACAAGTATGCTAAATGCAGTCAGTATTCAAAAGCATTAGATTGCTTTCCTATTAGCACGTTCAAAGCTGAGAAAAAAATTGAACACCACCCAACCGCAAAGAGGAATAGATCCTCATGAGCCCCCGCAGTCGCGAGGGCTCATGAGGATCTATGCCTCTTGCTGAGACCACTTTGTATCCATGTACCTTTGACGGCTGGTCTTTGACGTGGAGTTTATAATGATTTTAATAACACAATCCGGGCGCGTCCACGGGCAGTTAATGCGCGAAGTGGAGTGTTAGAAATGATTATCTGATTCTCTGCTATAATAATAATACTTTGGTCAGATAGTTACAGTGGACACACGCCGAACAAAATGAGCAGCTGCCGTCAGCACAGCGGGATAATCAGGATTATTTCAATCACTGCTCTGATAAATCCTATCAATGAAGTGCGTTCTCCTACGGCAAGAATCAAAGTGCCGGTACATCAACAACAAACGCATGACACAGCTTCACAAAGGGGACAAGTTAAAGAACTTGCTCGCTCGCTCACACACATGCTCGAACGCAGGTGTACATGCACGCGCACGCACAGACACAGCGATGAGAGAGAGAGAGAGAGAGAGAGAGAGAGAGAGAGAGAGAGAGAGAGAGAGAGAGAGAGAGAGAGAGAGAGAGAGAGAGAGAGAGAGAGAGAGAGAGAGACAGAGAGAGAGAGAGACAGAGACAGAGACAGAGACCAGAGAGAGACAGAGGACAGACAGAGACAGACAGAGAGAGAGAGAGAGAGAGAGAGAGAGAGAGAGAGAGACAGACAGACAGACAGACAGACAGACAGACAGACAGACATGAACAGAAAGAAGAAAAAAAACCTGCGCAAACATTATTTTAAAAAAAATAAAAAGATGGGAAATGGTCTGCCTTAACCCACTGTGTCCCCGGTACGAATTGCCCACGTTTTGGAGTTGTCCCTTGAGGACTGCAGTACATTGCAGAAGACAGATCGACCATGATAGTTCAGTGAAGGGTGGTGCCAGAATAGCTTGGCGCCTATAGGCGCCAAGCTATTCTGGCACCAGCCTTGAACTATCATGGTCGATCCGTATCTTGCTGGGTGTGTCGGGACTGAATGAGTGAAAACGCCGCTGTCACTTTTTGCTACATCGGCTCATCAGCGACGTAAACCAAATAAGGAAAACACACAACTCTTTCCTGTATGATTAGGCTCGGGTTTCACGGAAAGAGTTTTCACGACCAGGAAATAGTGTAAACAAATAATGACGTGCTGGATCACGAGGATCTATACCTCTTGTTCAGGTTTTGTCGGCAGGGAACGGGGTAAACCACGGTATTTCTTCTTTTTTAAAGGCCAATCAAGCTTTTCAAATGTCACTTGCACCCACTCGAATCACAATTCCTATGCAGAGATTTCAGCATGACAAAGCTAAATCCTCTACCACCTCAAGGGGAGGGGGTGGGGGCAAGAGGGGGGAGGGGTGAGGGTGGTGATTGCCAGCACCAGCCAACTGCAAGGGGCAAAGGATCTCAGGACCCACCACACATGTGGGGGCTCATGTTGGTCTTTTGCTTTGCTGGTCCCATTTATATCTGTGTTTCTTGGGAGGGGATAATTGGCATTGAAGCTGACGCTGTCTGATTAATACGCTGACAGCGATATGGATAAATGTATAACAAAAAACAAAACAAAAACAAAACAACAACTCGCATGCTTTTCCTAACCATGTTAACGGCTGTCTCGGTTCAAGTGTGGTGATACGGGTTGTGCGGTCTCCGCCGTACTCCGCCGTTTCGTTACAACGCCACATTAACGAACAGCCGCTTGGGGAGGGGGGGGGGAGGGTGGATAAAGTACTGAAGAGCTACCCAGCCTCCCAACCCCTTCGACCCTCACCCTCAATTGGTGTACAAAGAAAATAAATTATGCACGATGTCCCGCTCGCATTTTATCGTCAACCTGAACACTCAGAATTTAATCTCTATCTTCCAACCCGCAGATTCACGTGAGCACCTGAAGAGCACGGGCTCGTGAGAATCTACGACTCTCGCTTCTGAGGGACGGCTAATTTACATCCTCGAAATGAGTAAGAGCACTTTCCGGGTTTAGGTATATATGGGTCTGACCGTGGTTTAGGTATATAGGGGCCTGACCGTGGTTTAGGTATATAGGGGTCTGACCGTGGTTTAGGTATATAGGGGCCTGACCGTGGTTTAGGTATAATAGGGGTCTGACCTGTGGTTTAGGTATATAGGGGTCTGACCGTGGTTTAGGTATATAGGGGCCTGACCGTGGTTTAGGTATATAGGGGTCTGACCGTGGTTTAGGTATATAGGGGTCTGACCGTGGTTTAGGTATATAGGGGCCTGACCGTGGTTTAGGTATATAGGGGTCTGACCGTGGTTTAGGTATATAGGGGCCTGACCGTGGTTTAGGTATATAGGGGCCTGACTGTGGAGTGAAACGTGTTTGCCATGCCTTGTGAATACTTACACTACAGACACCGAGCAAAGCCTATTGTCTGCTTATACAGTTATTGGCATAGCTATCAAACCGAATCGATTTGACCGACTTGGAAAGAGTTAGTTAGTTAGTTAGTTGGGTTTAACGCCAAGCAGGCAACTAAGACCACCTCATAGTGGCGGGACTTGGAAAGAGCATGTCTTAACTTATGCTCGCTGCGAAAATATCCCAGTCCCCATGTTTACAAATACACCAATTTCCTGATTTGCAAACAGAAAATTGGTGTATGACAGCTACATCTTCATAGTATACTCATTTAAATCACTTCTCAAAACCCACTTCTACAACGCTGCCTTTCACTAGTTCATTTCCCCAGCCATGCACAATTCATTACCACGGTCACGTGTGTGTGTGTGTGTGTGTGTGTGTGTGTGTGTGTGTGTGTGTGTGTGTGTGTGAGTGTGTTGTGTGTGTGCGTGCGCGTGCGCGTATGTCAGTGTGTGTGTGTGTGTGTGTGTGTGTGTGTGTGTTGTGTGTGTGTGTGTGTGTGTGTGTGTGTGTGTGTGTGTGTGCATGTTAGCTGTTAGCCTTTTCATTGGCACGTCCTGAGAAAGATAAGATAAGATAAGATAAACTTTATTGCCATATGCATAAACATTAGGAATTTTTTTGCGGCATAGCTGACGAGTGTCCATAATGACCATCAACACATAAAACATACATACATCACAATCAAGCAGACTCTAAAATAACAAAACACACATATGTATAGCAGTCATTCTACTAAGTGTGCACACACATCTAAGTAAGTGAAGTAAAAAAAAAAAAAAAAAAAAAAAAGAAAGTCTTGTTGCTGTCGGGACGTTAAGCAATGTACAATCAACCTTTTCATTGTATCAGCGCTTAGAGCTACTTTTAAAATAAGCGCTTAACAAATCTCCTTTATTATTATTATTATTATTATTATTATTTTATTATTATTATTATTATTATTATTATTATTTATTATTATTATTTCCATGGAAATGTGCATCATGCGTCGAAAAGGCGGCCATAGTGTCAACAGGGAGTACAAAGTATGTCATGTGTGTTCTGTCAATGCAGAGTACACGGCTGGGTTATTCGTACTGTAGAAACAAGAAATCTCAGTGGAGCTGTGCGTGACGTGTTGAGCCGGCTCCGCCGCAGAATTAACTCATTCAGCCCCGACACACCACAGGTAAGACATGGATCGAGCATGATGTTCAAGGGTGGTGTCAGAATAGCTTGGCGCCTATAGGCGCCAAGCTATTCTGGCACCACCCTTGAACTATCATGCTCGATCTGTCCCTAGAATTATAATACAGTCCTAATACGTCAGTCCTTCAGAGGGCAACTTCAAAATTTTGGGATTTCGGTCCTGGGGTAGAATGGGTTAAGATGTCCTAGGAGAGAAAATGGGCTCGTTGTATAGGCCATTTGATATCGGAGCGCGGCACAGCGGTTTTTTTCCCCCACTATCTTCGCAAAGAAACACTTTCCAGTACCAGACTTAAAGAAGAAATATCATTTGAGTTAAGTTCCCAAATGGCCTAATATGGATTATTTTGAATGAACTCCTGTGATTGGTTGATTTTGCAGTAAAAATTTGACGAAAGGACAAAAAAACAAACCATTTACAATACAAGAATAGAGTCTCGGACGGGAAACGCCCAGAGTTCAATATCGAGGTCAAGCATGCAGACTTCCTGTATACCTGCGCTGTTTCAGGTTTGAAAACTTACTCATTCATGTGAAAATGGATCTTTCTTTCTGAATATATATCTGGAGCACATATAGGGATGTAAAATAAGTAATTTCATGGAGAAAAAAAAACAAACAACTAACACAACTGAAACATTGTCCGAGTTTCTAGGCCAACTGGTACTGCATGATATTTGTTTTAAGATTCAGATTGGTATAGAAAAGTGGAGACTGGTATAGAAAAGTGGAGACTGGTATAGACAAGTGGAGACTGGTATAGAAAAGTGGAGACTGGTATAGAAAAGTGGAGACTGGTATAGAAAAGTGGAATGTTAGAAAAGTGAGACTGTATAGAAAAGTGGAGATTGGTATAGAAAAGTGGAGATTGGTATAGAAAAGTGGAGACTGGTATAGAAAAGTGGAGATTGGTATAGAAAAGTGGAGACTGGTATAGAAAAGTGGAGACTGGTATAGAAAAGTGGAGATTGGTATAGAAAAGTGGAGACTGGTATAGAAAAGTGGAGACTGGTATAGAAAAGTGGAGACTGGTATAGAAAAGTGGAGATGGTATAGAAAGTGAGATTGGTATAGACCAGTGGAGACTGGTATAGAAAAAGTGGAGACTGGTATAGAAATGTGGAGATTGGTATAGAAAAGTGGAGATTGGTATAGAAAAGTGGAGACTGGTATAGAAAAGTGGAGACTGGTATAGAAAAGTGGAGATTGGTATAGAAAAGTGGAGACTGGTATAGACAAGTGGAGACTGGTATAGAAAAGTGGAGACTGGTATAGAAAAGTGGAGACTGGTATAGAAAAGTGGACTGGTATCGAAAGTGGAGACTGGATAGAAAAGTGGAGACTGGTAAGAAAAGTGGAATTGGTAAACAAGTGGAGACTGGTATAGAAGTGGAGACTGGTATAGAAATGTGGAGATTGGTATAGAAAAGTGGAGATTGGTATAGAAAAAGTGGAGAATGTATAGAAAAGAGGAGACTAGTAACGAAAAGTGGAGATTGGTATGAAAAGTGGAGACGGGTTAGCCAAGTGGAGATGGTATTAGAAAAGTGAGACTGGTATAGAAAAGTGGAGACTGGTATCAGATAAAGTGGAGACTGGTATAGAAAAGTGAGGAGAGTCGGTATAGAAAAGTGGAGACTCGGTATATACAAAGTAGGAGATTATTGGTAATAGACAAGTGGAGACTGGGTTTTTGGAGACGGGTATAGAAAAGTGGCGACTGAGATATAGCCACAGTGGTAGACTGGTATAGAAATCGTGGAGATTGGTATAGTAAACGTGCGCAGCCTGGTATAGACAACGTGGAGCACTGGTATAGACAAGTGGAGAATGGTAATCGTAACGAGGCACCAAGGAGACTGGTATACGCACAAGTGGCGGATGGTCTAGCCCCGTGGGAGCCTGGTCACAGACCCGAGTGGCGCTATAGGTCTCGCCAAGTAGGGCGACTGGTCATAGCACCGTGGCGCCTGAGGACTACGCACCGTTGGCGCATGACTCGCCCGTGCCTATTGACACTGTAGGCGATGACACCGCCCGAGGCGCAAAGGACTGCTAGATGGCGCCAAAGCCCAAGGGCCGGCCTAGCCCGGGCCCCTGGATCGCAAAGCGCAGAGTGGAAGCCCAGTGGAGCCTGGCAAACGCCACTATTCTGTTGCGCCGCCTCAGGCGCCACACTTGTCCGCTCCCTGTCCACGACGCACCCCACTGGTTGTCGCTCATCGAGCTATCCGCCGGCACAAATCGAGGGAGACAACCACTGTGATGTGACAACACATGGAGCACGATCACTACGTGACGAAATGAGAACTTTTCCCGCCAGATTTGCACGCGCAATGCTTGCCACCCCACACCACGTGTTAGCACAATCAACAGAACGTTTTCACTTGTTACCAAGAAGAGGTGTTACTGTTAAGGACTGTTTCCATACAGCGGCGCGACAGCGACACAAATCGAGAACATAGAAATAAAGAACCAGTGTTTCCATATGCTTAACGGGACAGCGGTGTGACAGGCAACAGCGTCGCGACAAAATTGTATCGCCAAATCGAGCGTTTCGAAAGGAATTTCGCAGCGTTTCCGCTTTTAGCACTGACAACTATTAAATCGCAACAATTTTAAACAACTTAACTACTGGCGTGATGCCGCCTGTCGCGCCGCTATATAAAATCACACAACGGGATTTGATTGAAATCGGTTATTGATGTCTGACCATTTGCTTCACTTCAAAGAAAAAACATGCGAGTATTAAACACTTGCTCGGTCTCTTTCTTTCTCTCCACATTTTGTAAATCTTCTTAAAATGCACAGAAATTCACAAGAATTTAAAAAAATAAAACACGTTTGAAAACAAGTACAATACAAATAATTCAGATTTTCAAAACAAACTTACAAACCGTGTGTCTATTTTGAAAAAAAAAAGGTTTAACCCCGAAAATTGTATAAATTGTGTAGTACTTGTGCAGCCACAGCATTTATTTATTTATTTATTTATTTATTTATTTATTTATTTATTTATTTATTGGGATTTAACGCCGAGCAGGCGACTAAGGCCATCTCACGGCGGTCTGCACCCTTCTCTCCTATCTTGGGAATTTCTTTGCATGTTACACGCTTGGCTGTCACCTATTTAGTCTGGTTTCTATGTTTTCAAATAAAGAACACACGAAAAATTACAGGGGAAGTAGACAAACAATTACCCAGGCTTGCTGGGGCCATGTTGCATGAGTGAGCTTAGTCCTGCGCCAGTCACTAAGCAAGGTGCTCCGCTATAGCACCTTGCTTAGTGGCTGGCGCAGGAATAAGTTTACTTATACAACTGGCCAATATGACCACGTACCGTCAGTACGATGCTAGAATCAAGAATGCATACAGATTCTCCCATTGCTGTCACTTGGGACTAACAAGTAATCAGCACTTCGTCACAGTCAAACACTCTCAATCAAGCGCCATCCGTCTGCAAAAAGCACAGATTCTCATTATCCGCTGCGACCGCAGGGGTTCATGAGAATCTACACCTAGGTCGCGATAGGTCGCATTTACTTCCATTCTTACTAGAAAGAGATCGGAGTTTTGGTCCGAGACCCAACGATCCGGATCGATACGCTGTGTCAACACACCGCAAGACATGAGAAAGGAAGAAGGAAGACGGCTAGCCGGCACACTCTCTGAGGGGATCTTGCGGTGGAGTGCGGTGTTTGGGCAGTGGATAAGCCCACACACGGAGGTGTCAGCAAAAACAATTTGCGGCAAAATGGCGGAAATACCTCCAAGCCAGGCAGGGAATAGAGAGAAAAAAAATGGTTTCTTACAATGCAGAGATTTCTCGGTTCGATATAGAACGAACGAAAGAAACGAAACTTTATTTCCAAGTGAGATGTTTAGCGCTCAGGCAGGCCTTTCTTACAATCTGCCCTTGCTAAGCCAACAGAAGAATTTAACTCATTCTACCCCGGCCAACACCGAAATCCTTAAATGTTGCCGTTGTCCTCTGAAGACTGCTTTGCAGTGCAGGACACAGATCGAACATGATAGTTCAAGGGTGATGCCAGAATAGCTTGGCGCTCATAGGCGCCAAGCTATTCTGGCATCACCCTTGAACTATCATGGTCGATCCGTATCTTCCTCTGGTGTGTCCGGGGTAGAATGAGTTTTAATTAAAGCGACTTGCTTCAGATGATAAAGGATTAACAGCTCGTTGCAGCTATATATAAAAGTTTCTATCGAAAAAAGGACAGTTTTAGTGTAAATTTTATTGGAAATATGCGACTAGTGCGAAGTTTTAAGTATCAGTTCAATGTTTCAGCAATCCAGACCAAAAAGGTGACTGCCAAGCGTGTAAAATGCAGAGAAGAACCCAACGGAGAAAGAAACAGGCTTAGAAAAGACAGTTACAACACAATTCATTAATATTTCGAGTAAATACCCTTTGTCAAACTAGACAAACAAACAAATAGTGAGATCAGTCGCTACTTATCTTCATTATCGCAGGAATGTGGCAACTCATTTATTAATAAATTGTGTTGTAACTGTCTTTTCTAAGCGTGTTTCTTTCTCCGTTGGGTTCTTCTCTAATGTTTCAGCAGGCGGTACAAAGTGCCAAAAGTCAGCAGTACGAAGTTTGGCTTGTGTTCTATTAACCATTTTCATCCTGATACACTGTTGCAAGAAATAAATATGACTATGATAGTTCAAGGCGAGGCGCCAAGCTATCCTGGCAACACCCTTGAACTGAAACGGTTGATCAATCTCCTGATCTGTAATGTAGCCTTCATAGCACAATAAGCACATTTTAAAAAAAAATTGCCTTGATGTAATGGGATAATGCAGAGGACTTCGTACTGTTCAGTTATCCCCCCGTGGCGGTAGAGTCCGATTGTGTCCCTTGTTGTGACCGAAGTTATGACCGAAGTATACGAGTCTGCCACCGGACCACGCGCCGTCTGACGCGTGCTGCACGAACTGAGGACTCACAAGAGAGTGTCTGTGATGACGCCCCTGGGTACGTCATTACCCGGCACACACACTCCACCACCCACTTCACTTCACGACCATGAGTCAGTGTACACGACTTGACAAGAGGCATTGATCCTCATGAGCCCCTGTTTTTGCGGGGGCTCATGAGGATCTATGTCTCTTGCCGGTGGGTCTCTGCGCCTGCACAGGTCTTTCATCCATCGGTCAACACACCAAGCAACAACACTCGAGAAAACACGCATGGCTGTTTGATTCCAAGAAATATAGATCCTCGTGGGCCATGACAATTACGTGGGCTCATGAGGATCCGTGTCCTTTGCAGATCACGCGTCTTGCGCGCGGCGCTGTGGGCAGAATTGCACAGCGGGAAACCGTGCTCGACTTGACTCCAGAATAGAGTCGATCTCGTACTTCTTCGTCGCGGGGAATTTATGTCGTCACGCGAGGGATCCTACATCGAGAAACCCACGCTCTCCTTCGCGTGTGGACCGCAGATGTTGACAAATGAGGCAGGGGTCGCACGGGAACCACAAGGACCACGAGAAGTCCCTTGATTTGTGTGCTGGGACCACTTGCGTGAGTGAGCTTAGTCCTGCGGCAGCCACTAAGCACCTTGCTTCAGTAGTGGCTGTCGCATGACTAAGCTCACTCATGCAGTTGACCCCATGTCTGTGATCTTGGACCGTAAGGCACAGAATTTTAGATCAGGATTTGTGTGTGTGTTTTTTTTTTTTTTTTTTTTTTTTTTACCTGATATGCAATATGTTACTGGACCACATATCTCTGATTATTTTTCCTTCGTCCGTCGAGTGTGAAAAACTAAACATACAACATACCACAAACACACAGTGTTGAGGGGGAAAAGAGTCACATAAAGAATTGAGATTTTCTGGCGTATGTGATTTTGCTGAATGGTTGTCAATTTCAATCTTTTACTTACAGGAAAATGTCTGTGCACAACAACGACGGTTAAAATAGGAGACGATCCTGAAACATTCACTCAGAACTAGCTCACGTGTAAGTCTTTATACAAGTCCCCTCCTTGTCACAGGCATCTGATAATGTCATATCTCGAGTCACGTCTGTGATAAAAGCATGCCGTCTCCGCCACTGCGGCTGACCGCTGTGGTTCAACTACGTGACGATAAGCAGAAGCGGAGTCGAACGCTCTTGTAAGCACTGGCAGCTGGTAGGTTATGTTAGTTTGATTCAAGATTCAAAATTCTGTTCCCTTATCCCTTAACGGGGTTTGGAGAAAATATGTCCATTTGATTCATATTCACCAATACGCGATATATTTTGTTCTTTTTTCTTTTTGGATGGGGGCGGGGCGGGGGGTGGGGGTGGGGGGGGGGGAGTAAAATAATGACGTCAAAAGAATGTTTTATCGGGAATCAAAGACATATATATCCGACTCCTTGCTGTGAGGAACTCTGGTCTAAGACTTCGATTGGGACTGAAATCAGAGGCATGTTGTTTGTGTAACTAAATTAAATTATGACTGACGGCAGTTTTCCTCCTGCTCAGGTTGGCAGGTACAAGTTTTCATTAACCCTTTACATCCTGATACGCTGTGATATCAGATAAATGTGGCCATGATAGTTCAAAGGTGGTGCCAGGACAGCTTGGCGCCAAGCTGTCCTGGCACAACCTTTTGAACTATCATGGTCAGTCTATCGCCGGAGCTGAAATGTAGTTCAGGACAGCTCATTAATCTTGGAAAGAAAATAAAATCAACTTCAGGATGTAATGGCTTGAAGGCCCACTACGGCTGTTCAAAGATACACTTTTATACAACAGATGGTTACGAAACGCTACACACAGGTCTAGTTATGGTTTATTTTGACACAGGACAATCCAGTTTAGCACACGTCGTTTTAATACCAAGTAACCTCACAATGGCTCCATTCCGTTTCAGTACGAGAAACAGCTAAAAATAGATTGACACGCTAAAGGCAGAGCGAAATAAATAAGTGCGATTACGCGCGTGCTTTTGTGTCGAAACTGCTGTTAAAGTTAATTAGGTGTGCCGACAAGCCATGACAAACACAAATGGTGCTTAAATGTGCCTTCAGTTTAACGTTTGATGGTATTTTAAAACTCGAATTTTACCTGTCAACCGGAGTACTCGAGAGTTTTAGATTGCGAAAATAGGAATTCTTCGGAATACTGCTTACACTGAAACAGAATGACTATGACAGTTCAAGGCTGGTGCTAGAAGAGCTTTTTGTCGAGGAAATTCCTGCAGGAAGCGCCTAGACAAAATGTGCTACCGACAGCCAAAAGGTTAACGTGATACGCACACTCGTCACAAACGAGAGCAGCGTAATGCAATAGTTATTTCCCCGTGTAAGCAGTTCAGGCTGCAAAAGGAAATTTAAATTCACAATGTTTTCCTGTTCTTGCTCAGTGTGAATCGACTTCTAAAATTTAGTAGGAAATGTGTCCGGTTACCGCTACCGACACGCAAAGGGTTAAAATAACCTTGCACAACTTCTAAGCATAAATTTTCTCCAGATACCGTAATTGCACCAGTATAGGACTTTAATCGGTTTCTTGACAGTTTAACAGCGGTGGTCTTGCTGAATGCGTAGACTTCCAGTCAAATGCAGCCAGCTCCCACTGGCCCATGAAATGCCACCCCTTGTGTACAGCTTAAACTGTCAACCTTTTGGCTGTCGGTAGCGACTTTACCAACAGCGAAAGGGGTGTTTCCAAATAGCGACACGAAAGCGATGGCGACAGTGACACAAATCGAAAACATAGAAATAAAGAACGAGTGTTTCCATATGCGCGGCGCGCTTGCGGTGCGACAGGCGACAGCGGCGCGACAAAATTGTATCGCGCCATGGAGCAAATTTTCGGCAACCGCTATTTCGCTGTGAAGAGATCGTGGCTTACAGTACGCAACAACAAATCGCAACAATTCTAAACAAGAATAGGGACGCGATGGCGTCTGTCGCACCGCTATATGGAAACACACACAGCGATTTTTGCCTGCTGCTCAGCTACTTATTTACCGTGTCGCTAGCTGTGCCGCTATCGTGTAGCAATATGGAAACAAGCCTTTAAAGTTAATCTGTCAACACGTGCCACGACCACCATGTTGTGAAGCCAACATGGATGCAGACTGTGCCCTACATTCCGATAGGAGCTATACTCGATACTGGAGGAGGACGTTGAAGAATAGTTTCCATTTGAAATGTTCCAAGAATGTCTTAAAATAACCCCGCACAAAGGGCCAATTTAACATGTTTTTATGGTGCAGTCTGGGGTCGTAAAATGAAAGCGTTTTCTGCTCTTCTCAACAGGAGAGTTCCCCTTTGCGCACTGGGGACAGTAGCACATATCTATGTTGTGTGTCGGCTCACAAGGATTGTGAAAAGAAGAGTGGAAAATCTTAGTTGAGGCAAGACAACATTGAGATTGTTTAGTACTGCAAATTGTAGCATTAAAAGCCAACCCTAAATGATGTCAATAAATGTGAAAATAAGCGCGAGGCGAGTCATGTGCAAGTCAGTGCACCGCCATTTGGAATTAACCCCTTCACTGCCGCGAAAAGATGAACACGATCCACCTGCTAGAGACATAGATCCTCATGAGCCCCCGCGACCGCGGTAAGTTAGTGCGACCGCGGGGGCTCATGAGGATCTATGCCTCTAGCTGAGACCAATTTGTATCCATGTTTCATGGACGGTCGTGGCTTTTGGTCGTTGAATGAACAACTGAAACAAAAATAGACGTACGTTGTCGCCATTCATTCTGCTTACGAACACTAAAAGTATTTTTTAGGTTGACACTCTGAAAATTGAATAAACATTTAGAGACATCAACAAGATTAAAAAAAAAAAAAGAACCAACATATTATGATTATCTGATTATCTGATCAGATATTTAACGTGTCTTATTCAGTAAGCAGAGCGCGCAGCGGCTCAGTGGCACAGTAAACCACTGACTACATCACGCGACTCTTTACAACTTTTTTTCAAAAACTTCACAAGCATTAGCTCGTCATGCGAGTTAAGGTCATCTACAAGAAGCCCGTGATCAAGCAGGCGTCATGGCTACATGCCTCTTAGTGAGAAGTAACGTAATGTGCGTTTTCAGCATTATAAATGCTAACCATCTTCAAGATGCATATATCCTCATGTGCCCTCGTCATGCCGAGTAAGTGGCAGTTCACCATGTCAACTGTTCCGATGACAGAGCAACAAAAAAAAAATAATCTCTACCCACACGCAAAGGGTTAATGGTTCTTCGTAGCAAAAACATGTACGGTTCTGTGATAACAGAACCAACGGTTCTGCGGAGCGACCAGGACACAAGCGACCACATTTCCTGTGCAACACATTCAGTGACTCCAAGACACACGCGCTCAGCTAGTATGGCCATCAGTCAACTAGGGCACTCACCACACAAACACTGGATCTCCATCTGCTCAGCAGTGCCACAGATCCTCAAGCAACGTTAACAGTTAAACGTTTAGGCCTTAACGTCTTTTCATGTCCACCACGAAGGGGATGTCAAAGACAGGGTACCGAAAAGCGTCTGAAGAACCAAATTTTACCCCAGCTTGGCTCGAACGTGCGACCTTTCGGAGGAGAATCGAACGCACTCCCACCAGCTTATAAAAATCCTCCACGTTTCCTCAGTATTAGTCTGAGCTGTCAGCCGTTAGGTCCAAACTCACAGACTAGCATACAGCACGTTAGCCGCCTACTTCTTCCGACCTATGTTAACGAGCAAAACTCCGGCATCGGAAACAATGAAGTGTTTCAGATGATTCAAATCATGTCGCATTTCTCGTGCTCTTCAGTCTACCCCCCAACGCTTCAAAAAACGGAGCCGCCAGCAGGTGAAAGAGGTACATAGACGCTAGAAGTGCGGTACTGTCGTACTGTGCGTCATTGCTACACCGTCTTTCTTCAACAGAGGGGCGGCATGAGAATCTGTGTCTCCTGGACTAGTTAGCCCTTTAAGGGTTAACTCATTCGAAACGTGCCGCCTCCGGATACGCGGCTTTAAGCCGCGTATCCGGAGGCGCCACGTCTCGAATGAGGTAACGTATAACCCTTTGCGCGTCGGTAGCGGTTCTGGTCTCTCTCCTACAGGAATCATCGCGACACACACCGCTACAGGCACGCAAAATCGTTAACGCTGCACTCACGGAGGTGCCTCTTGGGAGGATCTACACCTATGTCCGTAATATGGAAGTGTCGCGTATTTTTACATTTATGTACCTCGGTACGAGGAGGTCAAAGAATTTCACCCGTGGCCGGGAAGTGTCAGACGATCGTTTTTACGCGGAAAGGACTTTCCTTGTCTGTCTGCCACCTGCTTACACGACAGAAAAAAAAAAGAAAAAAGAATCCGTCTACTAGATTCGTGACCTGCCATGAGCAAAAAAGTTTTTACATAAAGAAGACGTGATAAAGTTCGCGTGAGATGACTGATGTTTTTGTACTGTTGCTGCTCAGTTCAGTTGAAGGACAGCTGGTTCAAAATGATATCATTCCAACTTCATGCGGTAAATGCCAGATAGTCCATTATTGAGAAAAGCGAGATTTTCATTGTATGACAATGAAACTCGCGCTTTTCTAAAATAAATAGACATACTGGTGTTTATCAATCAAGGCAGTTCTCTGGGCTGGAAAAAAAAGACACTCTCGATTATATTTTATTTCTCAGAAATGTGCAACAATCATCTCGGTACTTGACTGTTTCATTAACCCATTTAACCCCTAAGGACCAGAGCAGGAGATGGAGCGACCATGATAATTCAAGGGTAGTGCCAGATTATCTTGGCGCCTAATGGCCATCTCCTGCAAATGGTGCATAATTGTTAGGTAACGCCATCAAAATTTGGGAAATGTGGCCGTGGCGTTAAGCGGGTTAATATTTCAATACGTGTCTGATCTGTGATTTTGGAATTTATCGCTATACAGTTGCCAGGAGGTTCAAGATCATACCAGGAGTGGATCAGTTATCCCTTGGGGCAGCGTGGGGGTGGGGGAGGGTTTCCATTTTTTTCCCGGCCGTACCGTTTGCGGGAGTACTCCCCATTATTATAGACCCACCTGGGGAGTACGCCACAAGTACACTTCTATCCAAATAAATGATGGGTCAAGCGAAAAACATCATTCAAGAGGTCAGGGAAGTGACAGAACTGAAGCCATCAAGATAATTGGAACGATAACAACCTAGTTCCAACGTCTATACTAAACAAACATCCCTCAAAGTTTGGGAAGACACTTCCGAGACTGGCCAGAGGGCAGGACAGAAGCGGAAATCAGAATACTATCAGAAGAGAGTAGCAAGCCTCAAGATCTGATCACATAGACAGATGGCTCGCCGGTCAGCCAGTCAAGCTGGGGTTCACAGCATACAAAAATGCAGCAAATGCATGAAGACAGTGCAGCCTACAAAGCCAAGGCCGCATGCCTAACAATGCAGGTGGAGGCGGTGACTGACGCTTTGAAATGGAGTGCTGCGCTGGATGACGGCAAAATCAGTCATGCCATCATTCTCACAGACCCAAAACGATTGCTGCCAAAATCACCGAAGGAATGGGACGCTCAGACTGTCACTCGGCAATGGCTGTGGATCTACTGCCCAAGACATGCTGAAGAACAGGCCAATGGTCGAGCGGACCCTTTTGCTGGCATGGCAGAAATCGTATCAGTAGAGCCTACGAATGGGTAGATCAGACGTAGTGAGAAACCTAAAAAAGCATCTCCAAGAACAGAGCCAAGGGCACTACACAGTCGATGGCCTCCGGAGCAGAGGTGTGGAGAAAGGCAGTGCGCGTTGGACAGACTTGAAAGGACAGGAGAGATCCGTAGTAAACCAGACTAATATTGCACGATATGGAAGGGGGCTCTGGGGAGACTTCTGATGGGTGTGGTGGAGCGCGTATGGGGCTTTCTGAACACAGAGATCTCATCTTGACCGAGCTGAACGCGACCGAAATGAGACGCTAAGCATCTCATTTGAAAATAAGTGTACTTGTCGCGTACTTGTGGCGTCTGGGGAGTACTGCCTCAAACAGTGGGGGTCTGTGTGGAAAATTCCGGCAAACTTGCCAGAGAGACAGAGCGCCCACTGGGGAGACCGTGCTTTCCACACTCCCACAACATAAAACGGCGCAGGGAGAGGGGAGGGGGAGGGAGAGCACCTTTCCACTTTTGCCTTGTAATTTCAAACCCATGCAGAAGCTCTAGGAATGGCTTTAGGGGCACTTTTTGACCCATTTAAGGTACCCCACCTCGATAGCTGCGGAAGCTTTGTATAGCGTTGCCGCCGGGAAAACTAGACGACATTTTCACAGCTATCGATGCGGGGGGCCTTGGGCGAGTTAATCTCCAACGCAGAACCGAATAGTATTTGGTCTGTTTACACAGGAGTTGTTCGCGCAGGTCTGGGGTTTCCTGACTCCGAAACTGGGCACGTTGTCTTGTCTTTATCTCTTTTCTTCACATTTTTAAAACTCATTGTGCCCGAGGTACGAAATACCCATATTGGGGACTGCGTTACTATTCAGGAGACAGATCGACCATGATAGTTCATGGGTGGTGGCAGAATAGCTTGGCGCCAATAGGCCGAGCCATATCTTGCTGTGTTTTTTTCTCGAGGGCAGAATGAGTTTAAAATTTAGGTCGGCAGGGGAGGTGGGGTGTGCATTGTGTATCGGAAAACTAAGTTGAAGAAACTTTCATTTTGCGTCACATTCATTTTTGTTTTTTACGTCACGCACACACTTTTTACAAAGCACGTACACCAAAACTAAATTTTGTTAACTCATTGTGCCCGAGGTACGAAATACCCAAATTTTGGAGTTATCCTCTGAGGACTGCATTGCAGTTCAGGAGACAGATCGACATGATAGCTCAAGAGTGGTAGGCGCCAAGCTATTCTGCCACCACCCTTGAACTATCATGGTCGAGCCATATCATGCTGTGGTGTGTCGATTGAGTTAACAGGGTGGTGATATCATGTAAGTAAGCTGACTTGACAGAAGCGAAACAACGTTACAAACTTTTAATGGCATTATTATACCGCACATAAACTTCCGCCCGCTAAACTTCTTGAGAGTTTTCACATGTCTTGTTCACCACGGCCTCTATTATAACCCAGCAGCAAAAAACAAAAAACAAAAAAACAAACACCCCAACAAATCCTCTCCACACGTACGACCACCAACCCCCCCCCCCCTTCCCCCCTCCCGGCCCACAAAAGCTGTCAGAAGTAGGCTGGTTTAACCCTTTCCCTGTCAGTGACCGAAGACTGTTTCTGAAATCTGTGTCCATTCAACGCCAGAGAGCCCCGGCCGTGCAAGGAACGTGGAAACAAATCGGTCTCTGCAGGAGGCGTAGATCCTCATGAGCCCCCGCAGTCGCGGGGGCTCATGAGGATCTATGTCTCTTGCAGTTGGAGAGTGTTCACTTTTCTCGGGCGTAAAGGGGTTCACAACTGAACAGTCTCGTAAACAGAAAACGTGTGAAAGCTCTTGTGCACGAAGCAGAGGCTTAAGCCCCGCAAAAGCTCGGTCATGTAAAGTGGACGGCGTGTCGTGACGTAGACAGGCTTTTTTTCCTTTCAAACTTAAAAAAAAGAAAAATTCAGTCCTGACGCCCTACAGCAGGAGATGAGTCGACCATGATAATTCAAGGGTAGTGCCAGATTAGCTTGGCGCCTGTCGGCTCCAAGCTAATCTGGCACTACCCTTGAATTATCATGGTCGATCCATCTCCTGCAACTGGTGCATAGTCATTAGATGACGTCTCCAAAATTTGGGAAATACGTGCGTCGGGCTGAATGAGTTAAATGTACGGTAAAAACTGACGCTGAATATAATATGCAAACCCCATATCAGAGGAAAAATAAAATCGAACTGACTCAAACAAATACCATAGATAGTCGTGAGGATCAAAGCCTTTTGCACATGTGATGTGTTCAGTCTTGGAGTGACTGTGTTATGCAAATGTCTGTACACTTAATACAAGAAGCGTGTCAGTTTTTTTTTTTTTTTTTTTTTTTTTTTTTTTTTTTTTTTTTTTTTTTTTTCAAACTCCAAGAGGCTCAACGAAGAAAATGTACACTGAATGAAGTTATGTTTTGTCTATTCTCCCTTGTCCGTCTGTCTCAAACGTTCAATGTTGTTGGTAATGCGATTTTTCATCTGTAGCTTTACGTTAATTGTGCAAATTATACATTAGTATGTTCGTTAACATTAGCGCTTTGGCTATCGCTAGCGGTTTTTGTCGCGATGAGTCCTGTAAGAATCGCCGTGACAAACTCGCTATCGGCAGCCGAAGGGTTGCAATCAGTTGGTTTTAAGTCCCTTCTATTTATAGAAGGGACTTTTTAGGACGGGTCGCGGTGGGGCGAATTTAATAGCATGTCCATGATGTCAAAGGCGGGCAGGCTAAACCTCTAACAATTGAAATAACAAGATAAAAATTACGTCATGTCTAGTTACGCTAACCTCGCCGCTGAACGTACAATTGGCGCAAAGCGCCGTCTGTGGTATGTATGTTTGTGCGTATGTATGTATACAAGACCGTCAATCTCCAATATTTCTGTGTACCCGTGTCATCATCATCATCATCATCAGTCCCTTGCCCGAACTGGGCGTTGGGGGGACTAAAAGGCAGCAGCAACAGACAGTGCTCTCCACTGAGTTCTATTTTGGGCGGTGGCAAGCAAGTCTGGCATCTAGAGTTCGGTCCATTCTTTTATGTTTGCGATACCCGTGTACTTAGTATATAATAGCTAGGTAAAGTGAACCGGATTTCACACAAATTATAGCAAGAATGAAATTGTACCGTGAAGTTCTAGTTTTGCCACCATTTTCTCAAGCCTATGAAGCAAAAGTGAAACTCATATTACGTAAAAATATAAAATTATGTAAAAACCAAAACTTACGTCATCACAAATGACGTTTGACAAATCAATGACCCGTATGTCCTGCGCTCCTTATAGAACTCACTGACACATTGGCAGATCTGCGAGACTTTTTCAATAGGAAATAATTCAACATCACAATCAGGTCAAAGACAAAAGGTAGAGACCATTGACAGCGAGGACAGCTAAGACTTAGAAAAGACTTTGTGGGTTATGGTTCCATCCCATCTTGGTTTAAAATTCAATCAAACGCATAAGGCGCAATACGCAAAGAAAACTGCACTGCACGGAGAAAAATGTGACGACGAAAATGTGACCGATTAGTATTTTCAATTTTGAGTGATGACTGGCATCAGTGAAAAACACACGCGCGCGCACATGTACGCGCGCGCGCACACACACCAGCGCGAGGCATAAAAGCGAGAGGCAAAATGTACAGGCCGATCAGTAGGGACAAACCATGAACCTACATCACTACGGTCCACGCAACCAACTGAACATGTCACCAAGAGGGGCAGATCCTCATGAGCCCAGGCAATTGCGGGGGCTCATGAGGATTGCCGCTCTTGAAGGTGGATGACACTCTCTAAAGAAACGGGAGGCACGTGTGTAGGAAATACCTCCTCCTCAGTCCAGTCCCACTATTTTCTGTCATCGTCTGTCACCACATGAAAACCAGATTGAAAATCTCCGTAACCGAATGTTCGACTCGTGTCAAACTTACCACGGCAAGACGCAATAATTCTGCGTGCAACGGGCAAAAGAACCAATCTGTCTCCCCTCCCTTCCCCCCCCCCCCCCCCTCTCTCTTTCAACATAAATATACTTCTGCGTGTATACCTCAAATAATCGCGGAGTTTTGTTTCTCCAACGCAGACCTTGTAAATACTGTGTGGTGCCATAGAATGATGCTGTACCTCCGTAGCTCTGGTGGTGCCGACTGTTGGACAGTACAACGCGCTAAGCGCTCCACTATCGCCCGAAAAAAGCTGAACGCTAGCCGACTGCAAGAGTCATAGATCCTCATGAGCCCCCGCACTTGCGGGGGCTCATGAGGATCTATGTCTCTTGCTGACACCACTTCGTGTCCATGTTCCTATGAGTGAGGGATGGGGCTGTTTCGCTTTAAATAAGAATTTCAGAAACACGATCTGCGACTAATGACAAGGAAGGGGTTACATTCAATAATTCTTTTAATCGTTAAAACAGTGCAGTGACCTATCCCACTGGCGAGCACGCAGTCCTCGGGCCGGCGCATAGCTGAGCGCGTGTCTACTGTACGAGCCATCTTCAGCCCAAACAATTTTTGCTTAGTTTTTCCCACCGATCTGCCATTTTTTCCCCCTAAGTTGCAATGAAATTTCCAAGTCCACTTGGTGACAAGTTCAGCAACGCTGCGAGAACTTCCTGTGCTGTCTAAATAGCGTAACCCAGAACCATGGCAACCGGCGGTTCTCTCTGTCTCCCTCATTTGAAACCGTGCTGGAACCGAGCGCAGTCCAAGTGCTCAATACTCCTGTAGCCTAAACCACCCGTCTGCAAGCGACACAGACCCTCATGACCGCCCTCTACCCCCCTGCCCCCTCCCCCCTCCACACTATGAACCTCATACTGGCTTCATGATTATCAACGTTAACCACTTCCCTGCCACTGGGAGTATACTTTTGTTTCTGAAAATCGTCCTCCATTTAACGACCAAAAGCCACAACCGTCAAACGAACATGGATGCAAATTTGTCTCAGCAAAAGGCATAGATCGGCTCATGAGGATCTAAGTCTCAGGCAGTTGGAACATAAATTGTTTTTCTCGGTAGTGAAAAGGTTAAGTCCCCATGGGGGGGGGGTGCTTTTGTTCTTGGTTGATTGCATTTTTTGGGTTTTCTTTATTTTTTTTAAAAACTTATATGTACTTCTTAGATTTTCGTGTCCACCCCGCCACCACCCCCACCCCTTCCCCCTCCCTCTGCGAGAACTCTCTAGTTCTGTTCTTCAGTTAGTACTATTTCCACTACCACCATTTTTTTTTTCTCAGGCGTAGGGGGTGCCCGGGTATTGGCTGTGTGCTAGGCAGTGTACAGGGCCTGTGCTTGTCAGTTGGGTCGATACTCAGCTGATTTGGTGTGAAAGTCGGCGCTAAACTCTACAGATTACTGTCCTCTGGGGGAAACAGAAATGATATTGCACTGTTCACCGGGCAAGGTGCTGTGTAGGGCTCGGTGGTCTGAAGAAACAGCTGGCACGGAACGGGTGAACTCATTCTACCCCAGACACACCACAGCAAGATATGGATCGACCATGATGGTTCAAGGGTGATGCCAGAATAGCTTGGCGCCTGTGGGCGCCAAGCTATTCTGGCATCACCCTTGAACTATCATGGTCGATCTGTGTCCTGCACTGCAACGCAGTCTTCAGAGGACAACGGCAACATTTGGGGATTTCGGCCGTAGGGGACAACGAGTTAAGGTTCAGTTTTCCGAAAATTCGCAGTAAATTCAGCGCACTTTAACAGGTTGTAGCGAGACTCGTGAGGATGTTTGCTCCAGCATACGCGCGCCCTACTGGAGAACGATGCAAATCGCTGTCCCACAAACGCACGGCTAATGCCATTATGAAGCACTCGTGACCAAAACGTGCCCTTCCACCCATAACGTCCACACTTGGAGCTGAAGCCGCTCAGCAAGAGGCATAGATTCTCATAAGACCCTGCGGCTTCAGGGATCCATGAGCATCTATGCTTCTTGCAGGTGGAAGGACCTGGATACTGGAGGCAGCGGAGAGTTGCGTCAGATAATGTCGCTGCTATTTTCAGATAAGAAAACGCCGCGCTGGGATGTCAACCTCAGAGAACGATGTGGCGCGGGGACAGCCAAGTGTACTGCAGGGACACATCTCCCCAGTCTAATTTTGTCCTTGTTTGGCATGTGCATTTTTTGGAGAAAAGCGAGATTTTAATTGTTACAACAACAAAAATCTCGCTTTTCTCAAAAAGGACATAATGGCTTTTGCCAGATAACGTCAGCTTTGCAAGAGGCAGCGATTGTCCCGAGCCGGCCCCTAGCGGCTCCAGCCTGATGCTGCCAGTGGGACGGTTGATCCGCGGCTTGTCGACTGTGACTTGCGTTTTACCGTGGTGGCCAAGTTCAAGCGATTTATCTAGGACGGATTTCCGGCCTTCACTCTGCTCATGACGACTGAGCCAATCTCAGCTAGCGAAGAGACAAACAGATTCTCCAACTGCAGGGCTCCTACAGAGTTAAGTCTCGTGCACAGACTCCCTGGATTTTCACCAACATCTACTGCAGCTCACAGTGCGCAAGGTCGGGAGAGTGCTGCCCAAGTGATACAAGGTTATCTCAATTCAGTCCTGTGGGGTGATATAGCCTGCTTTGTATCCACCGCCAATTGACCGTTTCGTTGTACTGCCACATAACGATCTGGCACTTAGGCAAGTGCTCAGTTCGATCCATGAAGTATCAGTAAGCAAAAAACGTCTTCGGGCCCACGACGACCGCAGTGAGACCGCGCACTGCCGTGCACAGACACGCACACACTGCCGAGCACAAACACACACACACTGCCATGCACGGACACGCAAAAACTGCCATGCACAGACACGCACACACTGCCATGCACAGAAACGCACACACTGCCATGCACAGACACACACACACTGCCGTGCACAGACACGCACACACTGCCATGCACAGACACGCACACACTGCCATGCACAGACACGCACACACTGCCATGCACAGACACGCACACACTGCCGTGCACAGACATGCACACACTGCCATGCACAGACACACAAACACTGCCATGCACAGACACGTACACACTGCCGTGCACAGACACGCACACACTGCCGTGCACAGACACGCACACTGCCATGCACAGACACGCACACACTGCCATGCACAGACACGCGCACTGGCGTGCACAGAAACGCACACACTACCGTGCACAGACACGCACACTGCCGTGCACAGACACGCACACACTGCCGTGCACAGACACGCGCACTGCCGTGCACAGACACACACACACTGCCGTGCACAGACACGCGCACTGTCGTGCACAGACACGCACACACTGCCGTGCACAGACACGCGCACTGCCGTGCACAGACACGCACACTGCCGTGCACAGACACGCACACACTGCTGTGCACAGACACGCGCACTGCCGTGCACAGACACGCACACACTGCCGTGCACAGACACGCACACACTGCCGTGCACAGACACGCACACTGCCGTGCACAGACACGCACACACTGCTGTGCACAGACACGCGCACTGCCATGCACAGACACGCACACACTGCCGTGCACAGACACGCACACACTGCCGTGCACAGACACGCACACACTGCCGTGCACAGACACGCACATACTGCCGTGCACAGACACGCACACTGCCGTGCACAGACACGCACACACTGCCGTGCACAGACATGCACACACTGCCGTGCACAGACACGCACACACTGCCGTGCACAGACATGCACACACTGCCGTGCACAGACACGCACACACCGCCGTGCACAGAGACGCACACACTGCCATGCACATACACGCACACACCGCCGTGCACAGACACGCACACTGCCGTGCACAGACACGCACACACTGCCGTGCACAGACACGCACACACTGCCGTGCACAGACACGCACACACTGCCGTGCACAGACACGCACACACTGCCGTGCACAGACACACACTGCCGTGCACAGACACGCACACACTGCCATGCACAGACACGCACACACTGCCGTGCACAGACACGCACACACTGCCATGCACAGACACGCACACACTGCCATGCACAGACACGCACACACTGTCGTACACAGACACGCACACACTACCGTGCACAGACACGCACACTGCCATGCACAGACACGCACATACTGCCGTGCACAGACACGAGCAATGCCGTGCACAGACACGCACACACTGCCGTGCACAGACACGCGCACTGCCGTCCACAGACACGCACACACTGCCTTGCACAGACACGCACACACTGCCATGCACAGACACGCACACACTGTCGTGCACAGACACGCACACACTGCCGTGCACAGACACGCACACACTGCCGTGCACAGACACGCGCAATGCCGTGCACAGACACACGCGCAATGCCGTGCACAGACACACGCGCAATGCCGTGCACAGACACGCACACACTGCCGTGCACAGACACGCGCACTGCCGTGCACAGACACGCACACACTGCCGTGCACAGACACGCGCACTGCCGTGCACAGACACGCACACACTGCCGTGCACAGACACGCACACTGCCATGCACAGACACGCACACACTGCCGTGCACAGACACGCGCATTGCCGTGAACAGACACGCACACACTGCCGTGCACAGACACGCGCACTGCCGTGCACAGACATGCACACTGTCGTGCACAGACACGCACATACTGCCGTGCACAGACACGCACACACTGCCGTGCACAGACACGCACACACTGCCGTGCACAGACACGCACACTGCCGTGCACAGACACGCACACACTGCCGTGCACAGACACGCACACTGCCGTGCACAAACACGCACACACTGCCATGCACGGACACGCAAAAACTGCCATGCACAGACACGCACACACTGCCATGCACAGAAACGCACACACTGCCATGCACAGACACACACACACTGCCGTGCACAGACACGCACACACTGCCATGCACAGACACGCACACACTGCCATGCACAGACACGCACACACTGCCATGCACAGACACGCACACACTGCCGTGCACAGACATGCACACACTGCCATGCACAGACACACAAACACTGCCATGCACAGACACGTACACACTGCCGTGCACAGACACGCACACACTGCCGTGCACAGACACGCACACTGCCATGCACAGACACGCACACACTGCCATGCACAGACACGCGCACTGGCGTGCACAGAAACGCACACACTACCGTGCACAGACACGCACACTGCCGTGCACAGACACGCACACACTGCCGTGCACAGACACGCGCACTGCCGTGCACAGACACACACACACTGCCGTGCACAGACACGCGCACTGTCGTGCACAGACACGCACACACTGCCGTGCACAGACACGCGCACTGCCGTGCACAGACACGCACACTGCCGTGCACAGACACGCACACACTGCTGTGCACAGACACGCGCACTGCCGTGCACAGACACGCACACACTGCCGTGCACAGACACGCACACACTGCCGTGCACAGACACGCACACTGCCGTGCACAGACACGCACACACTGCTGTGCACAGACACGCGCACTGCCATGCACAGACACGCACACACTGCCGTGCACAGACACGCACACACTGCCGTGCACAGACACGCACATACTGCCGTGCACAGACACGCACATACTGCCGTGCACAGACACGCACACTGCCGTGCACAGACACGCACACACTGCCGTGCACAGACATGCACACACTGCCGTGCACAGACACGCACACACTGCCGTGCACAGACATGCACACACTGCCGTGCACAGACACGCACACACCGCCGTGCACAGAGACGCACACACTGCCATGCACATACACGCACACACCGCCGTGCACAGACACGCACACTGCCATGCACAGACATGCACACACTGCCGTGCACAGACACGCACACACTGCCGTGCACAGACACGCACACACTGCCGTGCACAGACACGCACACACTGCCGTGCACAGACACACACTGCCGTGCACAGACACGCACACACTGCCATGCACAGACACGCACACACTGCCGTGCACAGACACACACACACTGCCATGCACAGACACGCACACACTGCCATGCACAGACACGCACACACTGTCGTACACAGACACGCACACACTACCGTGCACAGACACGCACACTGCCATGCACAGACACGCACATACTGCCGTGCACAGACACGAGCAATGCCGTGCACAGACACGCACACACTGCCGTGCACAGACACGCGCACTGCCGTGCACAGACACGCACACACTGCCTTGCACAGACACGCACACACTGCCATGCACAGACACGCACACACTGTCGTGCACAGACACGCACACACTGCCGTGCACAGACACGCACACTGCCGTGCACAGACACGCACACACTGCCGTGCACAGACACGCGCAATGCCGTGCACAGACACACGCGCAATGCCGTGCACAGACACACGCGCAATGCCGTGCACAGACACGCACACACTGCCGTGCACAGACACGCGCACTGCCGTGCACAGACACGCACACACTGCCGTGCACAGACACGCGCACTGCCGTGCACAGACACGCACACACTGCCGTGCACAGACACGCACACTGCCATGCACAGACACGCACACACTGCCGTGCACAGACACGCGCATTGCCGTGAACAGACACGCACACACTGCCGTGCACAGACACGCGCACTGCCGTGCACAGACATGCACACTGTCGTGCACAGACACGCACATACTGCCGTGCACAGACACGCACACTGCCGTGCACAGACACGCACACACTGCTGTGCACAGACACGTACACACTGCCGTGCACAGACATGCACACTGCCATGCATAGACACGCACACACCACCGTGCACAGACACGCACACACCGCCGTGCACAGACACGCACACACCGCCATGCACAGACATGCACACACCGCCATGCACAGACACGCACACACTGCCATGCACAGACACGCACACACTGCCGTGCACAGACACGCACACACCGCCGTGCACAGACATGCACACACCGCCATGCACAGACACGCACACACTGCTGTGCACAGACATGCACACACCGCCATGCACTGACACGCACACACTGCCGTGCACAGACACGCACACACTGCCGTGCACAGACACGCACACACCGCCGTGCACAGACATGCACACACCGCCATGCACAGACACGCACACACTGCCGTGCACAGACACGCACACACCGCCGTGCACAGACACGCACACACCGCCATGCACAGACACGCACACACCGCCATGCAGAGACACGCACACACCACCGTGCAGAGACACGCACACACCGCCGTGCACAGACACGCACACACCGCCGTGCACAGACACGCACACTGCCGTGCACAGACACGCACACACTGCCGTGCACAGACACGCACACACTGCCATGCACAGACACGCACACACCGCCGTGCACAGACACGCACACACTGCCGTGCACAGACACGCACACACTGCCATGCACAGACACGCACACACTGCCGTGCACATACACGCACACACTGCCATGCACAGACACGCACACACTGCCATGCACAGACACGCACACACCGCCGTGCACAGACACGCACACACCGCCATGCACAGACACGCACACACCGCCGTGCACAGACACGCACACACCGCCATGCACAGACACGCATACACTGCCGTGCACAGACACGCACACACTGCCGTGCACAGATACGCACACACCGCCGTGCACAGACACGCACACACCGCCGTGCACAGACACGCACACACCGCCGTGCACAGACACGCACACACCGCCGTGCGCGGGCCAACTGCGGCCGTCGTGGGCCCGAAGACGTTTTCGACTATGAATGCATAATAAAACTTGCAATCTATCGGTCGAACTGAACATTCCGCTATACTGAGCGGAGCTCCTTGCTTAGTGGCCAGCGAAGGACTAAGCTCATGCAACAGGCCCCTGGTCTTGAACCCAACACCCTCCTGACCGGCTGTCTCGCTGATCGCGCAGCGAAACGAGTAGGCAGACGGACAACGTGCACAATATGTTTTTTTTTTTTTTTTTTTTTTTTTTTTTTTTTTTTTTTTTTTTTTTTTTTGGGGGGGGGGGTGGTGGGGGTGGGGTGAAGGTGGGGGTGAGGGGAGGGGGGTGGGTGTGGTGGTGGGTGGGTGGGGGAGTGTTCGTTAGTTCGGACGATAACGTGTCAACGCTACAATCACTAAGTCTGGCGTTACTGTATTATACATGTATAACAATTTAAATCTCTTCATATTTTTCTCATTCTCAAACATGGACATACTGTGCGGGGTTTTGCAAAAAAAAAAAACAGCAGAGATTCTTCTGGCATCACACCAATACTTGTCTTTGGTCACACTTAGCATGGTGGAGCCACAGTTTCTTGTAGCGTGTCACGACTCGATGGATTAACTCATTCAAGTTGCCCTGCTAACTGCGAAAATGTGACACTTCCGCCGCTGTTGATGCGGGGTGCCTTGAAAGAGTTAACACATTCGAGACGAGCCGCATCCGGATACGCGGCGGGTCTCGAATGTGTTAATATCTTCACTGACATGGACGATTTTGTTGTCGTGTGAAGCTCTCTCTCTCTCTCTCTCTCTCTCTCTCTCTCTCTCTCTCTCTCTCTCTCTCTCTCTCTCTCTCTCTCTCTCTCTCTCTCTCTCTCTCTCTCTCTCTCTCTCTCTCTCTCCCTTAGTCTCCCTGCAGCTTTCTCTAACTATACGTATCTAAAACGTTGTGACTGCAATTTATTGACCAGGATGCCTGAAGGGTTTCCCCTGCTACTTTTAACAATAAACAAACTATGTCACTTTCCCTAGAGTTGCGCGAGAACGACCAGCGGGGAAAGCAGAACGGCTAAAAATAGTCCCAAACGGCTTAAGGAAACTGCTCGTGGTGAACCCATGACTGTAGAGGGAATTCCATCAGGTCACAGTTTAACAAGTTACAAACTGTTTATTTTTTCATGTGATGATGTTCGTTGTTATCGTGATTATATTTCACACGTTCACTATAAATAACTACAGAGACAAGTCATGTTTTTAAAAAAAAAATGCTGCACATTGACTTTCGGGGTCATTTGAAAGGTCAACTTCCACCGAAGTCATTTGTCGTGCTGAGAACTGGCACGGTTATTTCGAAGCGAACAAAGTACGCTAACTTTCTCTCTCTCTCGTCTGCTGTGATCTGAGCAGCAGAACGTTTTTAATGCTTTTCATTTAACTTGTTGTGGTCCTTTCTGTCCCAAGGGAAATTACTTTGCTGTGCATGATGCATGGGGCTGCGAAGAGAGAGGGCAGTTTGCATGCAGAACATGAAATTTAAAGCGTGAGGTTTGGCTTCCAAACCCTGACTCCTTCCAAACGGGCCAGTAACACTAACAGTGGGCTCAGTCGTCATTAAAGGAGGCTGGAACAAAAAGTGCACGATCAAGATGTTATCGCAGAGCACCTAGCTTATTGGCTAGCGCAGGACTCAGCTCACTCATGCAACCGGCCATTGTCCGTAATTCTGAACCTAGCTTGCAGTCGTAACTAAGTTCAAACACCGATCACGGACAGACTAATCTGGAATAGAGGTAACTGCAGCGTAGTGTGTGTAAGATGTGGTAACTCAAAATATGGCCGCACGGCATCGCACGCCGGACACTAACTAACTCTGAAAAAAAAAAAAATCGTATTTACAACAGAGGCTGATATTTAAAAAAAAAAAATATGCTTACTGTCTTTTGAAGGCTACATTACAGATTAGGAGATCGATCAACAGTTTTAGGTCCAGGATAGCTTGGAGCCTCAGGCGCAAAGCTATTCTGGCACCACCCTGGAACTATCATAGTCAAATTTATTTCAAGCAATGGGTGTATCAGGACGAAAAAGGTTAAGCATAGCTTCTGAAAGTGTGACCGCAAAATATGCTTTTTGCGCCATAGCCACTATTAGTGCTGGTTTCATGATTGTGTGACAAACATACTGGTGGTACTGTTTGTTTCCTGCCGCCGTTAGTTTCGTGACTTGTGGGACGCTGTACGCTCCGTCAGTGTGGTTTTTCTCGCGTAACACGAGTCCGGCGTATCCACTCCCAATACCCAGCATGCAAACGGTCCTCAGCCCCACTTCGGCAGTCGTGTGTCCGCGCATGGCCGTGCGCGGACACACGACTGCTGAAGTGGGGCTGAGGACCGTTTGCATGCTGGGTATCCAACGCAGGTTTGACATCCGAAACGAACGTACATCACAGCAAACGACATACTGTCCGAGGACCACCACGTGCGTTTTCCGCACACAGGGAGCATAAGGAAGCAAGCGACGCAGATGATAGATCCTCATGGGCCCAGTCATGCGGGGGCACATGACGATCTATGCCTCTTGCAGAAGACCGATAGTCCTGTGTTCAGTAGCGTAGGCAGATATTTTTCATTGGGAAAAATAGGGGTGGGGTCTTGGTAAGGGGGATCGCGGACGAACTGCTTCGAAATAGCAAGCGCAAGAAATCAAAACAGAAAATCTTTACATTCTTTCTCCAGTGCCTTTCTCCTCCCTCCCCCACCCCCACCCCCCCCCCCGCCCCACCCCCCCCCCCCCAAAAAAAAAAAAAAAATTCTCTCCCAAAAATATTTTCTACAAAAACAAAAATACTGGGAAGATGTGTGTGTGTATGTGCGTGTGTGCGTGTGTGTGTGTGTGTGTGTGTGTGTGTGTGTGTGTGTGTGTGTGTGTGTGTGTGTGTGTGTGTGTGTGTGTGTGTGTGTGTGTGGGTGGGTGGGTGGGGGGATACTCTGCCCCCGCACCCGCCCCCCCCCCCCACACACACACCTTACATTTTTATTGGGGATACCAGCCCCCACCCTCCTCTCTCCACACACACACGCGGCATACACACACACATACATACTATATACACACACATACACGTCTCCTACCCACACTCCACTGGTGTTTTATGGCTGGGATGCGGAGGTGTGATGTCGTACGTTTGCAAGCTGATACCGGCCGACTTCACGGTGCAACAACAAAATGGGTCCATTGATCACATTTACCGCGTTGGATTTTGACAGTTCTCGCGTGTTTAAGTTGGTTTTCGAGATCTGCTGTTTGTCCCCCCTACGTTCCCTCTGTCACTAGTGGACGCTTAGTTTGCAGAATAATTCTGCACTGGTGTACGATAAACGTCGGCGCCCACCGAGCTGTGCCTTTCTTACGCCATCTTATTTCCCTCGGGGAATATCCATCTCCACAGACACACACACACAAACATGCTCCAGGGATCAGTTTGGTAATGCGTCTGCCAGAAACTAAAAATATTTAACCCATTCAGCCCTGACGCCCTACAGCAGGAGATCGGTCGACCATGATAATTCAAGGGTAGTGCCAGATTAGCTTGGCTCCTATCGGCGCCAAGCTAATCTGGCACTGCCCTTGAATTATCATGGTCGATCCGTCTCCTGCAACCGGTGCATAGTCATTAGATGACGCCTCAACAATTTGGGAAATACGTGCGTTGGGCTAAATGGGTTAACGCCATTCCACCCTGACGCAGCACAACAAGATTTTATTCCATATCGCAACGGTAAAGCGTCTGCCACCGATCCAAAAGGTGCGAGGTTCGATACCGGGTGCCGGCATGGGATTTTTGTCCTCTAGTGTAACCGTTAATTCGGACGGACGGTCGGGTGTTCCTTCTGCGAGTACGCCGGCTCCCCCACCCCCTCTCTCTCAGTCTCTCTCTCCACACACACACACACACACACACCACACACACACACACACACACACACACACACACACACACTCTTTGGTACCAGTTTCAGGACACTTTATCAATTTCAAATACAAGAGATCAAACTTTCTGAACCCCCAATAGCTGAGCTGACCCTTCGCACCACGTGAATGTCCCGTGTTTGTCTTGTGCTGTGTTTGTCTTGTGCTGTGTTTGTCGAGTTCAGAGTGAATGCGTGTGTTCGCGTCAGCGTGCGTGTTGGCCGGGTTCACTTCGCGGCGCTTTCAGTTTGAGCGAAGAAGCAGCACGCAGACGATTCCGATTAGAAAAGAAAAATACCGATTGCGGAGATAAGCGAAATTGTTGAAGGAAACCGGAAATACAATGAACTGATTGGACGGCACGCGATATGGAAGAAAATACCGGTTGCTAGTTCTTTGCGTGTCGATAGCGGTTTTTGTCGCGATGATTCCTACAGGGTTAAAAACACTAGTGTGAACGCTATATAGCGCGCTGTATTATCGTTTAACTCTTCAGTTCTTCTTCGTTATATGTTTTTACTAGTTACTGCCCTGTCCTATCAGTCTAGCCTCCATTTTGTCTGATACGTGCAGACGACACGAAATCTCATTTCAACCCCCAGCGACCTCATTTTCCGCTCTCACAGGTGCCTCATTTACCCGGCACCGCATCATGCAGACAAAAGTCCACCAGAACGACCCCTACCGAGTCCCGTCCAAACTAAACGACACAACCGTCACACGGCCAGCCCGAGGATCCTAGTTCCTGGCTGAGGGGATCCGAGTGTCCGTCTTCATGACAGTTCGCGAAGACCATCGGGCAGAAGTCGGCCACAATGGGCCCGCGCATGATTGTGGATTACACTAACACGACAGTGCCGGATTACACTACACTAACAGACTGTCGATGACACTAACACGACTGTGGATGACACTAACTGTGGATGACACTAACACGACTGCGGATGAAATTAACACGACGACTGTGGATGACACTAACACAACTGTGGATGACACTAACACGACTGGATGACACTGACTAACAAGACTGCGCGCAGGCCCACTGTGGCTGACTTCATCCCGATAACCTTCAGTTTTGCGTACTGAGGGAGATCGGTCATCACATCATATCTTTAATTCGGGCACCACCCTTCAACTGTCATGGGCGATCTCTGTTTATGCTTTGTTGCAGTTGTCAGGGTCCAGCGGCTCCCTCGTGTACCGCTGGATTCCTACTGACCAGGCTGTGCTTACACTGATTGTCTCCCTCCAATCGCCACTGCTGATCAGCTAGCGCACCGCGGGAGACAACTAGTGCGGGCTTGCGTAAAATACTCTGCGTTTCTAATGAGGGTATGGGCCTCTTGCACACTGGTTGTCTACCTCAATTCGCCACCGCTGATAGCGGTAACAAATCGAGACAGACAACCAGTGTGTGTCTAGGCTTCTTGAAGAGCTCGACTGCTGTACTAGCAAGACAGGACCCGCCAGGACTGGTCTGCACAGGGCGTCTCCGGCCCAATGAAGTATGCCTGTCACTCTCGCCCTAGCAAGACAGGACAGTAACTCATAGTGCCCGCCAGGACTGGTCTGCACAGGGCGTCTCCGGCCAAATGAAGTATGCCTGTCACTCTCGCCCTATTGACGATCTCATCAAAGCTAGGCCGGCACAGAGCTACATCCAGCCCTTTAACCCTTTGTCCTTCTCAACAATATGACACAGAGCTACAGTCAAACCCAGTAACCCTCTGGCCTTGGGACAGCCTCAGCAGCATGACACAGAGCTACATTCAAACCCAGTAACCCGCTGTCCTTTCTTGTCGGGGAACTGGGTGGCTTGATGGTAGAGCGTCCGACTCGTCCGAAAGGTCGACGGTTCGAATCCAGCTGGGGTCAAACCTTGTTCAGACCCTCTTCGGTGCCCAGTCTTTGAAATCACCTTCGTGGTGTACGAAAGACATTAAGCCCTAAACGTTGTTTTCTCTCTCTCTCTCTCTCTCTCTCTCTCTCTCTCTCTCTCTCTCTCTCTCTCTCTCTCTCTCTCTCTCTCTCTTCATCATCATCATCATCATCATCATCATCATCTCATCATCTCTCATCTCTCTCTCTCTCTCTCTCTCTCTCTCTCTCTCTCTCTCTCTCTCTCTCTCTCTCTCTCTCTCTCTCTCTCTCTCTCTCTCTCTCTCTCTCTCTCTCTCTCTCTCTCTCCTTGCCACATTCTCAACAGTATGGCGAAGAGGTAAGTGGACTCAAGTGCATGGCGTACCAGAGGAGAACCCAACGGAGACAGAAACACGGTTAGAATAGGCAGTTACACCACGATTTATTAATATTTCGGGTATTTTCCCAAAATATAAATTGTGTTGTCACTGTCTTTCAGTCGCTACTTAAATAGTCAGCGAAAGAATTCAGCCGAGTTGCCACTAAGTGACTGAATTGTTTACTAACTCTTGTTTGTCTATTCTGAGAAAAAGAAGATATTTACCCGAAATAATAATAAATTGTGATGTAACTGTCTTTTCAAAGCGTGTTCCTTTCTCTGTTGGGCTCTTCACTGCATTTTACACGCAGTGAAGAACCCAACAGTCACCTTTTTTTGTCTGGATTTGTCATGGCTTCCCAGGGCGCCAGACGCGGTCCTTCTTTGGCAAAGTCGCAAGATATAGCAGCAGTCAGTGTGTGTGTGCGCCCTACAAGGACGATATGAGCCGAGCATGACAGTTCAACGATAGTGCCCTATCATCTGGGTGTCGCGTAATGTTTCCTGAACGTGTTGGCGTCGAAATAGTTCACGGTGTTACTCAATAAATGTGACGGCGCCTTTATGCTCCATCTTGAAAAAATCTGCCAAGTTGCAGGCTTTCAATATCGGACCGACGTCAAGCGCTTCGTTCATAAAAGTATCGATCACTTCGATCAGGCTAATTAGCATGAAGCTGTCAGAACTGTTGCGGACGCACTCCATCAGAAGGCCGGAAATCACGCCTAGCTCCCTCCCAGGGCCAAGATAATGACAAATAATCCAGACCAAAAAGGTGACTGCCAAGCGTGTAAAATGCAAAGAAGTACCCAACAGAGAAAGAAACGCGCTTAGAAAGGACGGGTACGACACAATTTATTAATATTTCGGGTAAATACCCTTTGTCACAATAGACAAACAAACAGAGAGATTAGCCGCTACTTATCTTCATTCGCAGAAGGAATGTGGCCACATTCCTTCTGCGAATGAAGATAAGTAGCGGCTAATCTCTCTGTTTGTTTGTTTGTCTAATGTGACAAAGGCTATTTACCCGAAATATTAATAAATTGTGTCGTACCCGTCCTTTCTAAGCGCGTTTCTTTCTCTGTTGGTTACTTCTTTGCAAGATAATGACGCTTTGCACTTCGGCATCTCACCAATATGTGTGTACACGCTGCAGGAGATTCACCCACCATGCTCGCTTAAGGCAGTGCCTGTTTCAGCGCTTCTGCTCAAGGGTAGTGCCTGATTAGCTTTGCGCCTACAGGGGCGAAGCCGCTAATCAGGCACCACCCTTGAGCAGAAGCGCTGAGCAAAACAGACATTACCAAGCTAATCAGCCACTGCGCTTGAGCTCTCACGTTCGATCCATCTCCGACATAACGAGCTAGCCGCACAAGAGTGTGGTGTGGTGATTCTTTCAAGTCGTATCGGTCAAGGGTTTTGTAAAAAGTTGGAGCGTAGGCAAGGCGTGCACAATTGTCGTCATACTGTGCCAGCTTCCAACGTAACAGCTTGTATCGACAAAACGAATCACGATCACACACACACACACACACACACACACACACACACACACACACACACACACACACACACACACACACACACAATATTATTACGCACGACATAGAAACGCCGTTACTGACAGAACTTGGGCACACAATACTAAATTCAATTAAGGTCCTTCGATGGAATAAACCATACCACTGTAGAGTCCACGCTTTGAAGGAAATGAAGGAAAACCACGTGATTGCGTGCTTAAATGCCATTGGCCTGGCCCCCCAAAAATTTCGAGTAAAGATCAATGCTATGCTGTTAGCACGGCGTGGCATGGCTTTCAGTAGTGCTTCTAGGCTCCGCATGCGTAAGTTGAAAGATCGGCAGAGCTTCTAGGCGACACATCGTTTGTTTACTCGAAAATTTCGAAGTTGTGGGCTGCGCATGCACGAAACTGATGATGGCAGCCGTCGGAAACTCTACACATGTACAGTGGTCTGTCACATTAGGTCATTCCTACTGCGCGGCGAGCAATGGGCTCACACGTGGCAAGACCAAAGACGGCTGTCTTCTCTGGATAAGAAATGGTACCCCCCAGCCGTCCACCCTCACCCCGTATCACAGCAAATAGGTTTGGCAAAGGTTCATCGGGCCGTCATCGACATCCCCTGAACCGTCTCGCCGTGTGCCGGTCGGCCATATGACCGAACAGAAGCCGTGGGGCCGGCATGACTGACGCAGACGTGGGGGGTCATGAGGCTTTAACTGCAGTCAGTGCCGAGAAAAAACAACTTGACCTGAACACCACACAACTGCGAACGCGGGGGCCCATGAGGATCTATGCCTCTTGCTGAAACCACTTTGTATCCACGTCCCTTTGACGGCTGGCGGATCTTCGACGTTCAGTTTACAATGACTTGGAAAACACGATCTGCGGTCCCTGGCAGGTAGGGACTACCGACTTTGCTGAGGTTCGCTGACAGCGATTCAACTTGTTCGATACGAGCCGCCTCGGGATACTGACGCGGCTGAAGCCAATAAAAGCCAGCTAAAGCCGCGTACCTGAATAAGCTGAATGTAACAGGGCGATTTTGTAACTTAGCGTGACATGACGTTATACCCCCGCTTTGGTCTGCTAATTGAATTGTGCTCTGAACGGCGAACGCCATTTATTTACGGCAACGGATGAATGGCAGATTGGCTGGAGAACGGCCATTCGCCTTGCATTTGGAGTGGGAATTAACTGGAAGCAGTTACTGCACATTACACTCCATTGCAGTGCATTAAAAAAAAAAAAAAAAAAAAAAAAAAAAAAAAAAAAAAAAAACTGACGTAACGGAATGACGTTTCCATAAGCACGAATCCGATACGAATACGATCCGAACCCGAGGCGGTGATGCAGTTTTCCGTCAAAAATTGCGTCATTACCTATCGCAGCCTGATGCGAATTCGTGTCCGCATCGGGTATATGAAAACAAACAGACATGAAAAGGACTCGGATTCGGATCGGGTTCGTATCGGATTTGTGTTTATGGATCGGCGCCATTTGTGATTTTGGTGTGTAGTTCTCTCATCATGTATTTTTCAAATTTGCTCCGTGACAAACAGGAAAATGTGCTGACAGTGCATGTTTCTGGTGGTTAAATGGTGATGTAAGAAGTCAGTGAGAAGTCATTGGGGAAAAGTAAATTATGAATTCTATAGACTTAACCAGAACGTTTGTTACCACTCTTTGTTTCGTCATTGCAGCCATTTTTCTGTTTCATGTCAGTTGAATTCAGACCCAAGTTCAACTTAAGATGTTGAAAGTGACTTAAACAAATTTGAGGTTTATGGATCTGCTATGTATTCAGGTGTCAAGCCAATGATGGAAACAAGCGGTTTAAGTAAACTTCTGGCACTGATCTTGCTGAAGCAGTGTTTTTTCATCATAAATTATGTCTCTTGGTTAGTCGCCATTTTAGGCGTCTGCAGGTAAAAATAAGAAACCGTCTGAGAGCGAAATATTAGGTTTCATGATTTCCGTCTAAAGGAAGTCACACTAACCCAATGAGCAAAAGCCATTGGGCCGATGTCGGTCCAATGACCTTTTGCGCACTGGGAAGCGGTCAACTCAGCTTCAAATCAACACGACTGCTCAGTGCAAGCGAACAAACACACACCCCCCCCCCCTCCCGCTCACATAGATGTACAACCGACCGTTCGCATGCACTACACTACACTACCGTCTGATCCACCTGAAAAGTCCGTCTGTCTGTCTGTCCTAGGAAGGGGAAAGACAGCAAGTCCATTTTTGTGAAAAGCGAGATATTCATTGTATTACAATGAAAATCTCGCTTTTCAGTTGAGGAAAAAAAAAAATCACTTCGAGTCTTTTGCCTTCTGACTGCACTCGGAATTCCCCGTGCACTCTCCCGTCCACCTGCACCCAGTCCGCCAAACAAAAGGTTCTCGAGCCGACGTCAACCCAAGGATTTGAAGCCAGTTGCTTGCGTGAGCTTAGTCCTGCGTCAGCCACTAAGCAAGGTGCTCCGCGGAGCACCTTGCTTAGTGGCTGGCGCAGGACTAAGCTCACTCATGCAACCGCTGGCCCCTGCTGCCCACTGAAATCTGACGCCATTTTTCTAAATCTGATCTGCCGTTATTGTATAGCAAAAGCCAGTATGAGAAAAGCGCAAGTTTCATCGTTATACAATACAATCCGGCTTTTCTCAGGGATGGACATGTTGGCATTTGCAGACAAATAACGTCAGAGATGTACCGCCCCCTCTTGCCTTTAATAACCCCTTCAGCCCTGACGCCCTACAGCAGGAGATGGGTCGACCATGGTAATTCAAGGGTAGTGCCAGATTAGTTTGGCGCCTGTCGGCGCCAAGCTAATCTGGCACTGCCCTTGAATTATCATGGTCGATCCATCTCCTGCAACTGGTGCATAGTCATTAGATGACGCCTCCAAAATTTTTGAAAATGCGGCCGTCGGGCTAATTGAGTAAACACTTATTTATTTATTTTTTGTTTTTCGGTCGGTGTAAGGATATGAAGTCAGCCCGCGTAATAATGCGCATGTATCCCCCGCCTCCGCTGCCTGCATCACGGACAAGCAACGGTTGAGAGATGCGCATTTTCCCGGTGTATGTACGACTACAACATTGAAAAGAAACTAACGGAGAAAGAAACACGCTTAGAAAAGACAGTAACACAATTTTAATCAAGTGTTTTGTAACTATATTTTCTAAGCGTGTTTCTTACAAACACGCTTAGAAAAGACAGTTACAACACAATTTAATAAACTCTGTGGTAACTGTCTTTTCTAAGCGTGTTTCTTTCTCCGTCGTGTTCTTCACTGGCAGTCACTTTGTAGTCTGTGTTTTGAATTGCAATACCGATGTTTTTTATACCACAATTGCGGTTCAGTTCGGCTACGAGTTTTACATCATTGCCAGGCTTGCTTACTTGTAAATCCACCCTGTGGGGTTCATTGCCAGGGGACCCAGCTTATTTCACAGTTATTTCCGAAGCTTGTTATGAGTGGATTTACATAATAATAATAATAAATAATAAATCAGAGCATTAAATAGGCGCTTTACCCAATTGAATATCGGCTCAAAGCGCCGCCGCGAACTGAACCCAACAAGCACGCTCACGTGAATCACGCGCATTCACTCACACACTGTACATAAACACAGAACATTCACGTGGTGCTAAGGGCAAGCTCAAGCGAGCTACTGAAGTTTTGGAAATTCAAATCGTTTTATGCTTGAAATTTGATAAGTGGGCTGCAATTGATACCAAAGTCGTGGGGGAGGAAGAGCCGGAGTACCCGGAGAAAGAACCCCCGACGGTCCGCCCGAATTAACGGTGACACTTACTAGAGGAGAAAAGTCCGACGCCGGAACCCGGTATCGAACCTCGCACCTTTTGCATTGGTGGCAGGCGCATTAACCACTGCGCCACGGACCGCCCCTTTTAACATAGGAAAGCTGTCTTCAGGATTTTGTTTTTAAAATTGTTATATCTGACATCTGCTATTTTGGAAGTTGTTACAAGCGAAAGCCAGACCACACAGTGACCGCCATGCGTGAAAAAAACAAGAGGACTACCCGGCAAGGAAAGAATCTCGCGTTTGGAAAGTGGGTTTCTTTGCTTCTTAACCCTTTTATCCCCAAGGTCCCATTTCTCAAATTTGGGAGGTGTTGCCTAACGACTATGTACCAGTTATAGGAGATGGCTTGATCATGATAATTAAAGGGTAGTGCCAGATGAGCTTGGCGCCTGAAGGCGCCAACTCATCTGGCACTACCCTTGAATTATCATGATCAATCCATCTCTTGTTGCAGGGTCCCGGGGCTAAAAGGGTTATTTTTTTTCAAGGCGCCCCTTCGTGAACAGCTGCCGAAGTGTCGTATCGCGTTGAATGAGTTCATTTTTCTTTGCTGTAAGCGATGTCGACTGCGTGCAGCTTGACACTGGAACAGAAAAGCCGGTAATGTCCGCCAAAGTAAAGCAAGGTTTCCTGAACCACAGGCTGTAGCCTAGATGGCGTAGTTTGCGTCACTGACTTCCTTTTCCGAGTGCATCCTTATACGTGTAATTGTTTCTATTATTTATTTGTCTTTTCATCAGTGATCATAAACTTGGCCGCTCCTGTGTTTCGTAGAAGGTCACGTGACGCACTGACACCCACAATCTGAAATTGGGTTCAGCCTTTTCGCTGTCATTAGCGCTTTTTTTGTGTCGCGAGGATTTCTGCAGGAATCCTAGCGACAAAAAGCCGCAGTCGTACTGAGATTGTTTTTCTGATTGAGTGGTCGCAGATTGTATTTCAGTCTGAAATCTTAGCTGTCCTAGCTGTCCTAGCTGTCCTTGCTGTCCTTGCTGTCCTAGCTGTCCTAGCTGTCCTAGCTGTCCTAGCTGTCCTAGCTGTCCTTGCTGTCCTAGCTGTCCTTGCTGTCCTAGCTGTCCTAGCTGTCCTTGCTGTCCTAGCTGTCCTAGCTGTCCTAGCTGTCCTAGCTGTCCTTGCTGTCCTAGCTGTCCTTGCTGTCCTTGCTGTCCTAGCTGTCCTAGCTGTCCTTGCTGTCCTAGCTGTCCTAGCTGTCCTAGCTGTCCTTGCTGTCCTAGCTGTCCTAGCTGTCCTTGCTGTCCCAGCTGTCCCAGCTGTCCTAGCTGTCCTTGCTGTCCTAGCTGTCCTAGCTGTCCTAGCTGTCCTAGCTGTCCTTGCTGTCCTTGCTGTCCTAGCTGTCCTAGCTGTCCTTGCTGTCCTAGCTGTCCTAGCTGTCCTAGCTGTCCCAGCTGTCCCAGCTGTCCTTGCTGTCCTAGCTGTCCCAGCTGTCCCAGCTGTCCTAGCTGTCCTAGCTGTCCCAGCTGTCCCAGCTGTCCCAGCTGTCCTAGCTGTCCTAGCTGTCCTAGCTGTCCTAGCTGTCCTAGCTGTCCCAGCTGTCCCAGCTGTCCCTGCTGTCCTAGCTGTCCTAGCTGTCCTAGCTGTCCTACCTGTCCTTGCTGTCCTAGCTGTCCTAGCTGTCCTAGCTGTCCTAGCTGTCCTTGCTGTCCTAGCTGTCCTAGCTGTCCTAGCTGTCCTAGCTGTCCTAGCTGTCCTAGCTGTCCTTGCTGTCCTAGCTGTCCTAGCTGTCCTAGCTGTCCTTGCTGTCCTAGCTGTCCTTGCTGTCCTAGCTGTCCTAGCTGTCCTTGCTGTCCTAGCTGTCCTTGCTGTCCTAGCTGTCCTAGCTGTCCTTGCTGTCCTAGCTGTCCCAGCTGTCCCAGCTGTCCCTGCTGTCCTAGCTGTCCTAGCTGTCCTAGCTGTCCTAGCTGTCCTAGCTGTCCTTGCTGTCCTAGCTGTCCTAGCTGTCCTAGCTGTCCTTGCTGTCCTAGCTGTCCTAGCTGTCCTAGCTGTCCTAGCTGTCCTTGCTGTCCTAGCTGTCCTAGCTGTCCTAGCTGTCCTAGCTGTCCTAGCTGTCCTTGCTGTCCTAGCTGTCCTAGCTGTCCTAGCTGTCCTAGCTGTCCTTGCTGTCCTAGCTGTCCTAGCTGTCCTTGCTGTCCTTGCTGTCCTAGCTGTCCTAGCTGTCCTTGCTGTCCTAGCTGTCCTAGCTGTCCTAGCTGTCCTAGCTGTCCTTGCTGTCCTAGCTGTCCTTGCTGTCCTTGCTGTCCTAGCTGTCCTAGCTGTCCTTGCTGTCCTAGCTGTCCCAGCTGTCCCAGCTGTCCCTGCTGTCCTAGCTGTCCTAGCTGTCCTAGCTGTCCTAGCTGTCCTAGCTGTCCTAGCTGTCCTTGCTGTCCTAGCTGTCCTAGCTGTCCTTGCTGTCCTAGCTGTCCTAGCTGTCCTTGCTGTCCTAGCTGTCCTAGCTGTCCTTGCTGTCCTAGCTGTCCCAGCTGTCCCAGCTGTCCTTGCTGTCCTAGCTGTCCTAGCTGTCCTAGCTGTCCTAGCTGTCCTAGCTGTCCTTGCTGTCCTAGCTGTCCTTGCTGTCCTAGCTGTCCTAGCTGTCCTAGCTGTCCTTGCTGTCCTTGCTGTCCTAGCTGTCCTAGCTGTCCTTGCTGTCCTAGCTGTCCTAGCTGTCCTTGCTGTCCTAGCTGTCCTTGCTGTCCTTGCTGTCCTAGCTGTCCTTGCTGTCCTTGCTGTCCTAGCTGTCCTTGCTGTCCTAGCTGTCCTAGCTGTCCTTGCTGTCCTAGCTGTCCTAGCTGTCCTTGCTGTCCTAGCTGTCCTAGCTGTCCTAGCTGTCCTTGCTGTCCTTGCTGTCCTTGCTGTCCTTGCTGTCCTAGCTGTCCTTGCTGTCCTTGCTGTCCTTGCTGTCCTAGCTGTCCTAGCTGTCCTTGCTGTCCTAGCTGTCCTAGCTGTCCTAGCTGTCCTAGCTGTCCTTGCTGTCCTTGCTGTCCTAGCTGTCCTAGCTGTCCTAGCTGTCCTTGCTGTCCTTGCTGTCCTAGCTGTCCTAGCTGTCCTAGCTGTCCTAGCTGTCCTAGCTGTCCTAGCTGTCCTTGCTGTCCTTGCTGTCCTAGCTGTCCTAGCTGTCCTTGCTGTCCTTGCTGTCCTAGCTGTCCTTGCTGTCCTTGCTGTCCTTGCTGTCCTAGCTGTCCTAGCTGTCCTAGCTGTCCTTGCTGTCCTAGCTGTCCTAGCTGTCCTTGCTGTCCTAGCTGTCCTAGCTGTCCTAGCTGTCCTAGCTGTCCTAGCTGTCCTTGCTGTCCTAGCTGTCCTAGCTGTCCTTGCTGTCCTTGCTGTCCTAGCTGTCCTAGCTGTCCTAGCTGTCCTAGCTGTCCTTGCTGTCCTTGCTGTCCTAGCTGTCCTTGCTGTCCTTGCTGTCCTTGCTGTCCTAGCTGTCCTAGCTGTCCTTGCTGTCCTAGCTGTCCTAGCTGTCCTAGCTGTCCTAGCTGTCCTAGCTGTCTAGTCCTAGCTGTCCTAGCTGTCCTAGCTGTCCTAGCTGTCCTAGCTGTCCTAGCTGTCCTTGCTGTCCTAGCTGTCCTAGCTGTCCTAGCTGTCCTAGCTGTCCTTGCTGTCCTAGCTGTCCTTGCTGTCCTTGCTGTCCTTGCTGTCCTTGCTGTCCTTGCTGTCCTAGCTGTCCTAGCTGTCCTAGCTGTCCTAGCTGTCCTAGCTGTCTAGTCCTAGCTGTCCTTGCTGTCCTAGCTGTCCTAGCTGTCCTAGCTGTCCTTGCTGTCCTAGCTGTCCTTGCTGTCCTAGCTGTCCTAGCTGTCCTTGCTGTCCTAGCTGTCCTTGCTGTCCTAGCTGTCCTTGCTGTCCTTGCTGTCCTAGCTGTCCTTGCTGTCCTTGCTGTCCTTGCTGTCCTAGCTGTCCTAGCTGTCCTAGCTGTCCTAGCTGTCTAGTCCTAGCTGTCCTAGCTGTCCTAGCTGTCCTAGCTGTCTAGTCCTAGCTGTCCTAGCTGTCCTTGCTGTCCTTGCTGTCCTAGCTGTCCTTGCTGTCCTAGCTGTCCTAGCTGTCCTAGCTGTCCTTGCTGTCCTAGCTGTCCTAGCTGTCCTAGCTGTCCTAGCTGTCCTAGCTGTCCTTGCTGTCCCAGCTGTCCCAGCTGTCCTTGCTGTCCTTGCTGTCCTACCTGTCCTAGCTGTCCTAGCTGTCCTTGCTGTCCTAGCTGTCCTAGCTGTCCTAGCTGTCCTAGCTGTCCTAGCTGTCCTTGCTGTCCTAGCTGTCCTAGCTGTCCTAGCTGTCCTAGCTGTCCTAGCTGTCCTTGCTGTCCTAGCTGTCCTTGCTGTCCTAGCTGTCCTAGCTGTCCTAGCTGTCCTTGCTGTCCTAGCTGTCCTAGCTGTCCTTGCTGTCCTAGCTGTCCTTGCTGTCCTAGCTGTCCTAGCTGTCCTTGCTGTCCTAGCTGTCCTTGCTGTCCTAGCTGTCCTAGCTGTCCTAGCTGTCCTAGCTGTCCTTGCTGTCCTAGCTGTCCTTGCTGTCCTAGCTGTCCTAGCTGTCCTAGCTGTCCTTGCTGTCCTAGCTGTCCTTGCTGTCCTAGCTGTCCTAGCTGTCCTTGCTGTCCTAGCTGTCCTAGCTGTCCTTGCTGTCCTAGCTGTCCTAGCTGTCCTAGGAAACACGAGATAAAATGCATTTTCAGCAAGAGGCGTAGATCTGTGTGTTTGCAGTTGGATCGTGCTGACTTTGACTTTCGTGTTGATCGTGTTGGCAGCGAAGGGGTTACTCAGCTCGTTGTGTATGCTGCTGCGTTTCCAAGTAAGACTTCCAACCCATGCGGGAATGCTGATGACTAGGGTCTGCTTTTAGACAAAATGGAATTTTCAAAGTTTAATATTTTTGCTGGGAAATAGAATTTGCAAAGCCTAATTTTGTTGCTGTTGGAAAGTTGTGTGTGGCATGTGACGCGTGATGCCCTTAATGAGCAGACATTTTGCTTGACTTCAGTGTCTTTTTTGTTTAATAAGGGACCGTAACACTTTCACAAATGTCTGCAGCGCATTTTCTTCGCGAAAAGCCATTGGCACACAGGCACATGAATATTTATGCCTCTTTTCACAAAAAAAATCCAGACCAAAAAGGTGACTGCCAATGCAAAGGAAATTCCAACGAATAAGGAAACACGCTTACAAATGTCAATTTACAACACAAGTATGTATTATAACACAGCTGTGTTGTAATTGTCTTTTCTAAGCGTGTTTCTTTCTTTGTTTGGGATTTTCGTTTATTCTCCTTCAAGTGTTTCGATGAAAACAGTTTATCCCGGTCTTTTAATCTGTTTAGCCCCAAGGCCACATTTCGTAAAATTTGGAGGAGTCACTTGACGATTATGCACCATTTGCAGGAGATAGATCGACCATGATAATTCAAGGGGAGTGCCAGATGAGCTTGGCGCCTTGAGGCGCCAAGCTCATCTGGCACTACCCTTGAATTATCATGGTCCGTTCCTCTCCTGCTGTAGGGCGTTGGGGCTGAGTGTGTTAATAATCCGCTGTTTGCGTCAAAAGACGCACTAAAGACGCACTAAAGACGCACTGTTTTTGACTTCTAATTTACGGAAAACGTCTTTTTTTTTTCCCTAAAGCTAGTGATGGCGTTTTCGGGCACGCTGGTTTGAAAAGGTGAGTGCGACACCTGCGTCAAGTCACACAACATCACCAACACGTACCAGGTACGTACTACGACCAGCGAAAGGTCCATTAACGCTATGCCGCCGCGTGTCTTCTAATGAAGATTCATGGCCTTAACTTGTCCCATATTTCATGGGCTAGGGCCGCGAGCCGCAGCTGGCACAGACTTGGCACAGACATTAATTTATATTAATCCACGACACCCTATAGCGGAGGATAGTTCAAGAGTTGTCAGTTTGTCTCCCGCGACTGGTACTTACTGCGTAGTCAAAGAAGGTACACCCCAGCTATGAGGACATGGACAATCAAGTTTCCATCAAGTGGTCCCGCCAGACTTGAAAGCATTAACCCTGTGGGTGTCGGTAGTGGTTTTGCTCGCGATCATTCCTGCATGAATAATCGTGACTAAAACCGCTACCGACAGCGGCCAAAGTTGAGAGAAGGTGATCATGAGAATCTGTGCCTATTGCTGAGACCCGTGCGATTTGTAGACTAGCCATGCCCTGTGCACGTGTGCGGCTTTTTGTCGCTGAATGAAGAAAGATTTCAGAAACAACATTGGCGTCCAGCGGCAGGGATGGAGTTCAAGCGATCTTCCCTCGGCAAGAAAGCCTGTTGACCAGCGCCCTCTGTTTCTTTTATATTAACGTTCTTGGTATTTGTCTTACAACAAATTAAGAACTTGAACATCTCTCAGTCTGACACCTAGCGGCCCTTACGACGAAATTACTGCCCCCTTTGGCTGTCGGTAGAGGTTTTTGTCGTGATGATTCCTGCACAAAAACCGCTACCTACAGCCAAAGGGGTATCAACTTTTGGCGATATCCTCTGGGGTCTGCGCCACAGGAGAGAAAGTCCGCCGACCATGATATCCCTGAGCCGGTTTCAAGGGTGGTGTCGGAATAGTCTTGGCGCCTAGACTGAGGCATCACACTGTTCTGACACTACTCTTGAAACTAAAGTCGCGGCCGATCTACATCTAGTCATAGCGTGCAGGTTATATTAGGTTGTGTATTTGCCGTGGTCTGGTGATCAAGCTTATGAGCCACAAAGAAGGTGGTCAAGGGATCTAACTCTTTGTCCAACACTGAATGGCTGATTTCCCTTAGTATTTCCAAACTATGCAACTTTGCAGTACACTCGTACTTAGTAGTACTCACAACACGAGTATCGTCTGCCGTCCGGCCAGCAGTTTTCCAGTGTTAGGATTGCGGCAAATCGTCGTGCTGGTATCAGGGATATTTACTGAGCAACATGTCATTTTCACTACAGTAATGTGTTTTGCGAATGATGCGCTAAATATCGTGAAGTGCTGCGGTACTACTGAAATACTAGTCAAACTGACCTGCTAGCTGCACAGTCAGCAATATTTCATCGGGCTCCATGCCGGCGCTGGTGTTATCACAGATCGAGGTATCCGACATAAATATTCCCGTTCACTGCCGAGAAAAAGTGAACACCATCCATCTGCAAGAGGCATAGATCCTCATGAGCCCCCCGCAGTCGCGTGGGCTCATGAGGATCTATGCCTCTTGCTGACACCACTTTGAATCCATGTTCCTGGGACATCTACGGTCTTTTGGTGTTCAATTCAACGAAGATTGCGGAACACACTGAGTCCGCATCAGCTGGTACTGAACGCATTCAATACGTGCTGCATTCCAGTACGCGATTTTTTTTTTTTTTTTATTAATAAAAAAAATCTGTGGTTTTGTTCTGTTGCTACAACCACATAATGGTCTTTCATGACATGTGATTTCTCATAAGCGTGGTCGCTCAGAACAGGTTCTACTTGTAGCCTCAGGAATGTCACAAGGAACAAACCAGAAACTTGAGTAGCCGCACCTTGATACAATTCGTTTCTTTGCAGGGATACTTTTTTTCCAGTGCCATTCAAGAGCTTTATGTTGAGTGTCTGGCCGGGACCAAACTGGCAGTAGCCATGAAGCTAGTCTGGGATGTTAATGCATTCAGCGAGACAGCATGGTGCTAACAACAAGATTTACTGATTGTCCAATTTAAAGAAATCAACAGAGCCAGGGATTGTAATGAATTTTAGCTAAATGTACAGAAAGAAAAAAAAGTGATAATCGTATAGGTCCTACCGTCGCGTAGTATCCACCATGAATGCAATTTCAAAGAAGAGGCGCCGCCGGAAAAAAAAGTGTCTGAACAAATTTCGACGCCAGCTGGTTTCGAACCGTGAACAAAATAAAATCGCTCGACTAAGCTAAACGCTTTGAAACTGAGAGTTCAAGGGTGGTGCCAGAATAGCTTGGCCCCTAGAGGCGCCAAGCTATTCTGGCACCACCCACTATCATATATGGTCGATCTTCGTGCTCAGCTACAAAGCACTAGGCGCCAAACTAATCTGACACCACCCTTACGGTTTCATGGCCAATCTTTGTCCAAAAGAGAAGCGTACAGAAAATGCTTTCATGCAAAATGAAAAAGAAACTTAACGACAGTCTGGGGTAATATATCTCTCAATCTTGTGCAGCAAGTGCCTTGTGGAAGTCTGACGTGCTTAGTTTACATGCCCACGCACAAGCCCCCCCCCCCCCCCCCCGCCCCCCCCCCCAACCCCGCGCGGTATGGATCTTCATGAGCCCCATCCTGCAGGGTCTCCTAGGGGATTTATGATTCTTGTTGACCTTATTGATTTTATACCCCTGTTACTCAGGCTGACAGGATCAGGAGGCTTTCAGTCTGCAGCCTACCGGCGCAAAAGAAATAAGACATTAACATAATTATACAAGGCTGTCCATGATTATCGCCATCCGAGCTGAGAAAAAGTCAACGCGATGCAACTGCAAGAGACATAGATCCTCATGAGCCCTCGCTCATGAGGATCTATGTTTCTTGCTGACACCACTTTATATCCCTCTTTTTTACGACGGTTGGGGACCATTGGAGTAAAATTCACAAAGATTTCAGAAACACTATCTCTCTTGGCAAACGACAGAATGTACATTTTTTTTTTTTTTTTAGAAAAACGAGATTTCTATACAATAAAATATCTCGCTTTTCTTAACTCATTCAGCCCGACGGCCGTATTTCCCAAACTTTGGAGGCATCATCTAAGGACTATGCACCAGTTGCTGGAGATGGATCGACCATGATAATTCAAGGGTAGTGCCAGATTGGTTAATCTGGCACTACCCTTGACTTATCATAGTCGACCCATCTCCTGCTGTATGGCGTCGGGGCTGAATGAATTTTAAAAAATGGACTTACTGGCTTTGCTCGCTAACGGCAGACCTGCGCGCACTGGCGGAGAAGGGGTTATTGAATGCCGTCACTTTTGCCCCAGCAGTGCCGATCTTGGCCGGAGTGGATCGACCATTATCTTCCAGGGTAGTGCCTGATGAGTTTGATGACTGATCAGCACTGCTGCTGGACTGTCATGACAAAACACAGCACGTCTCGTTTTTGCGTGTGAAAAACGAGTTTTTTAAAGCGTGATCCAATTAATTATTAAATCTCGCTTTTCACACAAAAATGAACGTCGTGTCGTTTGCTGTCTAAGTGCAGTATTACGCAGAGATAATGGGACTTTGCTGCGCCGTGATAAATGGATCTTCAAAGGGTGTCTTATTTCAATAAGGAGATTTTGTCCTAAGGTGCCATCGTCACAACCCACGGTGTTTTGTTCAATGTTTTAGGAAATGACGCATTTTCGTTAAAAGTAATACATTGCGATTTTTTGTTTTTCTTCTCGCAAATGAATCATTATCGAGCGGCGATTGTTTGGCCTGGCCACCTGATGGAAAGACAGCGAGAAAAGAATTAAAAAAGAAGAAGAAGAGGTTATCTGCAATAGGTGAAACATCGCACGAACTTCAAACGTTCAGTGGATTCATCACAGCCGGCTCCCGGATGCAAGAGGCGTGTGTACTCTCAGTGAGCCCCTGCGGAAAATCGGTAATTCTACGTCCTAAGGGTCCAAAGGACATGGGTACAAATTGGTGTGAGCAAGAGGCATAGATCCTCATGAGCCCCCGCAATTGCGGGGGCTCATGAGGATCTATGTCTCTTGCAGCTGGATCGCGTTGACGTTTTCTCAGCTCTTTTCTCAGTGTTATGCCTCTAGCTCGCACGGAAATGAATCATTGAAATGCACACTCTAAGGTCCAGTGTGCCTGCAACAACGACGCACGCTGCAGTGGTAGGGGCAGATCATCCAGCGAAACGGCCCCTCTGGCACTGAAGTGCGTGTCTTTAACTCTTTGGCTGTCGTTAGGGAGTGATGTTGAGCTGATTCAATCCTGCAGGAATCATCGCGTAGCAGCGCGCTACCGACAGACAAAGGGTTAGTATGATTGGGCGCAACCCAATTCTTTACCTACACAAAAAAAAATTGCGTTCACAGGGCGGACAGCTGCGGTGGCCAATGAGGATCTACGCCTCTTGCTGACACCACTGTGTGTTCGTTGTTCCTTTGACGTCATATGGTGGTTGATGTGTGTGTGGGGGGGGGGGAGGGGGAGGGGGAAGGGGAGGAGCTTTGAAGTTGAAGCTACACAATGATTTCAAAAACGTGAATCCAGGTTCACTGGCAGTAAAGGTGTTAGGAAAGATTTCAGAAACACGATCTGCGAGATATGGTAGTAGGCAAGGAGTTACTGATACTGGCGAAACTGGAGCAAGTTGTTTGGCTGGTTGCTTAAATGTCATATTCCGTGATTCCGTTGCCTCATTTCTTCTGCGATAAATGAAGATAAGTAGCGAGTGATCTCTCTGTTTGTTTGTTTGTCTATTTTGAAAAAGGGTATTTACCCGAAATATTAATAAATTGTGTTGTAACTGTCATTTCTCAGCGTGTTTCTTTCTCCGTTGGGTACTTCTTCTTGATTCAACTGTTTGATTGGTGAATTGAATGATAAGTCTCACTTTGTGCAGCCTTTTGGAGCACGTATTGTTGTGTAAATACCAACATACACGTCGCAGGAGGCGGCCGCATTGTTGCTTCTTACTGAATTGCTGTTTTGCGACACGCAGCGATCTGAGGATTTCATTGGCTCAGTGTTGATTTGTCGTCAGCAAGTTTTGTCACGACGTCTCAGCATCAGCAAGGTTTGATTAATTAACCCTTTCATTGCCGGTGCACGCAGATTGTGTTTTTGAACTTTTGTAAGATCACCTGCCGTCCAAGGAACAATGGATACAAATTGGTGCCGGCAAGAGGTATAGATCCTCATGGGCCCCTGCAACTGCGGGGGCTCATGAGGATCTATACCTCTTGCAGTTGGATTGTGATCACTTTTTATCGGCAGTGAAGGGGTTAATTCCTTGGAGGCAAATTGTAAAATGTAACGTCAGAAGAAAGACAGCAAATGAGAAATGTCCTCATTTGTACAGACATCCAATCAACAGTTCAAAGGAGAAAAATAAATTAATTTGCGAACAGGCAGAGTTACTCGTTGCTACCCATAGAATTTCCTCCATCTGAGTACAGGCCTAAATGAGACCACCTCCGCCAGCAAGACGCATGGATTCTCATGTGCCCCGGACAATCCATACCTTCTGCAAATAAAAGAATTTAGCTGACAGACTATTTAGGAATCTAAACTGTTTGGGAATCTTTAAGATTTACTGAAATCCGTCTCCCGCAGGGCACATAAACAAGAGAATCTATTGAATTTCTTTACGCTGTACGAGAAGCAGAAAAACACAGGGCAGAGTTTCCTGTTAAACCGTTATCGGCTGATTGGAGTCCATCTGACTTAACCCATACAGTCCTGACAAATGTAAATCGACCCTGGACAGCTCAAGGCCCTGCCAGACCAGCTGGCCGCCTACAGTGAACGCAGCAACTTTTGTTCCTGGGCGTGCGTTGTTATATCTCATTAAGTCCTTCCCTGCCACTGGACGTTTTATTCGGTTTGAAAGCGTTGTTCATTTAGTTACTAAAAGCAGCTACCGTCCGAGCAACACGAGTAGATATTGCTCTCAGCAAGAGGCATAGATCCTCCGAATTGCGGGGGCTCATGAGGATCTATACCTCTTACAGTTGGGTGGTGTTTAATTTTTCTCCGCAGTGAAGTGGTGAAAGTCAGCGTTTGTCACGCCAGCACAATCCCACATCCTCATTTCGTCAGGTAGGTTCACTACTGTTGCCGTGGCAACGCTCGTTAAGTGACCGTTACACCTTGTTGCTCGGGAAACAGCTCTCACCTACTGCTGCTGATTTTGTAAAGGTAAACTTTTTTTTTTTTTTTTTTTTTGGGGGGGGGTGTCCGAATATCAACTGATTTTAATATGGCATCTTGTCAAAGTCCCGCTCTGAGGTGGAGACAAGTCTATAGTTGTGCTCTTGGCAAATCTTGGCATTATTTTTAACTCGTACTTAAAGGGAAGCTGCACATACTCTGCACACTACGCTGAAATTAAAATCGCACCATACTTGTCAGTGCCTGCAAGTTTACCGCTAATCAAATTAATGTGTTTTCATAAAAAGATGCATTTCTCTTTCCAGTCGCACCATAACCGCCATGTTCAATCTGTGACCCTTTGAACTGCAAGTCTTGTCCAAAAATCAATGACATGATCTTAAAATTGGATAAGAGTTGTGCTTATTTCTGAGGTGTCTTGTAGATTTTAGATGCGTTAAATCCAAATAACTAACAAACTATTCCATTTAAGAACGTGTTAAGAGAAAAAAAAATGACAAGAACCGCTACGAGCATAATAATATTATAGTCTGCATTCTTGACCAAAGGTTCAAGACAAAATCGTACAATGTGACAGAGTTGCGCTTGTTTGAAATCATGCGAAAATTCAGGGTGCCTCTTCGCCTATTGTGAGTAGCGTACAATTATCCACTGGACGCCGTGCAGCCTCTCGATACATGTAAAAAAAACAAAAAAAAAACAAACAAAAAAACAACTCAACAACAACAACAATCCAACTGCAAGAGGTAAAGATCCTCATGAGCCCCCGCAGTTGCGGGGGCTCATGAGGATCTATACCTCTTGCTGAAACGCATAGCATCTTCATTTTTTTTTCTACACATACAGTCTCTTTAAACATTTTTTTTTTAATCTACGCGTTCAGAATCTCTGGTTGTTGGGTTTTTTTAATTGTCAACCTGATTTCATGCACGCGAAAAGTCAATACCCGCTAAGTCTTGCATTCAAAAACTGGATCACGAAGAAGAAAAGCCAAAGACGCGTAATGAGCTAAGCTGCAGTATTTCTGGAAAAGCCAAGAAAAATAACGCCAATGAAAGATGAAGCGAGGAATGGGAAAACAACATCACAGCCATCACACGAATTGAATTCCTCAGTTTGAGCCAGTCCACCGCATCGTCGCTCAGGACCACTCGGTAACAGCTGAAGGAAATTTCGGCTTGCAAGAGGCATAGATTCTCATAAGCCCCTGCAGATCCAGGGGCGCATGAGAATCTATACCTCTTTCAGATTAAAAGGACTGAGTCACAAACTGCTCATAGAAGGCTTCAGGAAATGGAAAGCTTTCGAAAGTTGCGAGGGCGGCGACGCGCGGCAAGGAATGGCCGGAAAACACACTACCCACCCGACGTCGCAGAGCTGTGGAAGACTGGTGCCGCCGATGGCGGCTCGCGCACCCCAACACTATTTTGAAACAGGCCCCGGTTGCATGACTGACCTTAATCCTGCGCAAGCCACTACGCTAGGTATTAGATAAGATGAGAATACTTTATTGATCGCCCGCGAGCGGAAACTTCAATACAATACAAACAGAATACAATATACAGTATACTCCGCTTATAGTAGCAAGGTCGGATGTAACCACGGTCGGACTCGGTATAACAACACTTTTTAGAAGTCCCAACGGCACTCTTTCTGTGTAAATTTCCTCGTTTATAACAAATTTCGGATATGAACAACATGAAAAACTGGGTCCCCTGTGATTTGTTATCCGGAGTTTATGGTATACCGGGGCGGCTTATCACATACTTATACGATCACAGATTCATCATCATCATCATCAGTCCCTTGCCCGAACTGGGCGTTGGGGGGACTGAAAGGCAGCAGCAACAGACAGTGCTCTCCACTGAGTTCTATTTTGGGCGGTGGCAAGCAAGTCTGGCATCTCGAGTTCGGTCCATTCTTTTATGTTTGCGACCCAACTCTTTCTCTGACGACCTCGCCGACGACTTCCTTCAAGAGTGCCTTGGAGGATAGTCTTGGACAAGGTGTTGTGTCGGGTCACGTGGCCAAACCAAGCAAGCTTGCGCCGTTTCACGGTTGCCAGAAGGGGTTCATGTGGGCCCACCAGGGAAGTGACGATGCTCCGTACATATTCGTTGGTCTTGTGCTCGCGGTACGAGATGCGGAGCAACCTCCTCAGGCACTTGTTCTCAAAGGCCTGGATTTTCTTTTCTGAGTCTGCAAGCAGTGTCCAAGTCTCACAGCCGTAGAGTAGAATAGACACTACGAGGGACTTGTAAAGCCTGTACTTGATGGTGAAGCTGATGGAGTTACTTCGCCATATCCTGTCCAGCCTGGCCATTGCGGATGTTGCTGTACCTATCCTGATACGGATCTCTGCTATGCACCTACCGTCTTTGGACAGGGTGGCTCCCAAGTACTTGAAGCTATTGACCTCTTCTAGCTTCTGGCCGTTCATGTGAATGTTGCTGCTGCTGTCGCTTGTGGTGTTGATCATCACTTTGCTTTTATCCGTACTGATCTCCATGCCATAAGACCCTGCGCTACTTGAAAGTTTGTCTGTCAGGTTTTGGAGCTCACTATTGCTGCCTGCCATGAGGTCAATGTCGTCTGCGAATCGAAGATTGCACAGGGATCTGCCACCAATAGAGATTGAAGTATGGTGGTCGTGGAGGGTTTCCTGCATGATCTTCTCCAGGAATATGTTGAAAAGGACAGGAGAGAGCAGGCATCCTTGACGGACACCGATCGTCGTCCTGAAGAACTCGCCTGACTGATTGTTAAGTAGAACCGCGCTGCAGGCGTTCTTGTAAAGCGCTTCTATCATTTGGATCAGTCCCTCCTCTATGTTGAACGATCTCATGACTTGCCAGAGTCCGTCGTGCCAGACGCGATCAAATGCTTTCCTGAAATCAATGAAGTTGTGGTAGAGTTCGCGCTGATGCTGCAGATGTTTCTCGATCAGGACGCGGCAGTTGAAAATCTGGATCACAGATTGCCAATGTGAAATCACACTATAGTATGGCTGTGGCTGTCGTTAGTGACTTGCAATCCGCATTCATCACGCTGAACGAATGAACTACTGATATCGACACAACACTATTAACCACGTTGAGCGGATTTTTGCCCAAGATTTAAGCTCACTAATGGAAATGAGACCAGACAACCACAACAGGCGATACCGATATTTCGTCCGTAACTTCACTTGTTTCCGATTTCGCCATTTAAATTTATTTCATCCTGAGGCTTTTTTTTTTTTTTTAATAAATAAAATTATTTGCTTACTGTCCTATGAAGGATACATTGCAGATTAGGAGAGATCAACTACTGATTTTAGTTTAAGGGTGGTGCCAGAATAGCCTGGCTTGGCGGCGCCTGAGACGCCAAGCTATTCTGACACATCCTTGAACTATCATAGTCAAATTTATTTCTTGCAATAATGTATCAGAATTAACTCATTCAGCCCGACGCACGTATTTCTCAAATTTTGGAGGCGTCATCTAATGACTATGCCGCACCAGTTGCAGGAGACGGATCGACTGACCATGATAATTCGAGGGCAATGCCAGATTAGCTCCAAGCCGCTTGCACTACTCTTGAATTATCATGGTCGACCCATCTCCTGCTGTACTGCGTCAGGTCTGAATGGGTTAAACCATGGGGTAGTTAGGTAGGTTTCTCTTCAAGCAGCGTGCGGCGAGAACAAGGGACAAATAACTCGACACGAGTGACCTCCCTTGAGTCGTCAGCTAGGACGTCGTGCGAATGGAAAGAGTACTTCTTGTCACGTGAATTGGAGTCTGGGAGTTTCAGAGCTGTGTGAATAATAATTATAAAAATAATAATAATTACGGTATGTATAATGCGCTTTTCTTATAACAATTATAACTCTAAGCGCGCACTCACAACTCGCGCACGCATGCGCACGCTTTAGACAACGACTCACGTACCACACATAGTAAAATACATTACGACAGTCTGCTTAGGGAAGGGAGTGTGGTGGTATGGTGCTAGAACTGTTGAAAGAGATGAGTTTTGAGGGCGGACTGGAAGGAGGAGAGAGAGAGTGTTTCTGACAGAGAGAGAGTGGGAGAGTGTTCCAGGTGGATGGACCGTATACTGAGAAGGAGCGGGGGCCGAAAGTGCTGAGTTTGGTGCGGGGGATGTGGAGGCGGAGAGGGTCGGAGGCGGAGCGGAGGGAGCGGGGAGGAGTGTAGGGGTGAAGTAAGTTTGAGAGATAGGCGGGAGCGCAGTTGTTCAGGGATTTGTAGCAGAGAGACAGACTCTTGTATTGGATGCGTTGGGGGATGGGGAGCCAGTGAAGGAGTATGAGCAGGGGAGTGATGTGGTCGGATTTTTTCTTTCTGAGGACGAGGCGGGCAGCATTGTTCTAGACGCGCTGGAGAGTGAAAGTGGTGGAGTGAGTCAGGCCGGAAAGGAGAGAGTTGCAGTAGTCGATGCGAGATAGGATGAGAGAAACAGCAAGTTTGGTGGCAGCTTCGGTAGTGAGGTATTTTCTGATCTCACTGATGCGGCGGAGGTGGAAGTAGCATGCCAGGGCCGTGGCGGAGACGAAGCTGGTCATGGAAAGAGAGGAATCGAGGATAACGCCGAGGTTTTTGGCCGAGTCAGAGAGGGAGATGGGGGTGCTGTCGAGTTGAAGGTGGAGGGAGGGAGCGAGCTGGGAAAGTTTCTGGCAAGTGCCTACCAGCATGGCTTCCGTTTTGTCGTCATTCAGTTTAAGCTTGTTTGCTGTCATCCAGTTTTTCACGTCTTCGTAGCAGTCAGCCGTGTGAGTCAGTAGTGACTGAGTGTTGTCGAGTTTGTCTTTGTCTAGTAGTTGTGAGTCGTCAGCGTACAGGTGGTAGTGTATGTGGTGAGACTGGATGATGTTGGACAGGGGAGAGGTGTAGAGTGTGAAAAGGACCGGGCCCAGGACGGACCCCTGTGGAACTCCGCAGGAGAGCGTGACTGGGTTGGAGGAGACGCCGTCGATGGTGACGGACTGCTGTCTGTCGGACAGGTAGGAGAGAAACCAGGAGTGGGCAGAGTCAGTGATGCCAAAGGAGTGGTGAAGGCGGTGGAGGAGGATAGAGTGGTCTATGGTGTCGAAGGCGGCAGAGAGATCGAGCAGCGTAAGAAGGGAGATGTTGCCCGAGTCGGTGGAGAGGAGCAGGTCGTTTAAGATATGTAGAAGGGCTGTTTCAGTGCTGTGATGTTTGCGATAGGCAGACTGGAAGGGACTGAGGATTTTGTTGTCGGCGAGGTGGAGGTTGAGCTGGTTGAGAACGACCTTCTCAAGAAGCTTGGACAGGAAAGAGAGAGTGGAGACTGGGCGATAGTTTTTGAGTTCGTTTGGGCCGAGGTTGTGTTTTTTTTTTTTAGGAGAGGACGGACGATGGCGGACTTGAAGATATCAGGGACGGAGCCGTTCTCTAGAGATGTGTTGATGATGTCGGTAATGAATGGCAGAAGTTTTGGAAGGCCGTCCCGGTAGAGAGAAGCTGGGAGAGGGTCTAGTTCGCAGGTTTTGAGAGGCATGGACTTTATGGTCTTGAGGACTTCGTCCTGAGAGACGGGCCGGAAGGACGAGAGGGGGGTGCCGGAAAAGGGGGTGTCGGGAGGGCAAGGCGGAGAAGGCAGAGTGTCGAGTGTGTTGCGCAGAGTTTGGATTTTGTCGGAAAAAATAGTTGGAAAAAGCGGACGGGAGTTCATCTTTGCTGTGTGTGTTGGGGAGAGGAGAGTATTTAGAAATGCCTAGGAGTGTGTTCATGGTAGCGTAGAGGGTTTTGGAAGAAGTGGATTCCAGGATTTTGTTTTGAAGGTGTTTACGTTTGGAGTCGGAGATCATTCTGCAGACTTTTGATCTAGTTGTTTGGAAGATCTGCCTGTGAACGGTGAGGTCAGATGAGCGCCAGCGGCGTTTCGCTTGTCGGTGCTCGCGCTTGGCCTCAGCTATGTCGTCAGTGAGCCAGGGGGAGGGGGGTCGGTTCGGTATGGAGCAGGTGGTGACAGGTGCATGGGTGTCTAGAAGTTTTCGAAGGGAGGAGTTGAAATGGGATGCAAGATCAGGAGAGGAGGAGGGGTCCAGGAGAAGGTCGACAGCTTCGTCGAAGAAGCTCTCTCGGTTGACAGATTTTAGTTTGCGACAAGAGACCAGGAGCTTGGTTTTTTTTCGGGGGAGGTAGGTTGAAGGAGACGAGAATAGCGAGGTGGTCGGAGGGAAGCACAGAGGAGGTGTCAGAGTCGAGAAAGAGTTGATCGAATACAACTTTTCAAGAACTGCTGAAATACTGAGGCGCGCTCAATCTTCAATTACGGCGTGTGTGTGTGTGTGTGTGTGTGTGTGTGTGTGTGAGAGAGAGAGAGAGAGAGAGAGAGAGAGAGAGAGAGAGAGAGAGAGAGAGAGGAGAGAGAGAGAGAGAGAGAGAGAGATTCTGATGGCGTTTTCTCATTTTATCTGATGGAGTTTTCTCATTTCACCCCGGGCAGCCCAAAGAGAACCTACGAGTGACTTTACAAGCTGAGTTTTTTTCCCTATTAACGCCTGTTTACTTTGCATGTCCTTCGCTGAGTAGAGAACCCTTGTCTGATCACGAGTCAAGTGTTTCCCTTTCACGCCGGGCACAGCACGTCAACAAGCTCGCATCAGCATTACCTGTCAAGCACTACATGCATTCCGCCTCGGCGATGGATCAGTTCAAGGGTAGTGCCAGATTAGATTGGCGCCTTGGCGCCAAGCTAATCTGGCACTACCCTTGAACTATTCCGGCCAGTCCACATAGTCTCACTGAAGAGTAGGCGCTGGAATGAGTGAAAGAAGTCACTACAAGAACCAGGGAAGAGTGTCGGCTCTATCAAGACCTCACAAAATACAACATAGCAGAAGCTGCAGTGTGCGAGAACACTCGAGTTTATGCCAGCAGTCCACAAGCACGCAGCTCTTACCAAGTAAGCTACCGGTCCTCGGGCCTACGTCCGCTGCAGTACTGAGGCCCGCGCATAAGGCCGATGTCAGCCTGGAGGTCTTTTCAGCGCGTTTACTGGCGAAGAGCACCGGCATAGGCGGGCAATCAGCTGTTCAAGACACTGTTGGAAAGTCCTTTGAATGACATCAAGACAACAGCACGGTAACAACAGGCGACTATCCCAATAATCAAGTCAAGACTCAGGAGGCAAAGATATACAGTGTTCGTGTTAGAGCTTTTGACAAGCAGTATTTTCTTTCAGTAGCATCTGGCCAAAATAGCGCCTGTCCTCAAAATCGGCAAACCAAAATCAGTTCATTGCACATTCCGGTATTCAACAGCTTTCACGTGATCCCTACCTCCGCACTCAGTACTCATTTCTATTTTCTGATCGGTATCGCCTATCGGCTGCTACTTTAATTCCGGTATTTGTCTTCAACAACCGAGAATGACCGGTCCACATGAACACTGTTCTACACACCGAAGATCTGGAGACGCGCGGAACAAGGTCCACGTAGCCCTTCACACGCTAGTCGAACGCATCAGGCAAAGCGGGCGTTATGTAGAGATTAAATTATTTTCCAGATACAAAATAAAGCACTTGCGAACATCTCTGCCGATAAAATGCTCGCTGAAACTCCCGTTAAGCAAAATTAATCACTCGTACTCAGTTCGACCGATAAAATGCGAGCTGTAGCTTTGCCTTTCCTGTAGCTCTCGTTTTATCGGTCGAACTGAGTACGAGTGATTTATTTTGCCGCCTAACGGGGGGTCAGGCATAATTTAGTTTATTTATAGGACGGATATTGAAACGGTATTAACCTCACAGTCAACATATTCAGACGAACTGAACCACGGCCAGTATATAAAGAGTCTACACATTTAATAAAGGCCGGGTTCAAACCTTTCACCCAGTCTGGAACAACGGATCGGAGCTCTATCACCAGCGTCTCCCCAGTCCTTTGACTACTGACAAGAAACAGTCCTGAGGGTGAAAGACACCAACAAATCAGATTGAAAAGAAGTACTGTGGACTTTGCTAGTGTTCTTTTGTCCATGGACAAACAAAGCACCGCGGCGTCCTGGCAAGAACTGAAACACATATACAAGCGGCAGACAACAAAGAACTGGGGCCAGCTGCATGAGTAAGCTAGTCCTGCGCCAGCCACTAAGCAAGGGTCTCCGCTATGGCGAAGCCCCTTGCTTACTAAGTCGCTGGCGCAGGACTAAGCTCACTCTGTGGTCCTTTCTTGAATGCAGCCTGGCACAAACAAGTATAATCCGGTTTGTTCGGGACAGTTCTGCCCAGTCACAAACAGTAAGTCCACTGTCTGTGAAAACAAGATTTTCAGTATAATACAAAAAGGGACTTCCTGTCGCTATGCTTCACGGGGCAGAAACGGCCTCAGTCTCAGGCTTCATTTAAGTTTACCCCAAAAGCTGCCCAAACTTTTCTGGGAGAACAATTAAATTCCCGCCAAACCTCCTTGGAAGACGCGCAGCCCCGGTCAAACTGTAAGCGGTTGGCTCTGAACAAAAGATGTTTTTCAAGAGACGTCTAATGGTTCTACTGGGGCTTTCGCGGCTATTTTATCCTGAACTAAAACTAAAATATTCGTGTTACATCGAAACAGAAAGACAGCCGTGCCTTCGTATATAACTTTCATTCAGTATTCATGTCTGAGGTTTCTTTTCCACTGCCAGACAACACCTACTGAAACTGTCTGTGTTACATCGAAACAGAAAGACAGCCATGCTTTAGTATGTAACCGACATTCAGTAGACTGGAAACTGAGACCGCGAGAGTTCAAGGGTAATAAGAATAATGATGATGATGATGATGATAATAATAATAATAATAATAATAATAATAATAATAATAATAATAATAATAATAATAATAATAATAATAATAATGTATATTTTTAAGACGCCAATACTTTCGATAAAAAAGCTCTAGGCTCCGGACAAATGACATACTAACATATATACACCTTGCATCCTACAACACACATATATATATATATATATTCCCTAACGTACACACTCACGCAACAAGATATACAATAAAAAAAAAAAATAACAAAATGGACACACCGACAGAAAATGCTCACACACAAAAAGACATACGGGTACCATAAAACTAATAAAGGATACACTAGACAACTCTCACTGACAACGAAATGTTGACAAAAAAAGAGAATTATAACAGTGAATGCATCTTTACAGAAATAAATGCGACTTTTATGGCTGCCGGAAATTATTGGCTGAATCAAAATGTCTGAGGAACTGTGGGAGTTTATTCCAAAGAAATGGTCCTTGGTATGAGAAAGACCTCTCGCCAAAAGACTTCACTCACAGTCGGAAAGCGTAATTGTTTTGTGTCTGCTGAGGAACGGAGCTGTCTTGAAGGTGTGTACAAATGAAGAAGCTCAGAAAGCTAGACAGGGCCAGTAGAGGAAGACCTTTGCCTTTGAGAGAGTGCCTTTGCGCCAAGCTAATCTGGCACTATCCTTGAACTGATCCATCTCAATGTTTTCCAACTCATTGGCCCTGTGTTGTCTGGCAATGCAACATGTGGAAAACAGATAAACAGCATGCATCCTGTGTTATTCACAGAATGTTGAAGGTTGTCGGCAATCACGAGGAAGAAGAGGAATACTGACAGTCCCTGGACTGAACTCCGAAGTACGAACGGCCTTGCTTCCTTCACGTTTCGTCTCAATGGCAGCAATATTTCACACTTCCACGCCATGCCTTCTTATGACGAAACCCCTCAACACACCTCACATCTGAGGTACAGCTGCAACAGCGGTCTAACCCTCAAGAGGCATAGATTCTCATGGGCACCTGCAGCCGCAGGGGCCCATGAGAATCTATGCCTCTTGCAGATAGAACGACGTTCAGTACTGATGGGCGGTTTCAGCGGGCTTTGCCCCCTCTCTGCCAAAAGCATGAATTTGCTCGGCAGCAACTGTCATGGCCGCTGTGAGTTCGCTATGATCTCACTTGGGCAGTGTCTGCATGAACTGGCTGTCAGTAAAAAAGATAACTCATTCAAGGTGTCCAGCATCAATAGTTGCGAAAGCGTCGTATAGCGTTGCCGGCGGTGATGCAGCCGGACGCCTTGAATGAGCTTACAGCCTTGACAACTTTACGCTGAAGTCAGTTCTCAGTGGTGATGTTGGAAAAATATCATTACTGCAGTAAACCAAAATTTGGTCGGACCCTGTCTTCCTGTGATGGTGATGTGTATTTAGACTCTGCAAAAAAAGAACTGTCGGGGGTTTCCTTTGTAACTGAGCATGACGTCTTGGTGTTGTTGGGATCTACAGAGACCCAGAAAGACTCCGAGGACGCCGATATTGTCGGGCCAGCTCGGCCTGAGGACTAGCGTTTACTGAGGTAGGCTCCGCCATGTCAATGTCGTGGCTGCGAAAAGCGCCGTCTCCTGACTCTACTGAGGTGGACATGAACGGCGAGGTCACAACCCAGCAAGCAAAGGTCCTCGGGCCCACGGCGGCCGCGGTGGGCCCGAATACGTTTTACAACTGGGGAAAAGAAGCCAAAGTTATTACAAACCAAAACGGAAAACCTGCTCAGTGATATTTCTCAAACGAGATCACAGTCATACTCGTGTAGAGAGATCTATTGTAGCGAGCTTTGAATAAAAACTCGTGTTGGGATCAGCGGGACAAATCCTGTCTGTTTTCTAGAGGTCTTTGTCGGAGCTCTTTCTACAGCCGGCCCCCATCCCACACTTCATCCCCCGTCATAATCCATAACTCAAAGCAATATCGACCCTGCAGAGACGTAATTTTACAGAAAGCCAAGCTCGGCCAGGCGGAGGACGTAAGAAATATAAAAATATGAAATATGTATTACAAAATCCTCTATAGGAGATAAATAACAGCATACACAGCGAATGGAGCTAGACTGTACAAGGACATATATCCTTCAGAACATAAAGGTGACTGTCAAGCGTGTGACATGCAGAGAAGAACCCGACGGAGAAAGAAACACGCTTAGAAATGACAGTTACAACACAGTTTATTAATATTTCGGACAGATCTGCCCATGGATTCTGTGTGGTGCAGTCGAAGACACTGTTCTTTGGAGTAGTTCCCACTCGACCACCTCTAGTCGAAATAGATGCCTTAGCGTCTGAACATTGACATCACTGGGAACTCACGCACACTTCATGACTGTCGTACCTTTGGCGGGCGTCTGTCACTAACACACCGTGCCCCCGTGCCAGAGGGATCGGCCATGATAGATCAATGGCAGTGCCAGACAAGCTAATCTGGCATTAACTCACTTAATTAACCCGTTCAGTGCCAGCAGACGCAGACTGCATGCGTTTCTGCAATCTTCATTACTGAGTTCAAGGCCAAAACTCCTAGATGTCTCAGGAACATGGATTCAAAGTGGTATCAGCAATAGGCATAGATCTTCATGAGCCCCCGCAGTTGCGGGGGCTCATGAAGATCTATACTTCTTGCAGTTTGGTGGTGTTCCAATTTTTTCGGCACTAAACGGGTTAAACTATCTCCCACAAGGCGCCTGTTCTGTCTTCAGAGTGAATGAATGTATTAGATCAGCGCACGGGGCGATAACATTTCTTACAACCGGTTTTTTTTTTCAGTCACAAACACCAGGCCAACATAGCGCCTGTTCTCAAAACTAGTAAACTGAAATCGGTTTATTGTGGATTCCGGTATTCTTCAACAATTTGCAGTCACGGTATTTTTCTTTTCTGATCGATAGCGTCAACCGGTTGCTACTTCATTCCGATGTTCCTTCAAAAACCGGTTCAATACCGATGAATACCGGTTAACCTCAACACTGTAATTAACCGTTTCCTATCAACTCCACAGCCAGATACTTCACCCTAAAACCCCTTCACTGCCGAGAAAAGGTGAACACCACCCAACTGCAAGAGGCATAGATCCTCATGAGCCCCCGCAGTTGCGGGGGCTCATGAGGATCTATGCCTCTTGCTGAGACCACTTTGTGTCCGTGTTCCTTGGGCGGGCTGAATGAACAAAGACCTCTAAAACAAGATGTGTGTGCACTGTCAGGGAAGGGGTTAACTCATGCCATGCGTGCCGCACCCGAATACTGACGCGGCCAGTAAAAGAACAACAGCGTGTGCAGCACGAATCGAACGTGTCAAGAATGGCATCAACTCAGTGCCGCACAAGTGGATATGAACGGAGTCAGCACCTCAGGGCCAGCGCCTCATTGACAGGGGCCATCACCGCATGATCTGACTCCGTGAGCAGAAGGTCTTCGGGCAAAGTCGGCCGCAGTGGGCCCGCTTACAGCGGGCCGCATGCGGCCGACTTATGTCCGATGGTACTTAGCGCGTGCGCTCTGGAACTTAGTGACCGGACTGCGGGTGGCAGGTTGTGCTGGTTTTGAGGGCGATGATCGGTAAATTACAATCTCCACACCGCCAAGCCCCCCCTCCGCCCACCCACAACAAGGAATTTGTTATTTCTCAACAGCTGTTACTTTGTCGCCATTACGAATATCCTGTACTGTTATTGCTCTGTTTATAATGTACATGGACTCTCAGTCCGACGCACACATCCGCCGCGCAGAACTAGAAATACATGCACGCACGCACACACACACGCACGGACGGACGACGGACACAAACACGCGCGAACACGCACACACACACCGACACCGCGTGAGCGAGGTATAAAGGCTGCATTGTCCTGCATAAATAATATCTAATGTATCAAATCAGTGCCGCATGAATAAAGTTAACCCTTATCATTCGGAATAAACCAGTGTGTGAAATATGTTTGACTAAAATAGTTCAAGGGTAGTGCCAGAATAGATTGGCGCCTCTAGGCGCCAAGCTATTCTGGCACTACCCTTGAACTAGAGCCATTGGTCTATATCCTTATCTGTAAGTGCTATAATGTTGCTTGCATATGGCAGTGTACAATTTTGAAGCTTTTAGCCTCAGTATGAGGGTTAAACAGAAACTTACCTTATTGACTCAGCTTAGACGAACCAAGACATCCGCAGAAAACACAAACTATATAATCACACCAAAATTAAACACTAGAACAATTTTCCTAGACCTCACTCAGTCTGCTTCCCAGGGTACAAAAGTGTCTCCGGATAATTTCTGGAACAAACCGCACCGCTGTATATTTTGTCCACTCTTTTGAACACCAAGGCACAACTATTATTTTTCCGGTCTATTTGAGCAAGGTTGAATGTGTACTACATTAACTCATTCGAGACGAACGAGTTAATGTCGGTATTTTCCACACGACGTACTGTATAATGTTCTCCCCCAAGCGTGCAAGAAACCCGCCCGTTAACAAAGCTAGCGAGGCAGGAGGGCTGGTGGGACCACTGACTATGAGAGTGTCGAGTGGTAGTTGTGCCGTGCGCTGACGATGATGCCGATGCAGCCACCAAAACTGCGAGCGGCCGGTGCGGTCGTGGCGGAGTCGTTTGCGAGTGCACGCTTCTCACCTGCAAGTGGCACAGATGCTCATGGCTAGGGCGTAGATTCTCATAAGCCCCTGCACATGCAACCGAGGGGCTCATGAGAATGCACGCGCAGTTCTAAACATTGTGTGTAGATCTACGTGCCCATTTAACACATTCTACTCCAGAACCGAAAACCCCCACAATTTGAAGTTGCCATCTGAAGGACTGAATTGCAATATTCTAGAGACAGATCGAGCTTGATAGTTCAAGGGTGGTGCCAGAATAGCTTGGCGCCTATGGGCGCCGAGCAATTCTGGCACCACCCGTAAACTATCATGCTCGATCCATGTCTTGCTGTGGTGTGTCGGGGCTGAATGACTTAAAATCAGTAATAATTATGCCGATTTATAAAACATGTGAACCTCAGACTTGCCTTGAAAGCTTGGAGAGAAGAACATGTACATCTGTCTTTATCTGTCAGAGGAGATGAGAGGGGGGGGGGGGGGTGAATGTACAACTCGGGGTTCGTTGAGTGTGAGGGGAGGTGAGGGTGGTGTGGTGTTGTGGTGGTGGTCTCTCTCTCACCTCGCGTGGGAGTTGTGTTTTTACTCTTGCTGCTGATACCAAGTGTCCTCCATCCCCTCTGTCTTTCTTTCATGTATTGTTATGTCTTCTCCCTCCCCGCCTTCACTAGCTGTTTGTTTGTGGTTATTTTCCTTCACGGCAGGTGCAAAAATGGCGTGGTCTCTGATCGTGTTAACCCCTTCACTGCCGAGAAAACGCGAACGCGATGCAACTGCAAGAGGCATAGATCCTCATGAGCCCCCGCGACTGCGGGGGCTCATGAGGGTCTATGCCTCTTGCTGAAACCACTTTGTATCCATTGTTCTATCCCTGTCCCTTTCTAGTGACGGCTGGGGACCTTTCGTGTTCAAAATACGATTTCAAAAACACAGTCTACGTACACAGGCAGTCAAGGGTTAACACCTCTACCGCTATAAAATACAGTTTCATTGATTCTCTCTCTCTCTCTCTCTCTCTCTCTCTCTCTCTCTCTCTCTCTCTCTCTCTCTCTCTCTCGCTCTCTCCGCGCGCGCGCGGGCGCGCGCGCGGCAGTTTTGTTGTTATTTTTGTCCACCATTAGATACCTGTAGCCGCTGAAGGGGAACAGTTGGTGGTGTGGACGGTATGTTATCATGCAGCAACACGACAACCAGGGCGCCGTGGATTACAGCATCCGCGACTGAAATGGTTGCTGTTGTTGTTGACGACGATGATGATGTGGCGGCGGTTTAGTATGTGCTAGTGGCCGCTGGCCGGTGATAGTAATAATTATGTTTGGTTCACGTGTGACAGCAAAAGTGGGTCTAGGCTCTGGGCCAAGGGTCATCAGTCTTTCCATCGGCTGTGATCAAACTTTACCACTGGCATTTTCTCGGAAAAAAAGTTTACTCTTGTTAATGGGGGATGCGGGTGGGGGGTGAGGCGGGGGGGGGGGGGGCGGGAGGGTGAGGGGAAACTGAAACTGAACTGACTTACGATAACCCCCCTCCCCTTGGGGGGGGGGGGGGAGGGGTATGCCTAAGTCAGTTCAGTTTCAGTTCCCTGGTAAAACTCATAGTATATTCGGCGCTGTCCATGCCACTTGAATACATCTACTTTTCTCAGAGCATTGGGTGATCATATATGCACGAGTCCCTACACAAAACACAGCCGCAGCGGGTGCCTCTCTCAATTCGCTAGATACAGCTGATTCAGCGGTTGCGAATCGATGGAGACATATTATGTCGGTGCAAAGAGGGCCTAATGAGCGTCTTGGCGCCATGACCGCAAACGTCAGGTACATTGACATCCCCCGGTAAAGAAACATTGAAGGTCTCTTAATGAACAACAATCGCCTTAGCCCACCCCGGCCCTCCCCTTCCCTCCGACCTACTACGCAAAAGGCTATCGGGCGAAAGTGTGCTGCTGTGGACCTACTGCAGGGTTCATTTTAGGCACGCGCTATGCCGTGAATGGCGCATCATTTCCCGAAATGACCCATAACATTTTGAGCTGAGTTGACAGTGACTCATCGATTTCCCAAGGCTGCGGGCCCTCGGCAAAAGTTGTTTCTAAATGCCTACCGCTCTTTTGCGATTTTCGTCAGTCGTGCAATAGTTCCTTTTTCACTAATTTTCTTTGTTTATTTTTCCGCAATCACATCAGTCAAACTCGAACACGATCGATATCGATCGAAGCGGCGGTGCATTTGTCGTCTGCACGATGATACGATAATGCACGCTGGTGCACGAAATTGGGAAGTGACTCCACGTGCCTCTCATCAGATTGGCTATCGCGCTGTTTGATGGTAAACGAAAGTAGCCTGACTGGACCGAACACTCGCTCTCAGCATCGCCATCGCTTCCAACGAAAGTTGGAAATGTCGCCTAAATAAACAACTGGAGCCAGTTGCATGAGCGAGCTTAGTCCTGCACCAGCCACTAAGCAAGGTGCGCCGCTATAAAGCGGCGCACCTTGCTTAGTGGCTGGTCCAGGACTAAGCTCGGTCATGCAACCGCCCCCTGAGGCATACCCCTGGCCGGATAGCGGAAACTGACATCCAATACCGCTGTGTCCGCCGAGGGACCATCCAGCACATATGCAATAATACAATGCGACACGTGAGGAAGAAAGTACAGACGCCGATGCCGGATGTGAAGGAAAGTTCCAGGTCACGTGGCTCCGTTTGTTTCCGTGGCTGTTCTATGAAAACAATATAATATTTGGTAAATTGCGCCCTTGCGCACGGGAAGACTGAAGCCAAACAATCTAGCACTTCCGAACCGTCAAGCACGTTGACCAAGCGTGCATCTGGGTCACACTGATGATCATCAACAGCTGATCAGTTGCCCCAGAAGAACATGAAACTGAGAACACGTGCAAAAAGCAGCTATAAAAACTCTGTCGAGAGACGAGACGGCCGTCACGATTGCCCTTGAAGGTTTAACTCATTCGAGACGTGCCGCCTCCGGATACGCGGCTTATTCATGACATGACTGTCAGATTTGCTAGAAGAGAATAGCCAGGAGCTTGCCTGTTGTAACAGTGCTTGCTGATGAAATCACAGGCTATTGTAGTCCACCACAAACTGGCTAATGATGATAAGTGTGAGGGTTGTCCACCCTGTGACACCCCAGCCATGCATCTATCTATATACTAATGGTCAAAACTTAAGGGCCACTTTTTATCGCAGACGTACCGACGGACAACACCACACAAATAATGTAACAATACTTGACGTCAGTACTTTGCAAATTTATTCAGTAACAATTTCATTTAAGTTTTGAGTAAATCAAGCAATTGTAACAACAGCAGTACGTTAGAATGTTCATCCACCCCTCATTTGAAAAGTCACACAAGACTGGTCCAGTCAGTAGCGAGTCATGTACCCACCGTTTGCAGCCAAGCATTCAATGCAGCGTTGACGCATGGAGTTCATCAGGGTTCGGAGAACATGCTGTGGGATCGCTTCCCAATATTGATGCAGGAACTGAGTCAGCTGGGGGACTCACAAACCAGATAGGTGAGGCTAGCGCTGGCAGAATTGTACACAAACCAAGGGGAATCACTCAGCGCTGGACAGACAAACAGTTAGATCCCCTGCCCCCGCCCATCAGGCACCCAATCGCCAGCCCACAGAGAAATACGCAATAAATAAGCTAGGGGACGCCTTGAGGTGGGGGTTGGTTGCTGACTACACGTTACCCCAGCACGTCCCAGAGGTGCTCGATGGGAGCCAGATCAGGTGAACGATGTCCCGTTGCTCAAGGTACTCATCCACCACACGGGCGCGATGAGGTCGAGCGTTGTCGTCATGCAGAACAGCATTGTCGCCTATGGCTTGGAGAGCTGGCTGGATGAGGGGCTGCACAATCTCGTCCCGATAGCGCAGTCCAGTCAGGGTGCCTCGGATGACGTGGAGGAGGGGGGGGGGGTCCTGCCTTCCCTGTGGTGAAGCCTGCCCAGACCATGACTGAGCCACCTCCGTAGCGATCCACCTCTTGGACGCATCCATTCGTGAATCGCTCGCCCTGGCGTCTCCAGACCCTCACCCTGCCATCGTTGAAGGACACAGTGAACCGTGACTCATCAGTAAACAGAACCTGAGTCCACCAGAGTCTGTTCCACCTCACATGTTGACGACACCAGGCAACCCGGGCTCTGCGATGAGCTGGAGTGAGGGGTATTCTCACTGCTGCTCTGCATGAAGCCAGGCCAATTTCGCGCAGACGTCGGCAGACTGTGCTTCTGCTGACGTTAACATTTGCAGAATGCATCAGTTGACGTCGCAGAGTGGTTGACGTGACAGTTCGGTCGCGCAGAGCCGCCACACAGAGGTATCTGTTTTCCCTTCTGCTGGTGCAGTGCGGGCGTCCTGAGCAGGGTCGTTCTGCCCTTACAGTTTCTTGTAATCGTGCCAGCAGCCTCTGGATCACTGAATGTGACACCCCAAGACGTCTCCCAACTTCTTGTCCGGAAATTCCATCCTGCAGCCGCCATGCTAGCGCCCGGCCTTGATCTACTGGCGTTAGGTTTCGACGTGGTTAGGAAACTGACAATTATTTCCCTACTGTACCGGTATTTGTAGCGAAACAGTGCTCAGTGTTCACGACTGACTCCTTTAGCACGTGCTTCACGACTGTACCGAGTTTTTCACCTGCCTGCCTTTGGTACGCTTGCCAATATCGCACAACTTTTCAAAACTGACGATATTTCACGTGCATTTGACATGTTCGTGGAAATTGATGAATTGTTGTCTATTGTTCCCTGTTAAGTGGACTGTCTAAGGTCAACTTTTAACCATTTGGATTGAAAGAACTTTGTATTTTAATAGCGTACTTGCGACGATAAACAATGACACAAAAAGTGGGGTGGCCCTTTAGTTTTGACCATTAGTATATTTGGTTAGACTGTCCGTAGTTGGACGACTATCGCCCCCCGTTGTTTGTTTATTTATTTATTTATTTATTTATTTTTGGCTAGAAAGTAACATGTCAGACAATATTACCCGTCTTTTCGCCGAAAAAAAAATATCATCAGATCCAATGAAATGTGCGGACGAGAGTCAGAAGGCGGCAAACAGTCCTGGGATCAGTTGTATGAATGCGCTTAGTCCTGCGCCAGCCACTAAGCAAGGTGCTCCGCTATAGCGGAGCACCTTGCTTAGTGACTGGCGCAGCCATTAAGCTCACTCATGCAACTGGCACCAGATTCTACTCCAATGTCCAAACGAATATGCAGATGACCGGCAGACGATATTTATCACGATAACGATCCGGGCAACAGTTGTGACCGACAGTTACTGGGTCCAGCTGTTAACCAAGGACAACGTATTAACCCCCTTGCGCCTGCAGGTGCCGGTAATGTTAACCCCTTCACTACCGGTGGACGCAAAATGAGGTGTTTGAAGAAATCCACCACCGAGTGACGCCACCAGTTCCGACAACGTAGAAAGGAACAGGAGCAGGAAGAGACATCTGGTATTATGACTGACGTGTGAATGTTGTAAAATGACTGAAAGACCTTTGAGATCTTCTTCTCATTTATACGCAGAAGAGTTCCAGCCTTCCGTTACGCTCAAAAGGCGGTGGGAACGTCTGGTACGTGCGGTTACTCACATGGATCGTGACAAGAAGGGCAGAGAAGCCTCAGCTGACGCAAGACAACATTGATAACCCGTTGTATCGACGCATTTTAGAATTCAAAGTCTGCCATGAAGCAGATCGCTCTAACCCATTACATCCTGAGGCTGATTTTGTAAAAAAAAAATGTGCTTATTGGCCTATGAAGGCTACACGCCAGATCAGGAGATAGATCAAGCATTTTAGTTCAAGTGTGGTGCCAGAATAGCTTAGCGCCACAGGCGCCAAGCTTTTCTGGCACCACCCTTGAACTATCATATCTTGAACTATCTTGCATAAACTTATTATCACAGACTGTTGCATGACGTCTCATTTATATCACGAATGTGACTTTTTTTCTTTTTTTTCTCCCTTCGTAACTATTACAACTACGTATGGTGTTGCATGGACCCAAAGGGACCTATCTTTAAACCTGTGACTGGACTATAACATTAAGCACGGTGGACTTTTATTGCGTTGCTTGACAACCTTGCTTATCCCTGCTTTCCGGAGAAAAGCTAACCAGTGCGTCTGTGCAGGCTGAAACAATAATATTGCAGTCTCGAGTGGTTTCTCAGTTGGCGACACAGCTAATCCAAACAAAGGAGTGACGGATTGTTTTGACCGCGTGTTGTCTGCTGTGATTGCGCTAGTCACCGCCAGCAGTCACGTGTGAAGATTGTTTGAGCGTGTGCTAGTTGGTTTGAACCGCCTACAGCTCTTGACTATTGGAATCCTCTAGTACCAATTGGATACTTAGACACTTTGTGTTGTGTAATTACACGCTAAGTGTCTATACGATTTTTTTTTTCTTCAGCCCACACATTGTTTTTTTTTTTGTTGTTGTTGTTTGGGTTTTTGTTTATTTTTGTATTTGCTGTTATTATTGTTTTTGCTCTGTTCTGCTTGACTATCTATACGTTCGCCTTTAATATGTCAATAGGTGGCAACAGCATTCATTCTTTAAATATCGGTCATCTTAATGTGTATCACCTTTGTCACAAAATACCAGATATAACTATTCTCCTAAACCAGTCCTCACCATTTCACATTTTTGGATTTACGGAATCTCGTCTAACAGCTAACATTAGTGACCATGCCATAGCTATATACAATTACTCCATTCTCAGGCGAGATGCATCTGCCCCCGGACATACTGGCCTAGCTGTGTACGTACACAATTCCATCAACAACTATGTAAAGAGGCGTTGTGATTTAGAATCCCCTAATATAGAGTGCATGTGGTTAGAAGTTAAAACGACCAAGTCCTCGCCTGTTCTTATAGGTTTTGTATATAGAAACCCAGCGGCCTCAGCCTCCTGGCAGGACGAGTTTGTGTTAATGATGGATGTGGTTCAGGAGTCCAAAGGTGATGTACATATTTTGGGAGACTTCAACATAGACTTGCAAAAGCAAGGACACACTTCGTGGAGATCCATGTTGAATTTTTTAGGGTTGAAACAGCTTGTCCAGTCACCTACTAGAGTGACTTCCTCATCTTCAACGCTGATAGACCATGTATATAGCACAAATGTCAGCGTTGTAAAAAAATGTTAGCGTACCTAATATTTCCATTAGTGATCACTTTCCTGTTTGTTTTACGTTGTCTGTTAGGTTAGCTAAACAGTCAATCAAAGGACACACTATAGATGTATAGATGTTTTAAAAAATTCGACCAAACTGCTTTTTTATATGAACTATCTTTAGTACCATTTTATGATATAAAAAACTGCAAAAACCCTAACGATGCCCTGTCACGCTGGTACGAGCTGTTTCTCGCCGTTCTGGATAGACACGCGCCTAAGCGCATCAAACGCGTCAAATATCCTGTTATGCCAAAATGGCTCTCTGATGAGATAAAACAAGCAATGGAGGTAAGAGATGAATTAAAACGAGACAAGAAATTTACTGAATACAAGAAGCAGCGAAACCATGTCAAATCTCTAGTTCGTAAAGCACAGAGGCAAAATGCAGAACAAATTATTGCCGACGGCAAAGACATCCGTTCAGTCTGGCAAGTAATAAACAATTTCACCAAAGGTAATAGTAAACGATCGCCTAATATTCCGCCCGATCTTACTGCTGATGCATTCAACGCTCACTTCATAACTGTTGCTCAAACTCTGGCGAAGTCAAATACACCTAACCCTGTAAACTACACTTGCTCTCATCAACTACGTCACCATAGTCAACAGAGAGCCTGCGGCCCATTTTTAGTACCGCTTATGACTGTCCTAGATGTAGGCAAATCTATTTCCAGTTTAAAGAACAAATCGTCTTGCGGTCCAGATGGCATTAGTAGTCAGATTTTAAAACTATCTCTGCCCTACGTCGTCGCATCCCTGACCTTTATTTATAATTTATCGATCAGACATAACGTTTTTCCCGACGAGCTGAAAAAAGCGAAGGTAATCCCGCTTCCCAAAAGCAAAGATTTATGCAACCTAAACGAGTACAGGCCCATTTCCATATTATCCAGTATTTCAAAACCGCTCGAGAGACATATCCATACTCATCTTCTAAACTTTCTGGAGCAAAACCATCTGATAACTGCAGCACAATCAGGATTTCGACCTCTACATTCGTGCCAAACTGCCCTCAATCATTTAATTGATAAATGGCTCTCTGCCATAAATGACAATAAAGTATCAGGTACAATCTTTCTTGACCTGAAAAAAGCTTTTGATCTTGTCAACCACTCTATCCTACTAAAAAAACTACCATTCTATCACATTGACTCAAATACTGTCTCCTTTATATCTTCCTATCTCAGGGACAGAACACAGAAAGTACTGCTAAATGGCAAGTATTCCTCTGATGGTTTAGTAACTTGCGGTATTCCACAAGGGTCTATTCTAGGGCCCTTATTATTTAATCTTTTTATTAATGATCTGCCACTGTGCATATCTCATTTAGACGCAAACTGCGATCTGTTCGCAGATGACACGACCATACACACATCTGATAAAGATATCACAACCATTAATAAGGTACTCCAACAAAGTCTTGATGAAGTAGCAGGCTGGTGCAGTGATAATCACATGATTATTAGTATTTCAAAGACAAAGAGCATGTTAGTTACTACACGTCAGAAACACCAGCATGGCCTACCACCTTTAACACTTTCCTTAGATAGACAGCTTGTTGAACAAGTAACTAGGCATCGCTTATTAGGCATTATAGTGGACAACCAATTAAGCTGGGAGCCGCATACTGACTCAATATGCAAAACAATCTCCAAAAACCTGTTCCTGTTATCAAAACTACGCCATATAGTTAATACTGATATCCGTAAACTCTTTTTCCATGCGCATATCAAAACGCATTGTGACTACAGTTCTACCGTCTGGGATGGATGCAGCGAAGTTCACATGAAAAAAGTTAATTCCTTGTATCGTCGGGGCATTAAATTAATACTTCCCAGTCCTACTTCGACTGATGAAAAATTAAAATCTCTCAAGTTACTAACATTGAAGAAACAGTTTGAATTTAATCGCTGTGTTCTACTGCACAAGATCATGCACGGAAAAGCAAAACCCTATCTAAAAATTCTATTTTCCGACAATGATAGGAAAAACACGAGAACTAGTTTGATCCACCTTCCAAAAATTAGATTAGACATCTGTAAAACCAGTCAGTCTTTTTCAGGCGCTAAAGCGTGGAATATGTTACCTCCACACCTGAAATCAATTTGTAAGATTAGCGTCTTCAAAGATCGCCTCCATAAATATTTACTTCAGAAGTAATAGTATGTTCGGCTCCCTTATGCTACTATTCGTATAGTTAGTACAGTTAGTGACAAGTTTCCTATTACCTAATACTTTTCTACTGTTGCTACAGATTATGTAATAGTTCGATTGTCTGCATTAACATGTCAGGTTCATACCTGTGTATATAATTATATATATATATATATATATATATATATATATATATATATATATATATATATATATATATATATATATATATATATATATATATATATATTTTTTTTTTCCCCCTCTGAGTGGTGGTGGTGGGGGAGAGGGGGGGGGAAGGGGATGGGTCTTTTTACTTACATATGTTTTATCTTTTGATGTATCGTCTGATGTATTTTTATATGTGTAGAGTAGCAGGACAGTTTGGAAGATAGGCATTGCTATGCCTAAAACTTTTTATCCTGAATAAAAACGTTTCATCATCATAGTCAAATTAATTTCAAGCGAACGTGTATCATGATGAAAAGGTTAGTAACAGTACCGGCGCACAAGCGGTTAATGCACTGCGCGGATGTTTGACCCCAGTACCGCACAGAGTCCCAAGGTTGCCACGGAAACAAAAGAGGCACAGTTTCCGGGGACCCAAGCAGCGTCACACTCACGGCCAAATACGGAAATGCGCTTCCTTACGACAATGTCTCGTTCTGACGGCGGCTTGGAGCCGAGCAGGCAGCGTCATAACTAAAACTCACATACCAAACACCCCACTGAGCAAAGGTCCTCGGGCCCACGACGGCCGCAGCGGTGGGCCCGCGCAAGACTGTGGATATCACAACCACGACTGTGCGCGGACCCATTGCGGCCGTCGTAGGATCGAAGACTGGCGACATATCTGTGCAATTTCAGAGAGACTTTATCGGTCCACGCTGCAAGGTTCTCAAAGACTAAGACACACAGGCACATCTCGCAGGTGTACTAGGCATGACACGTACAGACTAAAGTAGGGAAGCCAGTTTTTACGGTTTGTATCAAAGCATAGATTTTTTTCAATGTGTGTGTGTGCGTGCGTGCGTAAGTGCGTGCGTACGCGTGTGTCACTTGCATGACGCGACTGTGCACACGACAGTACACAGGAGGGAGAACAGGCTGGCCGTCACGTGGACGCGCAGGTCTTTCGGGCAACCCTTTGCGTGTCGGTAGCGGTTTCTGTCGCGATGATTCCTGCAGGAAAAGCGGGATTTTCGATGTTATACAATGAAAATCTCGATTTTCTCAAAAGTAGACATACTGGCTTTTGCCAAATAACGGCAGATTTATTTCTGTTCTCGTGACTGTAGAAGAAGATCTTGACTACAGGTTTACAGTGACCAAAAGACATAAGCCCAAAGCCGGCCTTTTCTAATAATTATTTGTCGATGTTTTTTTTTAAAAATATCTTCTCAGCGCGGGAAATCAATAAAACAACCCGCTAGATGCACATCGAGAAAAAGCATGTCTCTACTGCAGCCTGTGATGACACGCCTATAAAGGGACTACACAAACACTGCGCTTGTCATTAAATGGAATCTAGCGGGTTGTTTTATCGATTTCCCGCGCTGAGAAGATATTTTTTAAAAAAAACCATCGACAAATAATTATTAGAAAAGGCTTTGGGCTTTTTTAGACCCACGGGAGAAACGGAGAAGGGAGGGGGGATCGGAAGTATTTTCCGGAGGCCTTGGGGGGGATGTTTATGGCCTGGAAAGTTGAAGGCATATGGTGGCAGAGAACCTATGGTGAAACGATAAAAAGGGGATGAGCGGCTTTTCTCTCTGTCTCTTCCCCACCAACCCCCCACCCACCCACCCCCCACCGGTGGGAGCCGGGGGGGGGGACGAGAGAGAGAGAGAGAGAGAGAGAGAGAGAGAGAGAGAGAGAGAGAGAGAGAGAGAGAGAGAGAGAGAAACCACTCGTTCCCCTTTCCATCCATTTATGTAACTCAGAGAGAGAGAGAGAGAGAGAGAGAGAGAGAGAGAGAGAGAGAGAGAGAGAGAGAGAGAGAGAGAGAGACAGAGAACGCCAAGTCATTCACTTAAAATGGCGGGAGCAGACGACTGCGAGAACGCAAAAGCAAGAGACAATTAATATGTCTATTTTTGTGTCAAGCGAGTTTTGCATTCTGTTACAATGGAAATCTCGCTTTTTACAAAAATGGAACGACATTGAGACGCCGGACGGAGCGCCGGCGGACGAGGGCTGCTGTGAGGCGGGGGTTGGGGTGGGGTGGGATTGAAGGGGTGGGGGGGACTGACTCAGTTTCGCCTTGCCAGAAACTACATGACTCTGCCTCTTTCGATAATAATCAAAATCGTGTTTACAACTGTGGTTTATGTGTTCAAAGAACCAAGTCGCCAGTGCTTAAACCATTTAGTTGACGATGAAACAGAACTGGTAAGGCCGGCCGGTCGTAATCATTGAAACAGCCCTTCAAACTTGTGAAGATTAGCACTGACGTCTGACGCTCGCTTCACACTTCGCACTGGCCGTACCCTTGCTGAACGCCCGACCCTTGCCTCGACTTGAGGAACACAGATAAAAATCAGACCGGCAAGACAATTATTGATTTCCTCACGATTTCTTCCGAAATTTAGATCATCGAGTTCACTTGCAAGAGGCAAAGATCCTCATGAGTCCCCGCATCTGCGGGGGCCCATGAGGATCTATGCCTCTTTCAAATGGACGCAGTTGCAGGGGCTTCCAAGGATCTATGCGTATCATACAGAGGCGTAGTGTTGTGGTAAAGAGAAATAAGGTAAAAATAAAGGCGTCACTAATTGGCGATCGTGAGACCCAGTGCCGAATTATTCAAATCGTCTCACACCTTGGAAAATACGAGCGTTTCCGCGCCAAAGCCCATGATAATTCTGCCACAGCACTCCCGTCTGATTGTGCTGGACAGAATGGGATGGAATGACACGGGCGAATCACTGAGTTACCTCGAACGGGGAGGGGTGTGTGTGTGTGTGTGGGGGGGGGGGGGGCTAACGTTTTGTTTGGGACCTTCAGCCTGACGCCAAAGACCTCCCGACGGCAGACCTTGCTTTCCAGTGGCCGAAAAATCAACAACACAAAAGGGGGGGGGGGGGGAAGAGGTGTCAAAACTATAAAAAGGACTTTGTTACAGGAATTGTTATAAAAAATCGCTGGGGGTGGGGCTAGGATCCCTTGGAAACCACCCTCCCTCCTCCAACCCCCCCCCCCCTCCGCCCCCCGAGATCCGCCCCTGGTTGGGATGTGATGAGATGGGATGGATGTGTGTGTGCGTGCGTGCGTCTGTGTGTAAGTAAAGAGCGTCCGCGTGTGTCACTTGCATGACGCTACTGTGCACACGACAGTACACAGGACGCGCAGGTCTTTTCAACCCTTTGCGTGTCGGTAGCGGTTTCTGTCGCGATGATTCCTGCAGGAATCATCGCGACAGAAACCGCTACCGACACGCAAAGGGTTAATGGACCACAGACAGGCAGACACTTATCCGTCACGACGAAAACAGCAGTGGGATGGGAGACCAGAGGCAAGCGAGGCTATGATATGCACACCGAGAAACCTTTCAATCAGATGCAAGTCGGTTGTGGACGATATCTCTTACTTGGTGATGGCGGGAAAAACAGCGAAACAACTCTGCCTGTTGCTGACACACGACTGACCGAACGCGAAAAGGCCGCGAAAGGATCATACGGGAAAATGGTCGAATATATACAGACGAGCAAAAGAAATGCGACATTTTTGGAATCATCGGAAACACTGACGATTCCCAAAATGTCGCTTTTTTGTGCTTGTCAGTATATGTAAAAATCGTAAACGGTGTCGTGGGACATTAAACATAAACGAACGAACGTAAACGGCGGAACAAGACACTACAAACTGCAAGCAATTTAGGAAGATTACAAAATAAAGTAGGTAGAAGCACTGTCAGGGGAGAGAAGAGTGCATGATCGACCAGTGATCATAGATCTACTTTGGTCAAAGCACACCAAAAAAAAAAAAAAAAAAAAAAAATTAGGAAAGAGGGATGCGCTAAGAAAGTGACTGAAAGCAATGCATATGGGGGCGTATCACATATCCCACTGTTCCAGCCACTCGGTGCATGGAAATTTAAATCTAGGTCCCCAAAGGGGGGGGGGGGGGGCAGATAGATAGCCGGTGCGGACAGCTGTTCCGGTCTTGGCCACCTCGTCAGCACACCATTCGGCATACTGGCGGAAGGCAAGAACTTTTGCCTACCTGCTAAGACAGCTACATTTTACTGTGGTGTCTGCAAGGACATAAATTCCATGCCTCCACCTAGAGCTAAATTTCCATGCACCCTAAGCGTGAACCTACTAAAAGGGGGGAAGGGGTTGCAGTCGATATTGTAGTAATAAATGAAAAGAAAAGGGGAGGATACCAGTGCTAATATTTTAGGAAGATTACAAAGTAAAGTAGGTAAAAGCACTGTCAGGGGAGAGAAGTGTGCATGATCGACCAGTGATCATAGATCTACTTTGATCAAAGCATCAAAAATAAGATAGGAAAGAGGGGGTGCGCTAAGAAAGTGACTGAAAGCAATGCATATGGAAGCCCCCCTCCTCCCCTCTAGTTGGAGGCATGGAATATATGCCCCTGCAGACACCACAGTAAAATGTGGCTGTCTTTGCAGATAAGCAAAAGTTCCTGCCTTCCACCAATATGCCGAATGGTGTGCTGACGAGGTCGCCAAGACCGAAACAGCTGTCCACACCGGCTATATATCTGGACCCCCCTTGGGGGACCTAGATTTAAATTTCCATGCATCAAGTGGCTGGAACAGTGGGATATGTGATACGCCCTCCTTGAGGGGGGGGGGGGCTTCCATATGCAGTGCTTTCAGTCACTTTCTTAGCGCACCCCCTCTTTCCTATCTATTTTTTTGTTGTTGGTGCTTTGACCAAAGTAGATCTATGATCACTGGTCGATCATGCACACTTCTCTCCCCTGACAGTGCTTTTACCTACTTCACTTTGTAATCTTCCTAAAATATTAGCACTGGCAGTCTCCCCTTTTCTTTTCATTATATTTGCAAGAAATTTATGTTGGCAAAATTGTAGAATGCAGCTGAACGTGAAATGAAAACTGGTGCACGGCGAGTCCTTCCCCGCCCCCTCTGGCCACGCGTTATCTCCCTCTAGCCACGCGTTATGTGCGCCGCCTTTACCCATTAAAACCTGAGGCTGATTTTGTAAAATTTGCTTATTGTCCTATGAAGGCTATGCTACAGATTAGGAGACAGATCAACTGTTTTAGTTCAAGGGTGGTGCCAGAATAGCTTGGCGCCTGAGGCGCCAAGCTATTCTGGCACCACCCTTGAACTATCAGTCAAATTTATTTCAAGTTATGGGTGTATCAGAATGAGAAGGGTCAACCCTTATTTGTAACATCACTGATGCAGAGCCTCAAGCAGTGGGAAAGCCTTGATGATCGGACAGCACTCACCAGCCCTGCGACGCTGTACAAGATCCGTATTGGACTAGCGGACTTTGAACGTCCCAGGTCATCCAGCAGGCTGACGCAAGAACCAGAGGTGCTCGACTGTTTCAAGAGCGTATTTCCCATCAGGTCCTTTCTCAGTTCATTTTCCCGGTACTCTGCGTGCATGGAACCACTCGCCCACCATCTCCATAACCACAGCTCCATCCTGCGAGACATTCCGGGCGCTGCTGGACTGCAGCCTCCACAACATGATCTGCTGCCAGCCTCCGTCGCCCCATGAAACACCGTCCCTGTTGTACATCGCCCCGTATCCCTACATCATTAGATGGATTGACCATGATAATTCAAGGGTAGTGCCAGATTAGCTTGGCGCCTGAAGGCGCCAAGCTAATCTGGCACTACCCTTGGATTATCATGGTCAAGCCATCTCCTGTAACTGGTACATAGTCGGCGTTAGGCAACACCTCCAAAATTTGAGAAATGGGACCTTGGGGCTAAAAGGGTTAACCCGTGCCCACGACCACCGTGCCGTGATGTCGTCATGGACGCTGAGTAACCTAGGCTCCAACAGGAGCCCTACTCTATATCGGAAGACGGAAGAAGAAGAACCCTTTGGCTGTCGGTAGCGCTTGTCGTCGCGATGATTCATGTAGGAATAACAACATCCTGACATCCTGCCGGAATAACAACATCCTGACATCCTGCGCGAATGACAACATCCTGACATCCTGCGGGAATAACAACATCCTGACATCCTGCGGGAATAACAACATCCTGACATCCTGCGGGAATAACAGCATCCTGACATCCTGCGAGAATAACAACATCCTGACATCCTGCGGGAATAACAACATCCTGACATCCTGCGGGAATAACAACATCCTGACATCCTGCGAGAATAACAACATCCTGACATCCTGCGAGAATAACAACATCCTGACATCCTGCGAGAATAACAACATCCTGACATCCTGCGGGAATAACAACATCCTGACATCCTGCGGGAATAACAATATCCTGACATCCTCCAGGAATAACAACATCCTGACATCCTGCGGGAATAACAACATCCTGACATCCTGCGGGAATAACAACATCCTGACATCCTGCAGGAATAACAACATCCTGACATCCTGCAGGAATAACAACATCCTGACATCCTGCGAGAATAACAACATCCTGACATCCTGCGAGAATAACAACATCCTGACATCCTGCGGGAATAACAATATCCTGACATCCTGCGAGAATAACAACATCCTGACATCCTCCAGGAATAACAACATCCTGACATCCTGCGAGAATAACAACATCCTGACATCCTCCAGGAATAACAACATCCTGACATCCTGCCGGAATAACAACATCCTGACATCCTGCGGGAATAACAACATCCTGACATCCTGCAGGAATCATCGCGACCAGAAGCGCTACGCCAGCCAAAGAGTTAGTGACGCGAAAGAGGAAGAAGTCGCCGGCGAGAAAAGACATATATGTTCCTGTCAGTGACAAGACTTACATCAGAGTCCGAAATAGCTCAGGCGGTTAAACGTCGGAGCAGGAGAGCGAAGGAAATCGCCGGGTCGTGGACTCACAATCCAGGGGAAAAAAAACCGGATTTGTCCGTTGAAAGATCCTGATAAATCAAAGTGGCACAGTGGAGTGCTCCTGAGTTGATCAGTGTTCAGGTCGTACTCCATAGGCAATAGATTTCCCTGTCCCCCATAACCCGCCCGTTAGGGCCGTCCATGATCACCTCGGTGCTGTGGACGTTAAACCCGAACTAACCAACCAACCAAGACTTACAAGGAACGTGCACCGCACTAACGGCTGCTAGTCCGCAGAAGGCAAGCAAATTAAGCCATCTGTCTCTGATTCAGTGCAGTAATTGGAAAAGTAGCAGCGCCTCTCTAAAACTGTTTGCGCGCGGCCTTCTTTCATCAGTGTTTGCCGCTCAAAATGTGATCGGGCCGACTTCATCCGCAGCGCCGGGATGAACTCAACCCGAGGCCCTTTTGCGTGTATCTTCACATTAAAGCGACCTGTTCCAATTTTGTTTTTTAAAAAGCAAAAATAATAAATCGTCACTCTGATGGCTCTGTAGGCTCAAAGCGGCGACGTTAAAAGTTACTGAACAAACATCGACAACCTGCTCCAGGCGGGTAAAGGGTTACTAGAAGGTAATATCTGACTATAAAATGGTGATAATAATAATAATAATAATAATAATAATAATAATAATAATAATAATAACGATTTTTAAAAAATCACATATAACACGCACGGTATCCCTTACAAACAGGCTCCAAGCGCGACACTTAACTGGGGGGAAAAAATGTTCAATGCACACAGAGATAAAACACATCCCGAAAATATCTCGTTTATTAATATTCTTAGTAATGTCTCAGAATAATGCTGGACTAAAAGGGCTGACTTAAATTATGAAGCTTGAATGTTGAAAAATGAAAGACTTTTCTTCTCTTCTTGTGTGTGCGCAGGAGACTGAGTTCCTTCCGTTACGCCGCTCAAAGGGCAGTGGAAAACGTCTGGTACGTGCGAATAGACTGTCAAAAGAATAGTACTACTACTAATAATAATAATACCGTTATTATATAGGCGCTTTTTCTCAATTTTGGGCGAATCGACTCAAAGCGCCGCGAACTTAAACCCAACACGCACACTCACGTAAAAGACACGGATTTACGCCATTTAAGACAAACACAGTACAAGACAGACGAAGGGCCAGTTCAGCTACTGAAGTTACAGATATTTTTGATTGCTTGTATTTGAAATTTGTAAAGTGGCCTGAAACCGGTACCAAAAGTGGGGGTGGGGGGGGGGGTGGGGGTGGAAGAACCGAGTACCCGGAGAAAGAACCCCCGACGGTCCGCCCGAATTAACGGTGACACTTACCAGAGGAGAAAAGTCCGACGCCGGAACCCGTTTTCGAACCTCGCACCTTTGGCATTGGTGGCAGGCGCCTTAACCACTGCGCCACGGACCGCCCCAAAGGGTAGAGAAGTCTTAGCTGAGGCAAGACAACATTGATAAGCCGCTGTATCGGCAACTTTGTAGCAATCAAAACCTGCCATGGAGCAGACCGCTTTAACCCTTTGCGTGTCGGTAGCTGCAGGTGTCCTGCAGGATTCATCGCGACTAAAACCGCTATCGACACGAGGAATCATCGCGACTAAAACCTCTACCGACACGCAAAGGGTTAATGCCTGAAAACAAAACCCGCTCCCATAATGAAAATGCTTTCCTGAAGTCCTTTACGGTGTCGGGAGATTGTCTGCGTCAGCCGTTGGGGCTGATGGGAATCCATGACGCTTGCTGACGATCGGTCCCTGCTGTCCCTCAAACTGAGGATGTTTGCCATTAATTGTCAAAAGTCAGCATGTCCAGTTTGAACACACACACACACACACACACACACACACACACACACACACACACACACACACACACACACACACAACACACACACACACACACACACACACTCACACACACACACACACAAACACACACAAACCCTACCTTTTCACTATATTTACAATGAAAATATCACTTTCCTCAAAAATTAAGATCCTGGTTTTTGCAATCATACGGCAGGTGTTATCGGGTGTTAACCCCTGAAAGTACCATTACGCATACACCTGAAGACACATTTCAGCACCAATTGTGTTTGTTACACCTTGTCGACACAACTAATGACCTTTAACGCAGTTTGGACACGCAGCAAAAGCACACGCGTAATCGTACTTATTTATTCTGAGAAGCCGTTAGTGTGTCAGTCTATTTGTAGCTGTTTCTCGCACTGAAGGCGTTGTATTTTTAGAACGGAGTGGAGTCTTTGTCAGGTTACTTGATACAAAGACGACGTATATCTTTGAACAGTTACGGCGGTAGTGGGCCTTTAACTGTTAGTCGAGAAAAAAAACTGAACATAACCCGAAACAGGAAGAGGCATAGTTCCTTATGAGCCCCCGCAAATGCAGGGGTGGGGGTAGGGGTGTGGTGCGGGTGTGTGTGTGTGTGTGGGGGGGGGGGCTCATGAGAATCTATGCCTTTTGCTGACACCTCTTTGTAGCCATGTTTTTGGGACGTTTGGGATCACTGAGTCTGTGACGTCGAATTTATAAGATCAGTTTTAGAAACACAGTGTGCTCTCACTGGCAGCAAAGGGGTTCAACTCATCTAGCACATGAACAGGCTCTCTTCTGATCCCAGGTGTAGTTTGCTCGTTACCGGTACCGACACTGGTGAGGTTACGTTTACGCCGTACTACTCCCAGCAACGAACGAGAGCGAAGAAACGGAGTACAACCAATTCGTTCTATAAGCATAGACAACACTCCAAACATCCCCAAGAGGCATCCCGAACACTCCAAACATCTCAAAGAGGCATTGATCCTCATGAGCCCTTGGAGATGTTTAGAGTGTTTGTCTATGCTTATGGTCGACGCTGGTTATCCCCCGAGACTTTGCTGTCGTTCGTTGTTGGAAGTCGTGCGTCTCAAGCGAAACCTCGCTGTTGAGGCAGCTGAACAGTAAAGCGGTTTAATCAAGATGCCGGGAAAGTTTTCAGGTATTTTTTTTTAAATCCAGTTTTTGTACATACCGTGCGAATGACTGGGGGTAAATTCACATGACTACACATGTTGCAAATTAACCCATGCCTGCTAGTGCCAAGTTAGCTCAACCTTTTCGTTGTCGGTAGCGGTTTTAAAATTTTTAATTTATTTTTGTTAATGATTCCTTGCAAGGTGATTCCTGGTAAGATGGTAAAGACACTCAAAAATAAACATAAGTACACAGTGCCAGAGTACACAAAACGTACTTTTGTTTATTTTTTCCCAATTAAAAAAAGGTTTAAATTGACATCCCTTGTCCGTATGTTGTGGGTAGACATTACAGCACACATAGACTGCACCACATCGATTGTATGGTTCCATTTCTACCCACAGCTGAGGAATACTATCTCTGATATTTGCATTAATACGTCGTCCTGTACATTAGTACCTCTGTCTTGCCCCTTACTTCATTTGCTTTGGTGAAAGTGAACGCTATCCAACTGCAATAGACATAGATGCACAGGAGCCCCCGCAACTGTGGGGGCTCATGAGGATCTGTGCCTCTCGCTAACGCCATTTACATTACGCTCCGTGTTGACTGGCAGTATTGGAGTTGAGCCCGTCATTGAATTTTGAAATTAATACCAGTTCAACGTCAAAGATCCTCAGCCATCAAAATAATATGGATGGGGGCTCATGAGGATCTATACCTCTTGCAGCAGCTGGGTGGTGTTCCGTTTTCTTGGGCTGTAACGGGGTTAACGGCCCCACACCATCACAGACTCAGATAATGAAGAGGGAAAAAAGACAGCTTGCGGCAAACACCTACAAACATACATCAGTCTGAGCGAGGTTGCGGCAAGTCAGTTCACCACAGGTTAAAAACCAGTGGACTGATCCAGTACAGCAGACGGCGGGAAAATAAGCAAGAAGAAGAATATGCATTTCAACTGTTAGTTTTGTTTCTTTTGCTGCCGTCTGCTCAACTGCAGGGACCGCCAAACGACCGGCCAATCATCTCTCTCTCTCTCTCTCTCTCTCTCTCTCTCTCTCTCTCTCTCTCTCTCTCTCTCTCTCTCTCTCTCTCTCTCTCTCTCTCTCTCTCTCTCTCTCTCTCTCTCTCTCTCTCTCTCTCGTAGTGTGTGCATTTCCAAGCCTTATTTTCATTTTATAAACGTTGTTTGCACTACCTGCGTTTGGATGTGATGTGGATGAGCCGATGGCCTGAATAATAAAACCACTAAGTCTTGAGTCTCTCTCTCGTAGATTTAACAACTAGCAACTGCATATTATAAAATGGCAATTTCGATTGTCTCAAAATTTCTACGGCTCATAAATAAAGTTTCATCTTATCATATTCACATCATCATCAACATCATCTGTCTGTCTGTCTTTCTGTCACACGCACACACATGAGAGAGAAATGAAATGAAATGAAACTTTATTTTTCAAGGATAAATGATTAGGTACCCTCAATGACCTGTTTTCAATCATGTCCTTGCTAAGGTATAGCACGCACGTAAACACATATGCACATAATTTTATATATAAAAAGTATACGTAGCAGTGAAAAGTACAGGCAACAATAATTCCATTTCAAATGATCAATGCTCACATTACACCACACCACACACACACACACACACACACACACACACACACACACACACACACACACACACACACACACACACACACACGGCACACACACACACACACACACACACCAATATATATCAGTCCGCACACACAGACACACACACACACGCACATACTGATTTCTACCAGTCCACACACACACACACACACACACACACACACACCACACACACACACACACACACACACACAATGACACCAAGAAAAACATCGAACATTAAACATAAAAAAGTTATGATGTTATGCTGAACTTACAAATATGCTGGACATAATTATTAGAAGTCATAAAGAAGGCATGTCTTCTTCTCCGCTGAGGTTTCAAAACAAAAGAAACGACAAAATGACAACACCTCAGCAAGTCTAAAGTATTATGATACGTGAATATGAATAAGGAAATGTTTCTGCAGTCAAATAACGGTATGTGAAAGAAAAATACGAACAACATGTTTTCACATGTTCTTAATAAATTTATATAGTTGGTTCTTGAAAGTTCGTAAAGACGGTGCTGCTTTAATGTCTGCTTTAATGTCTGACCCGTGTTAGTTCTACTTCCTCCACCCTTATCGACCACATCTACACAACTAATAAGTCAAGGGTAGTGGGAGTATAGGTACCCCAAATAGGTATTAGTGATCATTACCCTGTGTGTTGTGGCTGGGCATTGAAAGCAAATACTACTTTTCAGAAACACTTATGGTGGATTCCCCCTGTGCTTCTGATGTCAGCAATGTTGCAGTTAATTACTGAAAGGGTTAGTACTAAAGAATTAAAGAATGTTGACAGACACAATCTACTGATATTACTGTTGAAAAACCGGGTAACAGCCTGACGGACAGATGAGTTGGCGTAACGTGATGTACTAATTTTGGGTACTCGAAGTCTGCCACTTCGTTCGATACGTCTGCTGACAAATTCATGTAGATACATGTAGATACTTAGCACCCTGTGGCGTGGTTTTGAGACTGAACCCACTGAAGGTGTTGATAGCCGTAATACGGTGCCGCGAGTGGGTACTGTGTGTATTGCGGCATCAACATGATCACGTTCAGCAGAGAGAGAGAGAGAGAGAGAGAGAGAGAGAGAGAGAGAGAGAGAGAGAGAGAGAGAGAGAGAGAGAGAGAGAGAGAGAGAGAGAGAGAGAGAGAGAGAGAGACAGAGACAGAGACAGAGAGAGACAGAGACAGAGACAGAGAGAATCAGTGAATCAATGAATCAATGAATCTTTATTTTACAACGGTGAAGATATTAACACAGTCAGTGACTATGTCATTTTTCGTACCTGCCGTTGCTACAACTACGACTAACTAAGTACAAAATAGACATAAAACAGGGACATCAAAGCACAGTGGTACAAAATATATAGTCCACTAAACACAAACACGCGCATACGCCGCGCACAAACGCACTCACGCGCCCACACATACACATACACAATCATGATTGTTAGAATATACACGTACATTGGTGTGTGTACGAATAACTAGATATTATTATTTGAGTAATGTCAGATACCTGTAAAGACTTGCCTTGAAACGAGATAATGTCGGAGTGGCCTTAACGTGATGTGGGAGTGAGTTCCACAGAGAGAGAAAAAGAGAGAGAGAGAGAGAGAGAGAGAGAGAGAGAGAGAGAGAGAGAGAGAGAGAGAGAGACAGAGACAGAGAGACAGAGACAGAGAGACAGAGAGACAGAGACAGAGAGACACCGAGAGACAGACAGACAGACAGACAGACACAGAGAGAGACAGACAGACAGAGAGGAGGGAGGGGGTTGTAGGGGGTGGGGTGGGGGGGGGGGGTAGGGGGATTGTTCATCTGGCCATAAGCCAGTGTGAAGAGAGTAAAGCCAAGCCGTGTAATGAGGACAACAGGTGAGTGGCGGGAATGAGGACGCGCATGAGAACTAGAACCCGTGCAGGTGGCGGAGTACTCCCCAGACAGACTCACTCGGGGAGTACGCCACAAGTACACTACTATTCAAATCACACCCTCAGCATGCCCGGCGTCTCGAGTGAATAGAAGTGGAGTTGTGGCGTAGTTCCCGAGCCGGCAGCCTTGAAGCTGCCCCCCCCCCCCCCCCCCACCAAACATTTGTCCATCCATCTCTTAGGACAGAAAAATGGCTAAACAGCCGGAGCCGGAACTGGAAAATAAATATTGGGACTGAAATGATGAAGCAGCATCTCTGGCCACCATTTTCTCGTCAGGGTTCCACAGCTAAAATGCGCCGATACAACTGGTTATCAACGTTGTCTTGCCTCAACTAAGACCTTTTACCCTTCTTTTCACAATCCACGCGAGAGAATGCACACGTAAAGGAGGTTTTCCGCTGCCTTTTGACAGTAACGGAAGAAACTCTTCCGCGTACAAAAGCAGAAAAGTCTTTCATTTTTCCACATTCAACTGAACTTCCTAATTCAAGTGAGCCGTTTTGTCCAGCATTATTGTAAGACATACTACGGACATTTACAACGGAGATATCGCTATAAACCCTTTACGGCCTGCAGTAGGTCGCTTTAACCTCAAACCGTTCAAGGGTTGAATCCCTTTTTGAGACAAAAGTGTCAGGCAGGAAGGCAGCCCGGCTGATTAACTCATTGTACACCAACACCGAAATCCACAACTGTTGCCGTTGTTCTCTGAAGACTGCATTGCAGTGCAGGACACAGATCGACCATGATAGTTCAAGGGTGATGCCAGAATAGCTTGGCGCCCATAGGCGCCAAGCTATTCTGGCATCACCCTTGAACTAGCATGGTCGATCCATATCTTGCTGTGGTGTGTCTGGGGTAAAATGAGTTAAGACGTGAAGCCACCGAATGGTTGACTACGGCTTTTGATAAAAGGAGCTATTTCGGGGGCCTGTTATTCTGGGCTAGGCGGCGAAATTTCTGTTTCCAACCGAGTTCCGTAACGCAAGCTCCAATCACAGTTCTGCCGACAGGCAGAACTGTGCGTGGAGCTTGCGTTACGGAACTCAGCTGGGAAAAGAAATCACGCGGCGAGGTTGGAGACATCGACCACCTAGTTTTTGTCCGGAGAGGACCGTAAAACGACCCGCCAAATTACAGCCGGCGTCACGGACCCGTATGACGTAGAAGCCAACGGCGGCCGAACTCGGCCCGATGGTGTTTTGCGGATTGGGCATGAGCCCCCGCCACTGTGGGGCGTCACGAGGAGTTATGCGGATGGGTAGCGTTTTTGCCTTGTCCCGGCTTGTAAGGGGTTAAGTTTGCGAAGCCATGGCGAATTCACATTCGGTTAACCCCATCCATCACAGAAACACGGGTAAAGAGTTAGTTAGTTATTTGGGTTTAACGCCGAGCAGACAACTAAGGCCATCTCACGGCGGGACGGGTAAAGAGAAGGCAGCATGAGGTTTTTCATCTCTTGCAGTTAGGTGGTGTTAGCATTTTTCATGGCGGGTAGGGGGGGGGGGGGGGGGCTAACGCTCTTTGTCACCATGATTGTGATATCGAAGTACCAGTCAGACAGGAAGTCTTGTCCCCTGTAGGTACGCGATGACCATTACGGGACTCTATTGCGAAAAGTAATTACGCCGGTGACCTAGATACTGACCACATCTCACTTCCGAAGAACATTTGTGTGCGCTGATTCCATCCACTCTGTGGAAAAAACAACAAAACAAAACAAAAACCATCCTTTTATCATCCAAACCCATCACCCGGCATAGGTCATGAGAACACTGAAAAAAACAAAAAAAAACCCACTGCGGAGTGCTCTAAGAGGAGGCCCCAAACATGTATGGTATTGCGCGTTTAGTTATTATTATAAATATGAGAAATGCGCCATATAAATACCATGCATTATTATTATTATTATTATTATTATTATTATTATCATCATCAACTTCGCTGCAAATCCGATTTGTTAAAGCAGCTATATATAACGCCACGACTGAATTATATAACCCATTGTGTCCCAGGTACGAAATACCCAGTTTGGAGGACTGCAGTATAATGCAGGAGACAGATTGAAGATGATAGTTCAAGGGTGGTGCCAGAATAGCTTCGCGTCTATAGGTGCCAAGCTATTCTGGCACCACCCTTGAACTATCATGGTCGATTCATATCTTGCTGGGGTGTGTCTGGATTGAATGAGTTAATAGGGTTTACGGCAAGCAGGCGACTGTGGCCATCATCGCACGGATAGTATGGTGTTTACCATACGCGGCGGTGAATTTCTAGTGACGTTGTAAAGCCTTTACTGTACGTTTTGTTTATATTGTGGCCATCATCGCACGGATAGTATGGTGTTTACCAAACGCGGCGGTGAATTTCTAGTCACGTTGTAAAGCCTTTTCTGTACGTTTTGTTTATATTGTGGCCATCATCGCACGGATAGTATGGCGTTTACCATACGCGGCGGTGAATTTCTAGTGACGTTGTAAAGCCTTTACTGTACGTTTTGTTTATATTGTGGCCATCATCGCACGGATAGTATGGTGTTTACCATACGCGGCGGTGAATTTCTAGTGACGTTGTAAAGCCTTTTCTGTACGTTTTGTTTATATTGTGGCCATCATCGCACGGATAGTATGGTGTTTACCATACGCGGCGGTGAATTTCTAGTGACGTTGTAAAGCCTTTTCTGTACGTTTTGTTTATATTGTGGCCATCATCGCACGGATAGTATGGTGTTTACCATACGCGGCGGTGAATTTCTAGTGACGTTGTAAAGCCTTTTCTGTACGTTTTGTTTATATTGTGGCCATCATCGCACGGATAGTATGGCGTTTACCATACGCGGCGGTGAATTTCTAGTGACGTTGTAAAGCCTTTTCTGTACGTTTTGTTTATATTGTGGCCATCATCGCACGGATAGTATGGTGTTTACCATACGCGGCGGTGAATTTTTAGTGACGTTGTAAAGGCATTTCTGTACGTTTTGTTTATATTGTGGCCATCATCGCACGGATAGAATGGTGTTTACCAAACGCGGCGGTGAATTTCTATTGACGTTGTAAAGCCTTTTCTGTACGTTTTGTTTATATTGTGGACATCATCGCACGGATAGTATGGCGTTTACCATACGCGGCGGTGAATTTCTAGTGACGTTGTAAAGGCATTTCTGTACGTTTTGTTTATATTGTGGCCATCATCGCACGGATAGTATGGTGTTTACCATACGCGGCGGTGAATTTCTAGTGACGTTGTAAAGGCATTTCTGTACGTTTTGTTTATATTGTGGCCATCATCGCACGGATAGAATGTGTTTACCATACGCGGCGGTGAATTTCTAGTGACGTTGTAAAGCCTTTTCTGTACGTTTTGTTTATATTGTGGCCATCATCGCACGGATAGTATGGCGTTTACCATACGCGGCGGTGAATTTCTAGTGACGTTGTAAAGGCATTTCTGTACGTTTTGTTTATATTGTGGCCATCATCGCACGGATAGTATGGTGTTTACCATACGCGGCGGTGAATTTCTAGTGACGTTGTAAAGGCATTTCTGTACGTTTTGTTTACATTGTGGCCATCATCGCACGGATAGAATGGTGTTTACCATACGCGGCGGTGAATTTCTATTGACGTTGTAAAGCCTTTTCTGTACGTTTTGTTTATATTGTGGCCATCATCGCACGGATAGTATGGCGTTTACCATACGCGGCGGTGAATTTCTAGTGACGTTGTAAAGCCTTTTCTGTACGTTTTGTTTATATTGTGGCCATCATCGCACGGATAGTATGGTGTTTACCATACGCGGCGGTGAATTTTTAGTGACGTTGTAAAGCCATTTCTGTACGTTTTGTTTATATTGTGGCCATCATCGCACGGATAGAATGGTGTTTACCAAACGCGGCGGTGAATTTCTATTGACGTTGTAAAGCCTTTTCTGTACGTTTTGTTTATATTGTGGACATCATCGCACGGATAGTATGGCGTTTACCATACGCGGCGGTGAATTTCTAGTGACGTTGTAAAGGCATTTCTGTACGTTTTGTTTATATTGTGGCCATCATCGCACGGATAGTATGGTGTTTACCATACGCGGCGGTGAATTTCTAGTGACGTTGTAAAGGCATTTCTGTACGTTTTGTTTATATTGTGGCCATCATCGCACGGATAGAATGTGTTTACCATACGCGGCGGTGAATTTCTAGTGACGTTGTAAAGCCTTTTCTGTACGTTTTGTTTATATTGTGGCCATCATCGCACGGATAGTATGGCGTTTACCATACGCGGCGGTGAATTTCTAGTGACGTTGTAAAGGCATTTCTGTACGTTTTGTTTATATTGTGGCCATCATCGCACGGATAGTATGGTGTTTACCATACGCGGCGGTGAATTTCTAGTGACGTTGTAAAGGCATTTCTGTACGTTTTGTTTATATTGTGGCCATCATCGCACGGATAGAATGGTGTTTACCATACGCGGCGGTGAATTTCTATTGACGTTGTAAAGCCTTTTCTGTACGTTTTGTTTATATTGTGGCCATCATCGCACGGATAGTATGGCGTTTACCATACGTGGCGGTGAATTTCTAGTGACGTTGTAAAGCCTTTTCTGTACGTTTTGTTTATATTGTGGCCATCATCGCACGGATAGTATGGTGTTTACCATACGCGGCGGTGAATTCTAGTGACGTTGTAAAGCCTTTTCTGTACGTTTTGTTTATATTGTGGCCATCATCCGCACGGATAGTATGGCGTTTACCATACGCGGCGGTGAATTTCTAGTGACGTTGTAAAGCCTTTTCTGTACGTTTTGTTTATATTGTGGCCATCATCGCACGGATAGTATGGCGTTTACCATACGCGGCGGTGAACTTCTTGTGACGTTGTAAAGCCTTTTATGTACGTTTTGTTTATATTGTGGCCATCATCGCACGGATAGTATGGCGTTTACCATACGCGGCGGTGAATTTCTAGTGACGTTGTAAAGCCTTTTCTGTACGTTTTGTTTATATTTTAAAACAATGTGTACACGCCGACTTGGGGTCCACTGACGTGCCAGCAACCTTTTGGTCTATCACGGCCCCCATACGTTAACCTTTTGGTCTATCACGGCCCCCATACGTTAACCTTTTGGTCTATCACGGCACCCATACTTTGTGCACGCTGGGTGACACTACATGTACCAAGAAGACGTTCGACGTCAGACCATTCAAAAACGCCGCCACCACTTTGCGAAACGCTGTGGGTGGGGCTGTCACAAGCCGTCAGTCAACTCTATTCCAGGAGCTCTAAAACGTACCTACTTTCACAATGACAAGTAAGGTTTCGTTTGAAGAAACGACTCGCAACAACGAACGAGAGCAAAATCGCGACGAGTGCCTTAAGCTTAGACAACACTCGAAACATCACCAAGAGACACAAATCCTCACTATCAGCCCTCCGGGCTCATGAGGATCTAAGTCTCTTGGAGATGTTTGGAGTGTTGTCTATGCATATAGTACAAGCTGGTTATCAGCCGTGATTTCATTCTCGTTCGTCGTTGGGAGTCGTTTTTAGCAAACGAAACCCCACCAGTGTCTGTTTGCCGCGGGCTTCTTTTTTTCTTTCTCAGGTTCGGGTTTTTATGGGGAGGGTGGGGGGTGTATGGGGAGGGTGGGGGATGTATGGGTAGGGTGGGGGATGTATGGGGAGGGTGGGGGATGTATGGGGAGGGTGGGGGGTGTCTGGGGAGGGTGGGGGATGTCTGCGCCACGTTGATGATGTTGGACGTAACGCCAGTGCCACTTCTACTTTCAACCCATCAAGATGTCGCAAGTCTGAGGCCCAGAATGGCTGTAGAGACATACATGTTTATGAGACCCGCAGACAGGAGGCGCACGTGAATGTGCCTCAACTCTTGCTATGTACGTTTTAATGACTATTTCTTTTAAACTGTATTATTTTCATTTCAGCTGTTTTAATAAAAATGATTGATTATTTTATCAGAGTTTCCGCTTGAGCAGTTGTGAATGTGTGTGTAAGTGTAATAGCAAGTGCATGTGTTAACTCTTTGGCTGTTGGTTGCAGATTTTGGCGTGATGATTACTGCAGCAATCGTCACGACCAAACAGTGCAACAGCCAAAGGGTTGATGTATGACTGTGAGTGCCGATCAGCCTTCTGCTGCTGAAAATGTGTTTGGTATGCACTTGAGTGTGGAGTGAGATGCCGAAAAAATAAATTAAAAAAATAAATAAATAAATAAATAAATAAAAATAAAAGAGTGGGAAGAATGTTGGCACCAAGTGGGGTCAAAGTGGACTGCCGAGAAGGTGTGTGGTATGCATGTAGGCACCCAGCAGGCACCGAGTGGGCTGCCGAGAAGGTGTGTGGTATGTGTGTAGGCACCAAGTGGGCTGAAAGTCGGCTGCCGAGAGGGCGTGTGGTGTGCATGTAGGCACCAAGTGGGCTGGGAGTGGGATGCCGAGAAGGTGTGGGTTTAACATGTGGGCACTAAGTGCGTACAGAGTGGGCTGCCGACATGGCGTGTGGTACATGTAGGCACCATGTGGGCAACGCTTGGGCAGCCCAGAGCGTGGTGTGGGCATGATATGGGCTTCCCACGAGTGCATGGGCCGGCCTACCTGGCGCCCACCGGCGGCCCACGGTTGCCCCCACGTGGACCCCATTTGCAACACTGCTGGGCTCAGTCTGGGCTTCCCATCTGGGGCCCACGCACCAGCCCACTTTGGGCCCACGGCGCTTTGCAGGCTGGGTTGCGACGGTGCGTTTGTGTGTGAGAGTTGGTTGGTTATTTGGGTTACACGCCGAGCAGGCGACTAAAGCCATCTCACGGCAGTTTGTGTGAGAGAGATCATGTGTCTGTGACAGAGTGGTTTCGTGTGATGACGGAACATGCTGAGCATTTTGTACTAGAGGCCCGTTGCATGAGTGACCATAGTCCTGCGCAAGCCACCTGGCTTAGTGGCCTGCGCAGGACTAAGCTCACTGATGCAACTGTCTCCTGGTCCAAACTGACTTACCAGGACACACTCTCGCCCTACGCCGGACTTAACCCATTCGAGACGTGCCGCCTCCGGACACGCGGCTTATGCCGCGTATCCGAAGGCGGCGCGTCTCGAATGAGTTAAGCTGTAAGGTCCAAAATCACAAACCGACACAACAGGATCTGTCTGACCTCAGCACTTTTTTTTGGTTAAAAACAGTTCCGATGACGTCACGAGATGGGGGACCGTGGGCGTTAGCAGACGGCTTTAGGTAACAGCAACGGAGGACGGTAAGTGTGGAGAGTTTCCATACTTCTATCACGGCGATCGATACAGAGAGAATTGCACTACCCCACAGTCAACGCCCCACACACTCCTCAGCCGGAGGGATGTAGATTTTCATGTCAACGCTGTATGACAGACTTCTGCTGGTCTGTGATTTTGGAACTTACGGCGGCTTCAACAGACAATTTCGGAAATCAGTACTGAGGTCACAATTAACTCATTCTGCCCGCGACACACCACAGCAAGATGTGGCTCGACCATCATAGTTCAAGGGTGGTGGCAGAATAGCTTGGCGCCTATAGGTGCCAAGCTATTCTGCCACCACCCTTGAACTATCATGGATTGTAATGCAGTCCTCAGAGGATATTCCAAAAATGTGGGTATTTCGTACCTCGGGCACAATGAGTTAAGTTGCCACGAAAACGGTGGATTAAAAGCCCGGACAAACATACCATATCTCATGTTTGTCCGGGCTTTTATTCCACTGACCTTTTCGAAACACGCGCAAGTTGGACTTCTTTCTGATTTCCGAACAACGTCTAATGGATGTAAACGCGCACTGGTTGTCTCCCTCGATTCGCGACCACGGATATCAGCGTTAAAGCGACTCGAGGTCGACAACCAGTGTGACGTAAATGGTGCGAGACAGAGACATCATTTTGTGTAGTGGTCTCTGACTGGACTTTACGGCCTGGATCCGTAAATTGTAAAAAATGACAGAGCAACACAAAATGCTGTCTCTAACAGGCCGCCGGCTGACTTTTACAGAGCAACACAAAATGCTGTCTTTAACTCATTCTACTCCAGACACACCACAGCAAGATAAGGATCGACCATGATAGTTCAAGGGTGATGCCAGAATAGCTTGGCGCCTATGGGCGCCAAGCTATTCTGGCATCACCCTTGAACTATCATGGTCGATCTGTGTCCTGCACTGCAATGCAGTCTTCAGAGAACAACGGCAAAATTTTGGGATTTCGGTGTTGGGGTAGAATGAGCTAACAGGCCGCCGGCTGACTTTTTCTTCAGCTTTGGAGACTGAGCCTAGCTCTGGCCTTAACCCTTTGGCTGTCGCTAGCGGTTTTTGTAGAGGTGATTTTACTCATTTAGCCCGAACGCACTACAGCAGGCGCCAAGCTAATAGGGCACTACCCTTGAATTATCATGGTCGCTCCATCTCTTGCTGTTGTGCGTTCGGGCAAAATGGATTAAAATACCACAGCAACACACCAGCATTCTAGCAAAGCATGGGCAGTAACTCGTACATGGTTACCGTTGGTACGACTTACAGGTTAACGCCATCTATGGCAGAAGTACATGTCCTGAGAAAGTCTTGTTGCTGTCGGGACGTTAAGCAATGTACGACCAATCTAAGGCAGAAGTGAGTGAGCGGGATTTATCCCTTTGACCGCCACCCCCCCCCCCCCCCAAAAAAAAAAATAAATAATAATAATAATAATAATAATAATAAATAAAAAACAACAACAAACAAACAACAACAACAACAACTGAACACCACCCAACTGCAAGAGGCATAGATCCTCATGAGCCCCCGCATTCGCGGGGGCGCATGAGGATCTATGCCTCTTGCTGAAAGCATTTTGTATCCATGTTCCTCGGACGGGACTTTGACATTGAGATGACGATGACTTCAAAAACACAACGCACGTCCACTGACAGTGAATGGTCACGTAACGCCAATGTTAAGGTATTATAAGATAGCGCTCGGCGTAAGAAAATCTACAAACACCGTATGTCTCTATGGAGAATTTGGGAAATTTCCAATGGAACTACATGCCAAAGCAAGGATGTTGCTTTTTGGGTATATGATTGTCACAAACAGTAATAAGTGTAAATTTTCTGTTGTCATGTATAGATTTCTGCTGAAGTTGTTTGAGGAGGGAAAATTTGAGTCTGCTTTTATAAAGTCTGTCAAGATTAGCTGGGAAGAACTCGGCCTCAGTGGATTTTGGATTAATCAGAATAATTTAGATTATAGTTACACATGGTATAAAGAAAAGATTAAGCGTTGCCTCCAGGACCGGTATATTCACCAGTGGTATGTTGATGTGGAGTCATCCGAATTTTTGTTGTAATTATAGAATGTTCAAGACAAGGTTTAGTATGGATGACTACATTTGTAAATTACCTGAAAACCTAGCAAAATCAATGTTACACTTTAGAACACTTAACCACTCTATACAGTCACTCAGATATAGAGGGATTAGTAGGGAAAACAAAGTATGTGATAAATGTAAAAGTGGGGACATTGGGGATGAATTCCATTATTTATTTTGGTGCCCTTACTTTGCTGAAAAGCGTAAACTGTGTTTAAAAAAAATACTGTTACAGCAGACCAAAATATGCAGTCAGATTTGAACAGCTACTTAATAGCAGCATACAAACTATCCTATTGCAATTACGTCCTTGTATGAAGCTAATACTGAAGGAATTCTAACGCCCAAATTGTGTTCCCCTCCTCATACTCACGCACTAGTGTGTAAGTTCTGATGGCTCATGTATGTACATTGATGTTGTGTGGCGACTGATCAGAAGCACATATGTATTATAGTCTTTTCTTTTTTTTTTTTTTTTTTTTTGCTTCTCTTTCCGTTTTGTGTTTTTTTTTTTCGGGGGAGGGGAGAGGGGAAGGGGGAGGTGGGGTGGTGGTGGAGGGGGGGGGGGGAGGGAGGGGAGGAGGGGAGGGGTGTTCGTCTTCTGTGTTGCTGTTGTTGTGGTGGGTTTTTTTGCGCTTACTATAAACCCGAGGGTGTTTAGCTTTGGTCAGAATAGCCAACCGCATGGTTCATTTCTCTAATGTACGCTACGTGATGCAGACACTCTCATTTCCTGTTACACACACACACACACACACACACACACACACACACACACACACACACACACACACACACACACACACACACAGAGAAATGCATGTGCGCGCGCGCGCGCGCGCACACACACACACACACACACACACGCACACACACAGAAGTAAACTGGATGACCTTATTACGATCTATGTATCTATGTATAAATGTCAATCGTTTTGTGCTTGTAAGTACATGTGTAATATGGTGTGCAGTGTGTGTGTATGTGTGTGTGTGTGTGTGTGTGTGTGTGTGTGTGTGTGTGTGTGTGTGTGTGTGTGTGTGTGTGTGTGTGTGTGTGTGTGTGCCGCTCATTTGTACTTTCTCACATGCCCCCAGCGGGCCCGAGATTGAAATAAACTGAAACTGAAGCCAAGAGGACCCGGCCATCCCACGACTGGTCGTTACTGACAGGACAGAATGTGAGCAGCCCTCGGGAGTTCAGGATAGGAAGGTAATGGCACACATCTAGGAACAGCTCCGGAGCAACTGGTCATGACCACGTGTACCCTATGTATGTTCTTGAACTGACAGACCACACTGGAACGGACACAATGGAAACCAATCAGCGGCTCTAATGATACAGGCAGAGTGGATATGTAATATATAATTATGTCGCCCATACTGTCTAGACTTAACTGTAACGTTCATCAGACAATGTGAATGTGGAAACAAATGGAATGTCCCCAAGAAAGACCACCAGCGAACAAGTACAATGAAACCCGTCAAGGCGGCCACCTGCACAAGGCGACCACCTGCCTCAGCAGACAAGTCGCCGTTTTTTGATCCCTCGGCGGTCTTCTTTCTGTTACTTAGATGATCCTGTGTAAGGAGGACACCTGTCTTACACACTTGTTGATAGTCCCTTGGGTGGCGGTTGCCTTACACAGGTCTGACTGTACGCTGTGTAATAATGATTACTGTATAACGTTATGGTGCCAAGTCATCCTTATCATGTTATCATATTAACCTCTTTACCGCTATTTCCGAGTGCCGCTCGGCGAAACTGAAATACGCGTAACGTGACGGGTTTTCCGCAGCCGGAACGGCATCGTCAGTAGCGGTCAATGGTGGTCTGTCTGTTCTAGAACATACATAGGGTTTCATTGCCGAGGAGAACTGAAAACTATCTACTATATCCACTAATAAGGCAGAGACATAGTTCCTCATGAGCCTCCGCAGTGGCGGGCCGGGCTTGTGAGGACCTATGTCTCGCGCAAACCCCACTTTGTTTTCTCGTTCCTTGCACGGCTGGGACTCTGGTATTGAATTCAAGGCCCACTACCGCCGGCACTGTTCAAAGATACACTTCTGTAACAGATGGTTACGAAACGCATCACACTAGTCTAGTTATGGTTCATTTAGACACAGGACAATCCGGTTCAGCACACGTCTTTATATCAACTAACCTGACAATGACTCCACTCCGTTCTAGAAATACAACGCTTTCAGTGCGAGAAACAGCTAAAAATGGTTTGACACTCTAACGCCGGTTGCGCAGAATAAACAAGTGCGATTGCTGCGTGTCCAAACTGCTGTTAAAGTTCGTTAGGTGTGTCGACAGGGCGTACCAAACACAAATGGTGCTGAAATGAGTCTTCGGATTTGACGCGTAATGGTACTTTTGGAAATATTTTAGAAACACAGTCTGCGTCCACTGGCAGTGAAGGGGTTACTGAAGAGAGTTGGGGTTGGATCGATCATGATAATTCAAGGGTAGTGCCAGATTAGCTTGGCGCCACTCCTGCAAACCATGTGGAGTACATACTCCGGCGTTTGGTAACATGGACTGTGTGAGTGACTGCATCTGGTTCATCCACCTCCACTGTCACCAGGGACCAAAAGAACGGCCATCGCTGACAAAACTGTGACTGGGCGATCACGTTAGTGCTGATGGGGCTGATCTTATTACAAAGTGAAGGGCTCAGACGCGACCTCGAAGGCTTCGGTTACCGATATAGACTCTGAATTTAGCATACACCTTGAACGCCCAATGACCTCGTCCAACTGAGAAAGACACGTGTATATGATGACAGCAAGAGGCTAAATCCTCATGAGCCTCAGCATTCTGCTGGGGCTCATGAGGATCTAGGCCTCTTGCAGTTGGATCGTGTCGCTGACAGTGTTTCACTTTCATGGAAGAGTCGTCTGCGCCCGCAAAACACCTTGTCATTTACCAGCCAAATGATCTCCCAGATACGTTCGTCTCGGCCTCGCTCACTGGCTGTCTTCATTGAATTTGCCTGTCTCGCCGAATCCAATTGGCCAACTCAATTTCCAGCCGAAATGAGGTAACAATAGAAGGTGATTACAACAATGTGATTTAACTCATTGTGTCCCAGGTACGAAATACCCACATTTTGGAGTTGTCCTCTGAGGACTGCATTACGATTTAGGAGACAGCGCGACCATGATAGTTCAAGGGAGGTGCCATAATAGCTTGGCGCCAAGCTATTCTGGCACCGCCCTTGAACCATCATGGCCGAGCCATATCTTGCAGTGGTGTGTCGGGACTGAATGAGTTAAAACAGAGTATCACGTCACATAATTATGCAAACTATTCTCCGGGAGATGTACATACTTTCCCCACTGTGCCTGTATCTGTCATTAGTGTACGTAATCGACTTTTCTTCGACCATATGCTGTTTTAGTATGTGATTTCATCTGTCTGAGCACAAATGGCCTAAGATGCATTATCACCACCAGTGTTACATAATAAAACCTTGTTCGGAAATCAGAAATAGGTCAGAGTTACACCTGTTTATGGAAACAGTGGATTATATTAAGCCCAGACAAACATGTGATATCGCATGATTGTCCCGGCTTTTTAATACACTACGTCAAAAGACGCGCCATTCTGGCCTACTTTTGATTCGTCCATTATTAAGTATTATGTACCAACATCCATAGACTGCAGTCAAATCATAGAGCCAGTAAACTTTTCTTGCGTTAAATTCAAACTCGCTGGAATGGAATTGATGAAAATCTCTATCATGGGCTTGCTAGTTCACCATACAAACAGCTGTCTATGATAGGCACTGAAGGCTACGTTTCCATAGCGACGATCACAAATCAGTGTATGATGAAATACACAACATGAGCAAAATACTGGACTAGACGGAAGAAGTGTCATCCTCTTGAATGTTGAGTATGTCACCAACCTTAAACTTTCATGATGCCCACTTTAGTGAGTGAGGCGGTCCACTTTCCAGTAAACAAAAGAATCGGGCAGACCGCCGTCGGCCGCAGTGGGCCCGCGCACATCCGGCTGCGGCTGACCGTCTACCCGAAGACTATTGCTTGCTGGCAACTATTATGCATCCTACCGTACTTTCAATAATGCTTGTTTTATCTCACACATGTCTTAGGCACTCACTCAGTCGTTGTGATCTTTACTGTTGCAAAAGGTGACTAAATTAGTCTTGCCCGACGATAAACTGCAGTAGGGTATACTGCCTCCTGATTTTACGACGATGCACACAATATTCTGTCCGTTTTCTGTTTTCACCAAGGTTACGGTCATAAAAAATGCCGTCCATTAATTCCAGCGCGCGATGTGCGACAGTCTGTAAGGGGCGCGTCCAGCCTTGTGAAAGATAAAGAACATGTATACGGACTGTACACCGGACTGACGCGAAACTGAGCCGCTTCAATGGCCGCAAGCCACGCAGAGGCGAGTCGGGGGTGAGAGGGTTTTAAGGGCGTACGAACTCGCTTCCCTCTGGTCCCATAGTTAGGGACACCTGTCGAGTCCCATACCCCAAAAAAAAGAAAGACGGGTGTGACGTCATGTGACGTGTACACACATCATGGTGTCTATTATATCTGTCCCCAAATAAGAATGATCTTCACCTTTGTGCTTTTCAGTTGCGCGCCAACAGATGTTGGGTCCTACTATAGCCGCTAAATCAGTGTGAGTTTGTACGTATTTCAGGTGAATATTTCTTTATGCAATCTAAATTTGTCCGACATTCTGTGTATGTTGTTTTATTTGCACCACGCTATTGACGGTGTGTACCATGTCATCGACTGATTCAGATGTTGGGTTGTGGCGTTAGTTGGGACCCGACAACACCTGCTGGACCGTGTCATTGACGGTCGACTAAAACATACAAATAATAATAATAATACATAGTCTTGTATAGCGCTGTTCTCCAGGAAAACACTGGACTCACTGCGCATGCACAACAGCACACCATCTCTCTCAGACACACGCACGATTATACACTACTTTAAACCACCCCATCTCTTCCCAACACTATACGTTCACTCCCTCTAGGATCAGAATAAAAGGCAGTCAACAGTTAGCTAAAGATGAGCTAAGTGTTAAATGCTCGACAGAAAAGAAAAGTCTTTAAGTGAGCTTTGAACTGTCACAATGTGGGCAGATTCCGCACTTGGGGCTAAAAAGGTGAAAGAACGCTCCCCTACAGTTTTCATGTTAAGCTTTGGGATTTTTAAAAGTTTTACACTAGAGGAACGGAGGGTGCGTGATGGCTGATAAACAGATATACACGGTTCATTCCGTGCGCGTGACAAATGTGCTTGCCTCAACTGCGACTAACGCAACATTCGAGCTAGGCGACGGGTCAGCCTCTCATGCCGAGCTGGTGCACGGTCGGGAGAGAGGTGGAGGGGGGGGGGGAGGAGAGAGAGAGAGAGAGAGAGAGAGAGAGAGAGAGAGAGAGAGAGAGAGAGAGAGAAGTGGGGGAGGAGGGACGACGGGGGGGGGGGGGGGGGGGGGGAGAGAGAGAGAGGAGAGCGGTGTGGGAGGGGGACGGAGGGGGGGGGGAGAGGTGAAGAGAGAGTTGGGGGAGGGGATGTGTGCGCTTTAGTCACGAATCTGGGATGTTGGGGGAGGGGGGGGGGGATGTGTGATTGGAGTACAGTTTGCGGTTTTTATACGCAGTTTTATAAGACAACCCAAAATCGTACACTTAGTGGTGCACACATATGTTGTTTTTGACGGTTCATTTATGTCTCTGTTCCTACGACCGGATTTAAAAAAAAAAACTAAAACTTCGGCTATCGGTAGCAAATTTGTCTGTTTGTCGCGATGCTTAATGTAGTAATCGTCGCGACAGAAAGTGCTACCAACAGCCAAAGGGTTAATAGGCTAGAGTGTATTCTGATAATCAAGCATCGTCCACTTGAAAGACAGGACACTGAGTTACTGTTTCATCATCTGATCATACGCACTGAACGCCTCTCCTTTAGGCCCAATGTCCACTGCATGCGTCAACTTCGTGCATCGTCTGATCTAATTCTGGCTTGGTGATAACCTACAATCTGTCAGCAAACTTTGGTCAAGTGAACACGATTCTCCAAGGGCGTCGGCAACTCTTCGCCCAAAGCACGAGTGCTTCCCCTTGTATGGCGGGAAAAAAATCAATGCTTCTGCTGCACACATCTGGTAATTTGCTTCAAAGATTGCAGACGTAAACCTAGCTGATTTCCTCTGAGGATGTAAGTAGACTGAACTGACTTAGCGAGCAAGAGGCATAAATTCTCATGAGCCCCTGCGGATGCAGGGGATCATGCGGAGAATATATGCCTCTTGTACCTAAAATGGGGCTGACTGACAGCGTTGCTTTAACCTAATTTACACCGGAAGGCGATTGACTCTTGCATTACGGGCTAAATGCGCGCAGTTTAGACAGGAATAAAACTCAGAAGAGCTTGACAAGCTCCAGGCGATGGTGTTCTTTCGACTGGAGAGAGATTATGCAGAACATTATGCATGATTAGTGTCTGAGTGGCCGTGTAAAAGGATTTTGACAAAAATTGGCTGTTGGCACTTTTAAGAAAAGGATGAATAATTTTGAGTACTTCGTTACAGGGGAAAGTATGCAACGTCCTATGCAGTCAGTACAGACAGAAAGAATTTTTTAAAAAATCATGTTTGATCACTCCGCACACATCCAAGAAATTTTTGTGCGACAAGGTTTTAAAAAAAATTAAATATATATTATTCATTTATTTATTTTATTATTTATTTATTTGTTATTATTTTTTTAATATTTTATTATTATTATTATTATTTTATTGTTGTTGTTGATGGGTTGGGGAGTGGAGGGGGTGGGGGGGGGGGTGGGAAGGTGGGGGTGTGAATAGTAGTAGTTATCGTGCCACCTGGGGTATTCGTGTTGGTTAGCGGGGATGCCAGCGGGACTTTTAGCAGTTTTTGTTAGTTCGGGTTGAGAGCAGGTGGCGGCATGGTGCGTAGGGTTCATGGCATGTTTTGCTCTTTTGAAGAACTATTCTTTTCATTCTCCTATTTCTTTTTTTTTTTTCTTTTTTTTTTTTCGTTCCGGCTATTTCTTCGTATATATATATATTTCGTCGTTTTGCTTTCTTTATTACTTTTCCTGTTTTCGTCCCTCGTTGACATACCCTTGGCTACGCGCCTAAACAGCCCGATACTTGTCAAGTTGTGACAGAGACACGCGCCTAACAACACTCCCCCCACCCACCACCCCACACACAGCTTTTCGATTTTTTATTTTGGGGGCTAGCGGAAAGCACGGATTGGCTTGTAGGCACCTTTCGTCTATGGTTTAAGGTCCACAGGCAAATATATGGACCCCCCCCCACACACACACACACACACACACACACACAGAGGAGCACAAAAGCCTCACAGTGGGTTACCTACCATTTCATGTGAAAATGGGTTCCCATATTTCTATTTATTCTAGGGCTCTGGAATTGATGCGAATGTTTAGAACTCACCTTATAACTAAGCTCTATAACTTAAAATAAAATAGACATTTTCTAGAAACAGAGCCACCAGATGCAGAAAAAATGGGTTTCTACCAATAAAGTGGGTGGGTGTCGCTCTCACACAAAAACTGGCATTGCAGTCAAAATGGGTGTTTCACAACATTAGGCGTCTGTAATAAGGTCAAGTGCATGGAATACTTTTTTTTTTCACATTCATTTTTTTGTTTTGTTTTTTTTCAACTTAATGTGTATGTATGCATTAACATTCTTAACATTGTATGGTGCAAAATTGAATGAACACTGGCCTGTAACCTTTCGATTATGATTTTTACAGAGGAAATCTTTTAAACATTGCTACGTTTTGTCATTCTGAAGCAAAACAGTTTATGCATGGCATTTATGTGGGAATTCTGGAAATTAAACGACTTAAAAAAAAAAATGTACTCTGCAGTTTGAGACAAACAGCAACAGAGCATTTTGAATATTAACCCTTATTATTCGGAATACACCAGTGTGTGCAACAAGTGTGACTAAAATAGTCCAAAGGGTAGTGGCAGAAGAGCTTGGCGCCTGTAGGCGCCAAGCTATTGTGGCACCACCCTTGAACTAATGTCATTGGTCTATGTCCTCATCTGTAAGTTCTGTAATGTAGCTTGCATATATGGCAGTGTACAAATTTGAAGCTTTTAGCCTCAGTATGATGCAGGTTAAAAAGTGTGGAAAAATATGAAAGACAGAAAAAGACCCAGACGAAGAAACTAACACTTAACTTATTCTACCCCAGACACACCAGAGCAAAATAAAGATCGACCATGATAGTTCAAGGCTGATGCCAGAATAGAGTGGCGCCTATGGCCGCCAAGCTATTCTGGCATCACCCTTGAACTATCGTGGTCGATCTGTGACCTGCCCTGCAACGCAGTTTTCAGAAGACGACTTCAACATTTGGGGATTCCGGTCTTGGGGTAGAATGAGTTAAAATGACAAAACAGAACACTGACATTAATTAATGAACTGACAACATGGGAAATCAATCACTTGAAACTTCAGCCTTTATTAATCACATCAAAGGTGCATACATATAAAAGCACAGTAATTGTTTGTAGACACTTCAAATCAAACAATCAAGAGCAGTCAAACCTTTTTCTGACAACTTTGTGATGAGGAAAACTAGTTCTTGCCCAAGTTCGGCACGTAAAGGGTTACCGCGACTTATGTGCCTCTATTCATAAAATGGAGAGAGAAATATAATACTGAGTTCTAGCAAGTGCGACAATAAAGTTTAGCCGAGTTGGTATACCTCGTCCAGTGCCTAGGTTAAATGCACCAGTGGTGCCAATGTTGCTATATTGGCAGCAGACCGGTCGCTCGGACCGGTCTGGTGCACCCGATCGGTTTAGAGCGTGTGCTTTCTGCACCTGTAATGGGCAACCTCGGAGAAAGAATCACGTGAGCTTCGTTTGACTGCTGCAAAATAACATGAATAAAGAATAAACCCTTTCCCATATATGCAATCCAGCAATTATGCATCCATCCTTATGCTAGCACCACGAAACATTACGCGATTTGGCAGATTTTTTAAAATAGCTTTTTTAAACCCTCAATGGAGGTGATTTTTGCGACATCTGCGTCGTTTGCGGCAGAAAGCACCGTCAAAGTTGAAGTTTGAGAAATGAGCGCACTACATGTACAATAGACTTGATTCAGTGGTGTTGGGCATGACTCAAGCCTCCGCCATCTCAACACAAAACTGGCGTGTTTGGGGAGATAAAAGGCTACAAGTTAAAACCGAAAACGAACCTTTTTTATTTTTTTGACTGCGATCACAATCTTCTGCGTGAACGTACAAGACCACACTACAAGTGCACAAGCCAACCTGCGCGCGCAGTTCTGGTGCACATTTCCAGTCCGAGCGACCCGTCTGGTGCGAAAATAGCAACAGTGGCACCGCTGGTGCGTTTAACCTAGGTAGAGGGCGAGGTATACCAACTCAGCTAAGGTTTATGCTTCCTGTGACTTTAGAAACAACAATGCACAGTATGCAAAGTGTACTTTATAGTAACAAAAAAAAAAGTTACAAAAATTTCCAAAATGATCCAGGCGTACATCAGATAAAAACAAGCTATACACACTGAAAAAAATAACACTCTTGTAATAAATGTTTATCATGTTGACAATGGTTTTCTTATCTTATTATTGTCTTTCATCCCGATTGGTTGTACATTGCTGAACGTCCGGACGTGCCAGCACTGATAATGAAGGGGAAAAAAATAAAATAAAATAATGAACAGAATATTGAATGTATGTCGCCAGCCAGTCTAATACGCTAAATAAACTTAAGATCATTTAGCAACACACATCCAAAATCAAGAGAGATACACCACCACCCTCCCCCCCCCCAAAAAAAAAAAAAAAAAAAAACAACAAACAACAAACAAACCAAAAAATTATTGAGACCCAAAAGGTGACTGCCAATCATGTAAAATGCAAAGAAAAGAAGTGCCCAACGGAGAAAGAAACAAGCTCAGAAAAGACGGTTACAACACAATTCAGTAAGATTTCGGGTAAATCCGCCTTGTCAAAACAGACAAACAAACAGAGAGGTCAGTCGCTACTTATCTTTGTTCACAATGAAGATAAGTAGCGGCTAATCTCTCTGTTTGTTTGTCTATTTTGACAAAGGGTATTTACCCGAAATATTAATAAATTGTGTTGTACCCGTCTTTTCTAAAGCGTGTTTCTTTCTCCGTTGGGTACTTCTTTAATGTTACACAGCATACAAAATGATCCAGGTGTACATCAGATAAAAACAGAGCTATACACGCTGAAAACAACCGAATAATAACGTTCTTGTAATAAGTCTTTATGTTGACAATGTTTGTTTCTTTTTCTCTTATTATTGTCTTTCGTCCCCAACCGCCGTTTCATCAGCAGTTCCATTTTCAAAGTTTTACATGTTATATACAGTATACAAAATGATGCAGGCGCACCAACCTTATAGTAGCACCAAACCCATAGTAGTAATAAATCTTTATGTTGACAATGGTTTTCTTACTCCTTATTATTGTCTCTCGTCCCCAACCGCCGTTCCATTAGCAGTTCCATTTTCAAAGTTTTACATGCTATATACAGTATACAAAATGATGCAGGCGCACCAACCCCATAGTAGCACCAAACCCATAGTAGTATTAAATCTTTGTTGACAATGGTTTTCTTACTCCTTATTATTGTCTCTCGTCCCCAACCGCCGTTCCATCAGCAGTTCCATTTTCAAAGTTTTACATGTTATATACAGTATACAAAATGATGCAGGCGCACCAACCCCATAGTAGCACTCTCGTAATAAATCTTTATGTTGACAATGGTTTTCTCGTCCCCAAGCGTCGTTCCATTTGCAGTTCCATTGACAAAAACAAGCTAGACATGCTGAAACCAACCCAATAATAATGAACACTCAGATTGTAATAAATCTGTATGAAAACGAAAATGACGAGAGTGTCGGAGAATCTCAATTCATTTCTTTTGTAACTTTTTCAGTCTGTTGCGGATGTAATCCTTAATGTTTGTCCAGCGCCTATGTCTAAGTGCAGCCTCTTCTGCAATTGCCTGCTGTATCTCGGCTTTTCCAGGAAGTTTGTTCACGACGAGGTGCGACTTGAAACGAGTTTCAACAGCTTTCTCTTCAGCTTTCCCCCATGGTTTCCTTGTAAATCTAGCTTTCTTTCGAACAAAAAATGTTAAATGTTTAGGGCTTAACGTCTTTTGTCCACCACGAGGGTGATTTCAAAGACGGGGACAACGAATAAGGGTCTGAGCAAATTTTGACCCAAGCTGGATTCGAACCCGGGACCTTGTGGTCTGGAGGCAAACGCTTTTACCACCGAGCCACCCAGCTCCCCTTTCTTTCGAACAGGAGCCGACGCAGAACTGTCATCATCAAAACTATCTAGTTTGTCATCAGGCTCTGGACGTCTTTTCTCGGTCATGCTCATTGATTCCTGTGTTGTTGACTTGCTATTTGCTTCATTCACAGGTGCTGTTTCCCCAGAGACCTCTCTGTGAGTTTCTGATGTGTTTTCATTGTCAAAGTCAATCTCTTCATCATCGCCCAGTTCAGCTCTAATGCAACTCTCAAAATCTGTCATCCCATTGTTAACTGACAGAAGAATCTTTGCCACTTTTGCCTTTTGAAGAACATCTTGAGGTTGGCGGTAGATATGGCGATGTATCCGAATATCATGACCAAGGAAGTCTGCCAGCTGATCCTGGTCTAACTCCGAGATGGCCATGGACTGAGCCAAAGTTGCAACCTGCTTCCGTAACTGAGTAAACGTGAACATGGCTGGGTTTGACACTTGTGCTTGTAGCGCATGTTCCTTCAGAACATCATGGCCTCTGTAAGGCCTCTGACCAGAAGGTGTGGCAAAGATGTACTGGGAACCGGCGAGAGCTGGCACCGATTGCCTCATTTGAAGGATTCTGTCCACAGTTGTCATCATCTTCTTCGTCAGCAAAATGGGAACACTCCTATTAAACTTGCCCCTGATTTCCACTCGCTGAAAATGATTCACCATTTTCTTCTCAACCTCTGTGAGACATTTCAAGATATCTTGATTGGTGATCGATCCAATCTTAGCATTCTGGAAGTCTGATACCTTCATTCTCTGAACTTCTCCCCCTCGTTTTCGGTTGAAAAGTGATACAGCGCAAAAAGTTGCTTTAACCACTGTCGGATAATCTTCCGAAACCATCCTTGTCTCAAGAAGCTGTTGGACCTTCCTCACATCTTCACATGATGGGATCAGCTTGGGTTTGTTCATGGTCATTTTCCCGACCGACTGGGCTGCTGTAGCTGACACACAATCGTACCAGTCCCCGGTGAAGACAGAGTCAAAGTGCTGTGCCTCAGAGAGCTCCTGTCGCCACCTGTCATCTGAACCATGCCCAAGCTGTTTGGATGCCAGCGACTGTTTGATCTGTGAACATTTTTTCAAAGCATGGCCTATGCGCATTGCAAGATTGCCTTTTTTGAACTGATGTGTGTCCTCATCAAATTCTGCTAGCTCTTTTACAGCCAGTACAACATGATCAAAGCTAGCTGAATTGATCACAGCATTTAAACTTGCGATTTTCATTTCTGACCTCACTCTAAGAATCTTTAATAGTCTCCCTAACTCCCGCATCCTGGAGCTGATTTGTGTTCTTCAATGTCCCTGCGGTCAAATAATCTCTTTCCATACTCCAGAAGCAAGGGGTCAGTTCTGATGAGACGGCTTATCTCATCATCTCTCTGTCTGGCTAAAACCTTATGATAGAAGGAAAAGTCAACGTCTAAGGGTATTGGAAGCATTAACCTACCACGTTGAGCAGCCTCACCTCGCTTAGCGAACTGAAACCCTCCTTGTTTCTGACAGCAACGTTTTGAGTGTACAGAGATCAGCTTTTTTTGATAGAGCCCTTTGCAATGGCTACAGGCGAGAAGGTCGTCTGCCTTACTAGTTTTGGTGCGATACTTAGGAATCAAACATCCTGATTTCTTTTCAAGAACTGCAACATTATGCATGTAATCACCTTCATCTTGTATTCTGATCCATGCTTGACGTCTCTGCTTAGTCCCTTTTTTATCATCAAAATTTTAGCAACGTCTGCCTCATCTGCATGGACATCGTGTAAGTGCGTGCTCATTTTCAAAACAAGCTTGCCACAAAATTTGCATGCATGTTTCTTGTCCCATTTGTACTTTCCTTTCCCTCTCTGCGACACGTGCACACCCGTTTCTTTGGTAAGCGCTCTTTCCCCACCCCCAACATCATGTTCCTTCTGCCTATCCACATTGTCATTACCACCCCCTAATTCATCCCCTAACGCACACTGCACCTTGCTGGTACTTGCTTCACTGACACCTGCCCACCCTGAAACAGCCACTTTGAAATCTAACATATTCAATACAATACTGTCTGTGTCAGAGACCCCAGAGATTGATGGCGACACACCATCTGAATCCTGTGAGCTAGAGCCAGGAACAAAGTCCTCGTCATCACTGTCCTTGTATTGCGATGCACTTGCACTCTCAGCCTCATGCCCATCCCAGGCTCCATTTGCCAACTGGAAAAGGAAAGAAAAAAAAAAGAAAGCTGCATTAGTACAAAAGCAGCCCAATTTTGGTTTAAGGGACCTTGCACAAGAATATAAAGAGTAATCCCGTGTATGACCGATTTACATATGTGTGACCTTGGTGACGAGGGCTGGCTTTCGCCGCAGCAAAATCCATGTTTTCTGAAAATGTAAGCAGTTTTCACACATCTGTCAACCCCACATGACCCTTTGAGAGAGGTCACTCAAATTGGTATGTTTACAAAGGTCTTGCCACAAAGTATCCTTGAAGAATGTGGCTTGAAAAGTCTTAGAGAAAATGCCACTGTTAACGTTTACCATGGACGCGGACAGACGGACGTACAGACAGACGACCAGTGGCCCAGAACATAAACTCACTTTTGCTTTGCACGCAAGCCAATAAAATGAAGATGATCATAGAATCACTTACCAGTTTGTAATTGGGGGCATTCCGCTGCCGTCTATGCACCCTCCTACCAGACGCACCCTCTGTGACAGACGACGCTGGGCCATCATGCTGCTGCTGACTAATTTTGCCATGGGCCTTGGTCATGTGCCAGGAAGGGGCGTGCTTGTCCACTTCCATAGATCCCGATGGGTGTGGACATCCTGCTGCCATCTGGCACTGGGTGTGTGCAGAAAGTGCTGAGTGTGGCCAAAACGGTGTTGCTGCAAACATGTCAAATACAACCATGTAAACCATTGCCATTTTGAATCAGATATATACATAATTACAGCAGTACCTCCTGCCCCTATGAACAATAACTGGTAATACAGTAAAAGGCGACACTTCAGTTGCAAAATCAAAAAAAAAAAATATTCGTGGAAGTCTGTTCTTCGAATCGCAAGGTAGTTTTGCGTACGATGATTCAAATACACAATGAAATCTGGCGCCATCTTTTTACAGTGCATGTATACATGTCAAGTTACTTTTCGATATCAATCACACATGTCAGAAAAAAAAGCAACCCAATCGCGTGACAGATTGACCTTGTAATGTGTTATTGAACGAATTCCTTTCGTTGAAGAAGAAAGCTTTTGTTAAATTCGTAGGGTTCTATTATCTGTTACTACAAGACTGACTGAGCAGCACTGACTGACTGAGACGCGGGTCGTAGCAGACGGCCGGCGTCTCAGTTTTCTCAGCCAAACGGGTCCATATAGGCTACTGTGCAATTGTATCTGATTGGGAGCATCTCAGTTAAATAACTGCGCTGAAGAAGTACACTTGGGTGTGCTTTTAACTAAGAAATATTGCATAAAAACAATCTTACCTGATGGAACGACGGTTGGCGGGACGAGAGACAATAGAAGGGGAAACAACTCAGTTCACTCTGCGCAGCCGAACGACGCTCGCTTCCGTGGTAACACACTGGCCCAGTGCATTTAAAACACACAACATTAGGTAAACCTTCAAAAATGGGACATCCAATTTTTATATTTTTTTCTGAATTTTGAATGAAAGATAATGCAGAAACAACCCTCAGAAAAAATGGGTGCCTGACTTGGTCACCCAGAATTTTACACACACCCATTTTCCAGAAGGATGGTAAAGAAAGTCGCCCATATTTGTGGTTTTGTGCACGCACGCACGCACGCACGCACGCACGCACGCACGCACGCACGCACGCACACACACACACACACACACACACACACACACACACACACACACACACGTCCCTGCCCCACCTCCTCTCCCTCCAGAAGGTAACTCAAGCGCCCTTGTATATGGAAACGGACACTGTTCGGTCTCTCTGCTACCTTCACTCCGCTCCCACGGCCTCCGCCATTCCAGTCCGGCCTCTGCTTCCCGGGCTGTTCCACTACTCTCATTGAGTCGTCTGCTTTCCCCGGCTTGTCCACTACTCCAGGCTGATCTTGACCCTTTGCGTGTCGGTAGCGCCGGGTTTCTGTCGCGATGATTCCTGTACAATTTCTGTCGCGATGATTCCTACAGGAATCATCACGACAGAAACCGCTACCGACACACAAAGGGTTAATCAAAAGTAGACCGCCAAGGTTTAAAATGCAAACTGCTGAGAGAGAAAGACTAAGGCTGATCTTGCAGATCCCGTTACAAATTCCTCAGATAAAGACAATGTGGCCGGAAGGCGACAAATTGGCATGCACTGCCTGGACCGAACTGATTCCTTGACTTGTGCACATCACCGGACTACCCTGATAAGGTGTTCATTAACAAACCAATCAGTCAGGTGTTCATTCTTCATGTCAGTCAATGTAAGCTTGTGACAGAACGTTCTACATCATCACTGTCTTCTCAGTTCCGATTCTTGCAGTACAAACACACGTTGGTTATGGACGTAGCCTATATTAAAACAATGATGCAGCACTTGCATTAGAAAAACCCTTTAGCTATTGGTAGCGGCGGTTTCTGTCGCGATGATTTCTGCGTGATCTGGCATACCCTTGAATTATCATGGTCGATCCATCTCCTGCTGTAGTGCGTCAGGGCTGAATGGGTTAAACCAGTGCCAACTACAACGATCGTCCTCCCCGCTCGTGAGTCAGTAGAGTCGTGGACCGGGCTCTGTAGTTCGAGCAGCTCATGTATTATCAGTTGTAAAGCCCGGGATGGGGCCCAAATTTATGGCGAGTCAACGCCTCTCGAACGGCTCTGTAATCGGGGTAAAATGTTTACACGTGCATAAAGATATAGAGGATATGTTTCATCCTATCAATAGCAAAGAAGCTGCAGTGCCAGTCCTCCCCGCTCGTGAATGGAAGTCGCTCTGAAACCGTCAGTCTGCAGTCAGCTCAGGTAGTAATGGATGCAGATGTCCGATATTTGTTTACACGTGGCCACTATGAAAAAACCTTGTCCTAGTTGTTTTCGCCCTCGGCTGTACTGAATAATCTGTTTGGTACAGCGTGGGGATACGAAAAAAGATGGCGGGGGCAACTGGAGAACGTTCACTCGTAAACTTACACAAACTGGCATGAAGAACAAAAATCAAACCGATGGATACACTAAAAGGGGCGCTGATGTGACGCAATATGACGGTTTCTTCGAGTGACTACACTCGCGCGCCTGGTGCAAGCTAGTGGATTCACTAAAAGAACCTGTAGGATTGATATTACATCAATGCGCACGCGACGCGTGATTTTCGAAGGCACGTTTCAAGCGCGCTTTGGATGAAATATAGAAAGTCTTTGTTGTACTCATCGTTGTGCATTTGAACACCGTCCCATGGCCAGCATTGTGAAAACCAGTGATGAAAACATTTTTTTTCCCAGAAGACATGCACGCCATACTGTCCAAGTCAGTGTCATAAGACAACGACATCTTTTGCTGCCAGGGAATCCAGCATTGATTAACCTTTTCGCTCTTTGACGGCAGCGCTTGTTGTCGCTATGATTCACGCAAGATCAACCCTTTGGCTGTCGGTAGCGCTACCGACTAACAATGACCCGAAGGTCAGTATGAGGGACAAGGACCCTCCAGGGCAAGCCCGGAATGGTTGGAGGGGCCGGGGGATGGGGGCTGGAATGGAGGGACGATAGCCAGGAGGAATGCCCCCCCCCCCTCCCGCCCGAGGGTGGGGTGGGGGGAGGTGGGAGAGGGGCATTACTCCTGGCTATCGCGTTTCTGCGTCAGGTTTGCACGGCGACTCCCCCGCCGCCCGCCGCCGCCTTGAAAGTTAGGGCAGGGACGTCAGCTCGGCACGGACACCTCACCCTACTATTTTAAGTTGAAAAAGAGTCTCGGTGGTAGTGTTTTATACTTGAAATACTAGTTTAGTTTTGTGCCGGAAATAGCTCTGTATAATGCGATGCGTCATGTCAGTGTCGCGCTGCTCTAGTGCGTTGGGGCTACGTCAGTTAACCCGTTCAGTGCCGAGAACATTTTAACACCACCCATCCAGATGCAAGAGGTATAGATCCTCATGAGCCCCCGCAGTTGCGGGGGCTCATGAGGATCTATGCCTCTTGCTGACACCACTTTCAACCCAGGTTCCTGTGTGTTGAATTGTCTAATAATTATTTCAGAAACAGTCTGCGGTCCGCATGGCACTGGACGTGCTAATCCTACCTTCGATTACCTCGACCGAAAGGCGAGCAACACCAAAACACCGTGCACATGCCGAGACCATGCGACTTTAACCTCGGGAGAATTTTAACACATTTGTCTGTCAGCCTCCTTTTTTTTTTTTTTTTTTTTCTCTCCATCCTCATCTTGCATCCATCCACCTGAATAGAAAGATGCCGCGTGCACCACACAGAGAATTCAGTGTCACACACAAGAACACCAAAAAGGAAAAGAAGCGAAGCGAAAGACACGTCCACACTAATCAAGAGCGGAGTTTTAAAGACTTTTCTTATTTGCTCGAGGCACAGGCGCGGGATGCTAGTGGCGTCATTAGTGACGTTTCCTTTGAGACGAACGACTCCCAACAACGCACGACAGCGAATAACCAGCTTCTGCCATAAGCACAGACAACACTCCCAACATCTCCAAGAGGCATAGATCCTCATGAGCCCTCCGGGCTCATGAGGATCCATGCCCCTTGGAGATGTTGGGAGTGTTGTCTGTGCTTATGGCCCAAGCTGACTGTGCGCCGTGATTTCGCTGTCGTTCGTTGTTGGGAGTCGTTCGGCATAAGCTACTGCTCGCCTCCTGACACAGGCGGTGGTAGACGGCAGCTCTCTATTTACTACTACCCGCGTTAGGAGGTGAGCACTGGCGCAACGATTATCCCGTGCCTGTGGCGGGTGAGAAGACATGGGAAGTCTACCTCAGGAAAATGTCTTTGAGAGCCAGTCGAGAGGCCAAGCTGAGTCCGGAAAATACGTTCATGCAACCCTCGCCCACACACATTCTCGAAGACTGAAGAAGATACTTCGCTCTATATTAACCCTTTGGTTGTCCGTATCAGTTTTCGTCGTGATGATTCCTGCATGACGTCTCACGGTAGCAACAAAGACCATTTCACACCCTATGATCACGGCGGGACAAGACTATCTACGGTAGCGACAAAGACCATTTCACACCCTATGATCACGGCGGGACAAGATTATCTACGGTAGCGACAAAGACCATTTCACACCCTATGATCACGGCGGGACAAGACTATCTACGGTAGCGACAAAGACCATTTCACACCATTATGATCACGGCGGGACAAGACTATCTACGGTAGCGACAAAGACCATTTCACACCATTATGATCACGGTGGGACAAGACTATCTACGGTAGCGACAAAGACCATTTCACACCCTATGATCACGGCGGGACAAGATTATCTATGGTAGCGACAAAGACCATTTCACACCCTATGATCACGGCGGGACAAAACTATCTACGGTAGCGACAAAGACCATTTCACACCATTATGGTCACTGGGGGACAAGACTATCTACGGTAGCGACAAAGACCATTTCACACCATTATGATCACGGTGGGACAAGACTACCTACGGTAGCGACAAAGACCATTTCACACCATTATGATCATGGCGGGACAAGACTATCTATGGTAGCGACAAAGACCATTTCACACCCTATGATCACGGCGGGACAAGACTATCTATGGTAGCGACAAAGACCATTTCACACCCTATGATCACGGCGGGACAAGACTATCTACGGTAGCGACAAAGACCATTTCACACCCTATGATCACGGCGGGACAAGACTATCTACGGTAGCGACAAAGACCATTTCACACCATTATGATCACGGCGGGACAAGACTATCTACGGTAGCGACAAAGACCATTTCACACCATTATGATCACGGTGGGACAAGACTATCTACGGTAGCAACAAAGACCATTTCACACCCTATGATCACGGCGGGACAAGATTATCTACGGTAGCGACAAAGACCATTTCACACCCTATGATCACGGCGGGACAAGACTATCTACGGTAGCGACAAAGACCATTTCACACCATTATGATCACTGGGGGACAAGACTACCTACGGTAGCAACAAAGACCATTTCACACCATTATGATCATGGCGGGACAAGACTGTCTACCGTAGCGACAAAGACCATTTCACACCATTATTATCACGGCGTGACAAGACTATCTACGGTAGCGACAAAGACCATTTCACACCATTATGATCACGGCGGGACAAGACTATCTATGGTAGCGACAAAGACCATTTCACAAAATTATGATCACGGCGGGACAAGACTATCTACGGTAGTGACAAAGACCATTTAACACCATTAGGATCACGGCGGGACAAGACTATCTACGCTAGTGACAAAGACCATTTCACACCATTATGATCAGGGCGGGACAAGACTATCTACGGTAGCGACAAAGACCATTTCACACCATTATGATCACGGCGGGACAAGACTATCTACGGTAGCGACAAAGACCATTTCACACCCTATGATCACGGCGGGACAAGATTATCTACGGTAGCGACAAAGACCATTTCACACCCTATGATCACGGCGGGACAAGACTATCTACGGTAGCGACAAAGACCATTTCACACCATTATGGTCACTGGGGGACAAGACTATCTACGGTAGTGACAAAGACCATTTCACACCATTATGATCACGGTGGGACAAGACTACCTACGGTAGCGACAAAGACCATTTCACACCATTATGATCATGGCGGGACAAGACTATCTATGGTAGCGACAAAGACCATTTCACACCCTATGATCACGGCGGGACAAGACTATCTACGGTAGCGACAAAGACCATTTCACACCCTATGATCATGGCGGGACAAGACTATCTACGGTAGCGACAAAGACCATTTCACACCCTACGATCACGGCGGGACAAGACTATCTACGGTAGCGACAAAGACCATTTCACACCATTATGATCACGGCGGGACAAGACTATCTACGGTAGCGACAAAGACCATTTCACACCATTATGATCACGGTGGGACAAGACTATCTACGGTAGCGACAAAGACCATTTCACACCCTATGATCACGGCGGGACAAGATTATCTACGGTAGCGACAAAGACCATTTCAGACCCTCTGATCACGGCGGGACAAGACTATCTACGGTAGCGACAAAGACCATTTCACACCATTATGATCACTGGGGGACAAGACTACCTACGGTAGCGACAAAGACCATTTCACACCATTATGATCATGGCGGGACAAGACTGTCTACGGTAGCGACAAAGACCATTTCACACCATTATTATCACGGCGTGACAAGACTATCTACGGTAGCGACAAAGACCATTTCACACCATTATGATCACGGCGGGACAAGACTATCTACGGTAGCGAGAAAGACCATTTCAAAAAATTATGATCACGGCGGAACAAGACTATCTACGGTAGTGACAAAGACCATTTCACACCATTATGATCACGGCGGGACAAGACTATCTATGCTAGTGACAAAGACCGTTTCACACCATTATGATCACGGCGGGACAAGACTATCTACGGTAGCGACAAAGACCATTTCACACCCTATGATCACGGCAGGACAAGACTATCTACGGTAGCGACAAAGACCATTTCACACCATTATGATCACGGCGGGACAAGACTATCTACGGTAGTGACAAAGACCATTTCACACCTTTATGATCAGGGCGGGACAAGACTATCTACGGTAGCGACAAAGACCATTCCACACGATTATGATCACGGTGGGACAAGACTATCTACGGTAGCGACAAAGACTATTTCACACCATTATGATCACGGTGGGACAAGACTATCTACGGTAGCGACAAAGACCATTTCACACCATTATGATCAGGGCGGGACAAGACTACGCTAGCGACAAAGACCATTTCACATCATTATGATCACGGCGGGACAAGGCTATCTAAGGTAGCGACAAAGACCATTTCACACCCTGTGATCACGGCGGGACAAGACTATCTACGGTAGCGACAAAGACCATTTCACACCCTATGATCACGGCGGGACAAGACTATCTACGGTAGAGACAAAGACCATTTCACACCATTATGATCACGGCGGGACAAGACTATCTACGGTAGCAACAAAGACCATTTCACACCATTATGATCACGGTGGGACAAGACTATCTACGGTAGCGACAAAGGACATTTCACACCATTATGATCACGGCGGGACAAGATTGTCGCTATCGTAGATAGTCTTGTCCCGCCATGATCATAGGGTGTGAAATGGTCTTTGTCGCTACCGTAGATAAAGACCATTTCACACCTATGATCACAGCGGGACAAGACTATCTACGGTAGCAACAAAGACCATTTCACACCCTATGATCACGGCGGGACAAGACTATCTACGGTAGCGACAAAGATCATTTCACACCCTATGATCACGTCGGGACAAGACTATATACGGTAGCGACAAAGACCATTTCACACCCTATGATCACGGCGGGACAAGACTATCTACAGTAGCGACAAAGACCATTTCACACACTATGATCACGGCGGGACAAGACTATCTACGGTAGCGACAAAGACCATTTCACACCCTATGATCACGGCGGGACAAGACTATCTACGGTAGCGACAAAGACCATTTCACACCATTATGATCACGGCGGGACAAGACTATCTACGGTAGCGACAAAGACCATTTCATACCATTATGATCATCGTGGGACAAGACTATCTACGGTAGCGACAAAGACCATTTCACACCCTATGATCACGGCGGGACAAGATTATCTATGGTAGCGACAAAGACCATTTCACACCCTATGATCACGGCGGGACAAGACTATCTACGGTAGCGACAAAGACCATTTCACACCATTATGATCACTGGGGGACAAGACTACCTACGGTAGCGACAAAGACCATTTCACACCATTATGATCATGGCGGGACAAGACTGTCTACGGTAGCGACAAAGACCATTTCACACCATTATTATCACGGCGTGACAAGACTATCTACGGTAGCGACAAAGACCATTTCACACCATTATGATCACGGCGGGACAAGACTATGTACGGTAGCGAGAAAGACCATTTCACAAAATTATGATCACGGCGGGACAAGACTATCTACGGTAGTGACAAAGACCATTTCACACCATTAGGATCACGGCGGGACAAGACTATCTACGCTAGTGACAAAGACCATTTCACACCATTATGATCACGGCGGGACAAGACTATCTACGGAGGTGACAAAGACCATTTCACACCCTATGATCACGGCGGGACAAGACTATCTACGGTAGCGACAAAGACCATTTCACACCATTATGATCACGGCGGAACAAGACTATCTATGGTAGCGACAAAGACCATTTCACACCATTATGATCAGGGCGGGACAAGACTATCTACAGTAGCGACAAAGACCATTCCACACCATTATGATCACGGCGGGACAAGACTATCTACGGTAGCGACAAAGACTATTTCACACCATTATGATCACGGTGGGACAAGACTATCTACGGTAGCGACAAAGACCATTTCACACCATTATGGTCAGGGCGGGACAAGACTACGCTAGCGACAAAGACCATTTCACATCATTATGATCACGGCGGGACAAGGCTATCTACGGTAGCGCCAAAGACCATTTCACACCATTATGATCATGACGGGACAAGACTATCTACGGTAGCGACAAAGACCATTTCACACCCTGTGATCACGGCGGGACAAGACTATCTACGGTAGCGACAAAGACCATTTCACACCCTATGATCACGGCGGGACAAGACTATCTACGGTAGAGACAAAGACCATTTCACACCATTATGATCACGGCGGGACAAGACTATCTACGGTAGCAACAAAGACCATTTCACACCATTATGATCACGGTGGGACAAGACTATCTACGGTAGCGACAAAGGACATTTCACACCATTATGATCACGGCGGGACAAGATTGTCGCTATCATAGATAGTCTTGTCCCGCCATGATCATAGGGTGTGAAATGGTCTTTGTCGCTACCGTAGATAAAGACCATTTCACACCTATGATCACGGCGGGACAAGACTATCTACGGTAGCAACAAAGACCATTTCACACCCTATGATCATGGCGGGACAAGACTATCTACGGTAGCGACAAAGATCATTTCACACCCTATGATCACGTCGGGACAAGACTATATACGGTAGCGACAAAGACCATTTCACACCCTATGATAACGGCGGGACAAGACTATCTACGGTAGCGACAAAGACCATTTCACACCCTATGATCACGGAGGGACAAGACTATCTACGGTAGCGACAAAGACCATTTCACACCCTATGATCACGGCGTGACAAGACTATTTACGGTAGCGACAAAGACCATTTTACACCATTATGATCACAGCGGGACAAAACTATCTACGGTAGCGACAAAGACCATTTCACACCCTATGATCACGGCGGGACAAGACTATCTACGGTAGCGACAAAGACCATTTCACACCCTGTGATCACGGCGGGACAAGACTATCTACGGTAGCGACAAAGACCATTTAACACCATTATTATCACAGCGGGACAAGACTATCTACGGTATCGAGAAAGACCATTTCACAAAATTATGATCACGGCGGGACAAGACTATCTACGGTAGCGACAAAGATCATTTCACACCATTATGATCACGGCGGGACAAGACTATCTACGGTAGCGACAAAGACCATTTCACACCATTATGATCACGGCGGGACAAGACTATCTACGGTAGCGACAAAGATCATTTCACACCCTATGATCACGGCGGGACAAGACTATCTACGGTAGCGACAAAGACCATTTCACACCCTATGATCACGGCGGGACAAGATTATGTACGGTAGCGACAAAGACCATTTCACACCATTATGATCAGGGCGGGACAAGACTATCTACGGTAGCGACAAAGACCATTTCACAAAATTATGATCACGGCGGGACAAGACTATCTACGGTAGCGACAAAGATCATTTCACACCATTATGATCACGGCGGGACAAGACTATCTACGATAGCGACAAAGACCATTTCACACCATTATCATCACGGCGGGACAAGACTATCTACGGTAGCGACAAAGATCATTTCACACCCTATGATCACGGCGGGACAAGACTATCTACGGTAGCGACAAAGACCATTTCACACCCTATGATCACGGCGGGACAAGATTATCTACGGTAGCGACAAAGACCATTTCACACCATTATGATCAGGGCGGGACAAGACTATCTACGGTAGCGACAAAGACCATTTCACAACATTATGATCACGGCGGGACAAGACTATCTACGGTAGCGACAAAGATCATTTCACACCATTATGTTCACGGCGGGACAAGATTATCTACGGTAGCGACAAAGACCATTTCACACCATTATGATCACAGCGGGACAAGACTATCTACGGTAGCGACAAAGACCATTTCACAAAATTATGATCACTGCGGGACAAGACTATCTACGGTAGCGACAAAGACCATTTCACACCATTATGATCACGGCGGGACAAGACTATCTACGGTAGCGACAAAGACTATCTCACGATAGCGACACAGACCGCTGACGGTAGAAACCATTTCACGGCGGTACAAAGAACATCTAGAGGCATAGATCCTCATAAGCCCCCGTATGCTACTTATGCACTTCAATCCAGACCAAAAAGGTGACTGCCAAGCGTGTAATATGCAAAGAAGCACCCAACGGAGAAAGAAACACGCTTAGAAAAGACGGGTACAACACAATTTATTAATATTTCGGGTAAATACCCTTTGTCAAAATAGACAAACAAACAAACAGAGAGATTAGCCGCTACTTATCTTCATTGGCAGAAGGAATGTGGCAACTGAAGGAGGTGACGTAAAATAAAAGAAAAGGAAGAACAAAAGTGCGGAAAAAGTAAAAATGACGTCAACGAAAAATCGTAAGAGAGAGACTCGGAAAGAATCTGAACACGAGAGACAAGAGTGTGTCCAAGCACGTGCAGGAGCGAGCGAAAGAAAAGGCGTGTAGATGAGGCCAGAGAAAGAGAGAGAGAGAGCGAGACGGAGAGAGAGAAAGAGAGCGAGACGGAGAGAGAGAAAGAGAGAGAGAACGAACGGGGAGTACCCTTGGGCACGAAGTAGGCTGAGTGTCTAATACACAAAGCCTGCTAAACACTAACCCGAAGGCAAACTTTATATCACCTTCAAGTTGAGGACTACCTCGGGGAAAAACGGGAGGACCCCGGGAAAAAAAAACCCAGCATTTAGCACGGTACACAACAAGTAATAAGTCATGAAAACAAAGCAAATAATCAAATTCAGTAAGAGAATATTGGTATAAGTGGAGAGTAGGTAGTTGTGAAACCGTCTTCAAGGGTAACTAAAAAAATATAAGGGGGAGGGGGAGAGAGAGAGAGACGGGGGCGGAGAGGGGGGAGGGGGGTGGGGGGAAAGGAGGAAGGAGGAAGGGGAAGAAGGGAAAAGGAAAAAGCGTAAAGAGAGAAAGAGGACTAGAGAGAAGTGGTAAAGGGGGTAGGGGGGGGGGGAGAAAAAGGGAGAGAGGTAGAAGGAGAGAGAGGGGAAAAAATATAAAAAAAATAAAAAAAATAAAAAATAAAATAAAAAAATAAAAATAAAAAAGGGGGTGGGGTGGGGGCGGAAGACAACCAGCCAGAGCCACCAACCCCACCCAACAGGCACCCACCAGCCCACAGAAAAACACACAGGCACGCAACAAGACGACCACATACATCCCCAAAGGATGCAGACGATCGCCTCGCCCCAAAACCGCGTATCAAACCGTGAGCCGGAGACCCGGCGCCCGACAGGGAAGGGCAAGGGATCCAACTAAACGTTCGGCCAGCGCTGAGAAAGTCCCCAAGGGAAATGTACATATCAACCAGCGCCAACCTCACCTAACTGGTTAGTGAGTAGTAAAACAGTGAGGTAAAGTAGCAGACACAAGCAAGGTAAAAAATGTTAATCTTTCATATTCATCCCGAGTGGCGCCACAGTGCCCAGTTTATTAATCAGAAATTTTTCACGGTCTTTCCTGGCCCAGACATTACTGGCTTGCATACGCCAGAGGCCTTTAACCCGAATGTCCGAGACGGAGTGGTCGGCCTGATTGAAATGTCGTCCGACCGGTCTGTTGTATTGGTACTTGACAGACTGAAGATGTTCTTTGAAACGGTCGTTGATGGTTCTTTCCGTCTCTCCAACATAGAGTTGGCCGCATTTCACACAGGAGATGACATAAATCACGTTGGTGGTTTGACACGTGAAGTATCTGTCTATGTTGAATTTGTAACGTGGACCATTCACCACGGTGGAAGGGCAAATAAAAGGACACGTCTTGCAATTAGGAACATTGCACGGAGTGGAGCCGGAGGGTCTGGTGGTATGACGAGGCTTGAGAGTAGAGCGAACAAGCATGTCCCGCAAATTAATATCCCTCTTGAAAGCTACCAACGGAGGTTCAGAAAAGATAGCAGCAGATTCAGTCTTGACTGGATGACAAAAGACCCCAGTTAGAAAGAAGGATTTTACGCACCGGATTGGTGTGGGGATGGTAGATCATGGTTACGATAGGCCTGTCACTATCAGCGGTAGGTTTAGTCTGCAGTGTACTCGCGCGACTAAGTTTTTGAACCGTTTGGAGAGATCCTTGAACAACAGTATGTGGGTAATGTCTGTCGATGAAAAATCCAGCCATTTCTTTGGATTGAACATCAAAATCTGATTCTTCGGAACATATTCTTTTTAGCCGAAGAAACTGGGAATAAGGGATGCTGTTTTTAGTTTTGGGGTTGTGAGAAGATCGGTAGTCGAGGTAGGAATGTGAGTCGGTAGGTTTGTAATGTATTGAAGTTTTCAACATTCCGCAGTCAATCCTGATGTTCATGTCCAGAAAGTCGACTGAAGTAGCTGATATAGTGTATGTGAACTTGATGGATGGGTAGAAGTCCTGCACGAAGTGAATGAAGTCTAAAAGTGCAGCTTGGGTCATGTGTGTAGCTCCTAAACCGTCATCGATGTAGCGTTTATACATCTCAGGGACAGGCCCGGTGTATTGCTGAAGAATCTGTTGCTCAAGGAAACCCATGAAAAGGCAAGCATAGCTGGGTCCCATTTTTGTGCCCATCGCTACGCCACTGCACTGAGCGAAGGTGACGCCATCAAAGGTGAAACTGTTAAGAGAGAGAACCAATTCAGCCAGACGTAGAAGTTTATGAGTAGGAGGTTGTTTATGACTTCTTTGGTTGAGGAAGTATGCAAGTGCAGTGAGGCCGTCATTGTGCGGTATAACAGTATATAGTGAAGTGACATCAAGGGAAAACAACAGTTCAGGTTTGAAAAGTTGTTTCTGGTTGACTTGGTCTATGATCTCTAGAGCATGGTTGGTGTCTTTAATGTAGGTAGGTAGAGACTGGACAAAGGGTTGGAAGATGATGTCCAGGTATTCGGAGATGTGTTCAGTGGGACAGCTGCAAGCTGACACTATGGGGCGGCCGGGATTGTTGAGTTTGTGAATTTTTGGGAGAAGGTAAAAGTTAGGTTGCTTAGGCCGCTACATTAAAGACATCAACCATGCTCTAGAGATCATAGACCAAGTCAACCAGAAACAACTTTTCAAACCTGAACTGTTGTTTTCCCTTGATGTCACTTCACTATATACTGTTATACCGCACAATGACGGCCTCACTGCACTTGCATACTTCCTCAACCAAAGAAGTCATAAACAACCTCCTACTCATACACTTCTACGTCTGGCTGAATTGGTTCTCTCTCTTAACAGTTTCACCTTTGATGGCGTCACCTTCGCTCAGTGCAGTGGCGTAGCGATGGGCACAAAAATGGGACCCAGCTATGCTTGCCTTTTCATGGGTTTCCTTGAGCAACAGATTCTTCAGCAATACACCGGGCCTGTCCCTGAGATGTATAAACGCTACATCGATGACGGTTTAGGAGCTACACACATGACCCAAGCTGCACTTTTAGACTTCATTCACTTCGTGCAGGACTTCTACCCATCCATCAAGTTCACATACACTATATCAGCTACTTCAGTCGACTTTCTATCAGGATTGACTGCGGAATGTTGAAAACTTCAATACATTACAAACCTACCGACTCACATTCCTACCTCGACTACCGATCTTCTCACAACCCCAAAACTAAAAACAGCATCCCTTATTCCCAGTTTCTTCGGCTAAAAAGAATATGTTCCGAAGAATCAGATTTTGATGTTCAATCCAAAGAAATGGCTGGATTTTTCATCGACAGACATTACCCACATACTGTTGTTCAAGGATCTCTCCAAACGGTTCAAAAAACTTAGTCGCGCGAGTACACTGCAGACTAAACCTACCGCTGATAGTGACAGGCCTATCGTAACCATGATCTACCATCCCCACACCAATCCGGTGCGTAAAATCCTTCTTTCTAACTGGGGTCTTTTGTCATCCAGTCAAGAATCTGCTGCTATCTTTTCTGAACCTCCGTTGGTAGCTTTCAAGAGGGATATTAATTTGCGGGACATGCTTGTTCGCTCTACTCTCAAGCCTCGTCATACCACCAGACCCTCCGGCTCCACTCCGTGCAATGTTCCTAATTGCAAGACGTGTCCTTTTATTTGCCCTTCCACCGTGGTGAATGGTCCACGTTACAAATTCAACATAGACAGATACTTCACGTGTCAAACCACCAACGTGATTTATGTCATCTCCTGTGTGAAATGCGGCCAACTCTATGTTGGAGAGACGGAAAGAACCATCAACGACCGTTTCAAAGAACATCTTCAGTCTGTCAAGTACCAATACAACAGACCGGTCGGACGACATTTCAATCAGGCCGACCACTCCGTCTCGGACATTCGGGTTAATGGCCTCTGGCTTATGCAAGCCAGTAATGTCTGGGCCAGGAAAGACCGTGAAAAATTTCTGATTAATAAACTGGGCACTGTGGCGCCACTCGGGATGAATATGAAAGATTAACATTTTTTACCTTGCTTGTGTCTGCTACTTTACCTCACTGTTTTACTACTCATTAACCAGTTAGGTGAGGTTGGCGCTGGTTGATATGTACATTTCCCTTAGGGACTTTCTCAGCGCTGGCCGAACGTTTAGTTGGATCCCTTGCCCTTCCCTGTCGGGCGCCGGGTCTCCGGCTCACGGTTTGATACGCGGTTTTGGGGCGAGGCGATCGTCTGCATCCTTTGGGGATGTATGTGGTCGTCTTGTTGCGTGCCTGTGTGTTTTTCTGTGGGCTGGTGGGTGCCTGTTGGGTGGGGTTGGCTGGCTGGCTGGTTGTCTTCCGCCCCCACCCCACCCCCTTTTTTTATTTTTATTTTTTTTATTTTATTTTTTATTTTTTTTATTTTTTTATTTTTTCCCCTCTCTCTCCTTCTACCTCTCTCCCTTTTTCTCCCCCCCCCCTACCCCCTTTACCACTTCTCTCTAGCCCTCTTTCTCTCTTTACGCTTTTTCCTTTTCCCTTCTTCCCCTTCCTCCTTCCTCCTTCCCCCCCCCCCCTCCTCTCCCCCCCCCCGCCCCCGTCTCTCTCTCTCCCCCCCCCCCCCTTATATTTTTTTAGTTACCCTTGAAGACGGTTTCACAACTACCTACTCTCCACTTATACCAATATTCTCTTACTGAATTTGATTATTTGCTTTGTTTTCATGACTTATTACTTGTTGTGTACCGTGCTAAATGCTGGGGGTCCTCCCGTTTTTCCCCGAGGTAGTCCTCAACTTGAAGGTGATATAAAGTTTGCCTTAGTTCGGGTTAGTGTTTAGCGGGCTTTGTGTATTAGACACTCAGCCTACTTCGTGCCCAAGGGTACTCCCCGTTCGTTCTCTCTCTCTTTCCGCCTCTCTCTCCGTCTCGCTCTCTTTCTCTCTCTCCGTCTCGCTCTCTCTCTCTCTCTTTCTCTGGCCTCATCTACACGCCTTTTCTTTCGCTCGCTCCTGCACGTGCTTGCACAAACTCTTGTCTCTCGTGTTCAGATTCTTTCCGAGTCTCTCTCTTACGATTTTTCATTGACGTCATTTTTACTTTTCCGCACTTTTGTTCTTCCTTTTCTTTTATTTTACGTCACCTCCTTCAGTTGCCACATTCCTTCTGCCAATGAAGATAAGTAGCGGCTAATCTCTCTGTTTGTTTGTTTGTCTATTTTGACAAAGGGTATTTACCCGAAATATTAATAAATTGTGTTGTACCCGTCTTTTCTAAGCGTGTTTCTTTCTCCGTTGGGTACTTCTTTACTTATGCCCTTGTCATGATTTGTGTGTTACAAAACCCAGCAACAAGAGAGCGGAAGAAGCAGCGATCAGTAAAAAACAGATTTGTCAGTGATTCGTACTGGCAAAGGTGCCGGACATACAAAGATTTAAAAGCTTTTTGAAGAGTAGTAGTGTCTTTTTTATAAGCATACATCTTATTTATTTAGTTTATGTTATACATTTAGATGTGAGCATCGGTTTCAAAGTATGATCCCTTTAACACAGAGTCGAGAGACCAGTACTGTTATCCTGTGCACGTGTGTGTGTGTGTGTGTGTGTGTGTGTGTGTGTGTGTGTGTGTGTGTGTGTGATGGTGTGTGTGTGTGTGTGTGTGTGTGTGTGCCTTGTGTGTGTGCCTTGTGTGTGTGTGTGTGTGTGTGTGTGTGTGTGTGTGTGTGTGTGTGTGTGTGTGTCAGTGTGTGTGTGTGTGTGTGTGTGTTGTTTTCTTTCTTTGTTCACAATATGAGTTTTGTCTTGTATAATCATGCGCACATGACTGGCAGTGACCTTAGTAACGACAAGTATTATTTTGATGTATCTTTGTGGGTTTGTTTTTTTTTTTTTTTTTTTTTTCATTTTCTATGACTACCAGGTATCGTTGGAAAACATTGGCGAGCCCAGACATTGCTCCACATCTTGCAGAAGACGCGTGTTGAGAGATTGCTCCGGGCCACACCAATATCGCACAGAAGACTCGTCGCTTTGGACACACGGGTTAGTATATGTGTTTTATTTGTGTGTGTGTGTATGTGTATGTGTGCATGTTTACCATCACCTTTTCTTAACCCCGCCTGAATAGAACTCATCTTTGTCATCATATCTACAGAGGGAGGCTCTTACAACCGTACCCAAGTAGCAAGATGTCTTCGGGCACACGACGGCCGCTGTTCGCGGGCCCACGGCGGGCGTCGTGCGCTCTAGGACCTTTGCATACTGGGTATTGCACAGGCATTTGCAACTGTGCGCAGTTAGTAATGTAATCATATGACTGTTTACGGAGACATCATTTCAAGACTGACCCTACCCCTTGAGATGAAGAGCACCACCCCCCCCCCCCCCCCCCCCCCCCCACGGGACAAAATCTTCAGTTTTCTGAGAGAGTCAAATATTTCTTCAGCAAGATTCGAGTATTTGTAGAACATATGAATTTTTTTATTTATTGTTTTGGCTTTTTCAAGAGGCTGTAAAAGTCCTTGAAGACTATGCTGTTCCGGCATTTTAACTTGAGATATTTGTAAAATATATTTACATGTCTTAAGACCTTTCTTTTCAAGTTTTTGTTTTAGTCTGGCTGATTTTCCACGCCGCAAGATGGCCTTAAGCACCTGCTCGGCGTTACACCCAAATAACTAACACTTGTACAAGCTGCTGGGTTCAAGAAAACAGCGTCCATAATGTTGGTGTTTAAGTGTACAACTGACAGATTTCGTCATCATTATGTTGCAGGACACATCAACCCCGAGGCATTTTGGAAATTATCGGAAACACTTTAAAGCCATGTTCACATAACATGACAATCAAAATTTAAGTTGTTTGTTTGGGGGAGCGGGTGGAGATAAAAAAAAAAAAAAAAAAAAATGGAAAGACATCAATCTTATCCACGAATACATGTACTAACTTTTCCCATTTAACGGCAGAACATGTAACAGTCGATAATGTAATAACCGAGGCTTTACGGTCGTATTATTTGCGAGACTAGACTGAAATGAAACACTGTATCAAGCGCCATTTCTCACTTCTATCGATACTGTATTTAGGGTAAAGGTCAACGTGACATTCATCTTGATTGCAGCGTTCGAAGCGAACGCTTTCTAAAAGTGTTAAAGGTCAAGGTATGCTCACACAAGGGTGAGCATACTCAAACTTGGCAACCTGTAAGCGTTTGGAGACCGATCCAGGAAAAATGATAGTAACTAAAACAGTAAGTGTTAATTTTTTACAAGCAATAAACTTAGATTTACTTATAAGTGCTTTATTTTAATGCAATATTATTTCAATGTTATGTTTTCAAGTACACCTTAAAATATTGTTTTATAATACAAAATTAACAGTCCTACTAAAATAGACAAAAACATAAATAATATTTTTTAATAAATACAAAAGCTTATAGGTAAGGGAAGTAACTCAAGTAAAGTTATCGTCCATGTTTGAACTGTAGCCACGGTGGCGCCGTGGTACTGCATCACGGTGCTGCTGACGTCCTTTCCCTAACTTTATTGACAGGACACATGCCTGGTTTATTTTAGCCAATCGCATGTCGCGATATAATTAGAACAGCACATGGTATCTGACCGGCGTACCACGGCCAAACACACGGCGACAGGCGAGTCGACTTTTGTAGTTGCAAGTGCCAGGCTGAGTTTTTTTTTTTTTTCTTTTGTTTTTTTTTTTTCTCCCATCCAAAATCCTTTCAGACTAGGACCGAAAATATTATGTTTCGGTAATCAGTGTCCTGTCAGGTGCATAGGTATAAAATTTAAATATTTTCAGGGCGGGAAATATTACTAGAAAGCACATTTCTCGGTATCAGCTCATTTGGTCGGCCTACTACATTGACGATCCAACAACTGAACGATCATAGTAACACCGACTGTAGTACGGACTAGAAACACACACAACAGCGTTAAACACTATTCTAAACGGGGAAGACCGTCAATCTTATCCACGCATCTCAGTGACGTAGGGGCCTGACCCCCTCCTACCCCTCAAAAAAAGAAAAAAAAGAAAAAAAAAAAAAAAAAGAGACGACGGCCAGAGTACCCCTTGCTACCACCCCCACTCGCAGTATTTTGGGAGAAAAAAACAACAACATGAATTGGAGGGAACACAATTGTGTGCGAGAAAAATAATAAAATCGTATTTTTGCCTAGTCCATTTGAGCAAAGTTTGCCTCATGTTTTTCATTTGAACAATACATATTTGAGAACAACATAAAGAACAAACAGTTATCAAACTTGGTCCGAAATTTAGTTGGCTTTAAAACCAACGGTTTAGCCACTACCCTCGAGAGATCATATATATATTCTTTACTTTTAAACAAAGGCGTCGCCCAAAGCCCAAAATGCACTCAATCAGATTAGTTCAAAGGGATGTAATTTTTTTTTTCTCCCGCAGCGGATTGCGGGGCGCCTGGGGTTGATTGATTAGTTCCGTGTTTAACGTCCACGGTACCGGAGTGATAATGGACGGCCCTGACGGGCGGGTTATGGGGGGGGGGGGGGGGGGGCAGGGAAATCTATTGCCTATGGAGTACGACCTGAACACTGATCAACTCAGGCGCACTCCAACTGTGCCACTTTGATTTACCAGGACCTTTCAACCTATTGCCGAACACTGAATCCGTTTTTTTTCCCCTGGATTGTGAGTCCAGCTACCGGGGCCGGGACGGGATACGAGCCCACGACCCGGCAATTCGGCCCTTCGCTCTCCTGCTCCGACGTTTAACCGCCTGAGCTATTTCGGACTCTGCGCCTGTGGTACAGTACTGCTTTATGTAGTAGGTGTTCAGTGGAAGGCTCAAAATGATAGGTCTGTCATTCCTTCTCTCCCACTACCCTCTCTTTCTAGATCTAGTGAGCGATGCAGTCACAAAAAAGGCAGCTGATATCCTGATGGCATAATGTAAGCTTACCAGCCTGGAATTCCATGGCATTAGCACAGCAGAACATTCTCACAAACCATGGGGAATCACTCAGCGCTGGACAGACAAACAGTTAGATCCCCTGCCCCCGCCTATCAGGCACCCAATTGCCAGCCCACAGAGAAATACGCAGGTATAGAATAAGACGATCATTTGCATTCTCCAGAGAATGCAAATGATCGTCTTATTCTATACCTGCGTATTTCTCTGTGGGCTGGCGATTGCCCGGGGTGCCCGATAGGCGGGGCAGGGGATCTAACTGTTTGTCTGTCCAGCGCTGAGTGATTCCCCTTGGTTTGTGTACAATTCTGCCAGCGCTAGCCTCACCTATCTGGTTTGTGAGAACATTCTCAGAATTGAAATGAAAAATTATATATAATACAAAATAAAACTCCTACTATACTACGTGGTTTATATGGATTATGTCTTCAAATTCTAAGTATATGGAATATATACATGATGTATGTATATATATATATATATATATATATATATATATATATATATATATATATATATATATATATATATATATATATATATATATATATATATATATATATATATATAAACGAAGATCAAAGTCACTGGGACTGAACATTATATATATATATATAATATATAAACCTAATATCATAGTCATGACCTGAAATTATATATATATATATATATATATATATATATATATATATATATATATATATATATATATATATATATATATATATATATATATATATATTATGTTCAGGTCCCAGTGACTTTGATCTTCGGTTCAAACCGGTCGGCTAAACAAGTCGGGAAATGTGTGGCAGTGAGTGCACACGTTTTTTAGTCCGGCCCGATCACCTACCGATTCGAAAACTGATCGGGAATCGGCCTCAAAACCAGGCTTGCGTAGCGGGGCCTTAACTGACAGATGTACGTTAGCACAGAATGGCTGCTCAATTTCGCCCAGAATACAAGGTTGTTGTTGTTTTTTTCATAACCAGCGCACAAAACCTGCACTCCTTGCAATGCTCCATGCAGTTAGAAAAAAAAGTAAAAGATCGCGCAAGATCTTTTTATTATATAATGTAGGCTACTGGTATGTCTTGCAGTAATTTTTACTCCATTTTGCCCCAAGGTCGCATTTCCCAAAGTTTAGAGGAGTCACCTAACGACTATGCACCGGTTGCCAACAGGTGCCAAGCTAATAATAATAATAATAATAATAATAATAATAATAATAAGAAGAATAAGAAGAAGAATACCGGTTATAATACCGCTTTACCCAATTCTGCGAATCGGCTCAAAGCGCCGCGAACTGAACCCGCCAACACGCACGCTCACGTCAGTGACACACACACACATACACTCTGAAGACAAACACAGTACAAGACAAACACAGGACATTAAAATTGTACGTGGTGCTAAGGGTTCATCTCAGCTACTGAGGTTTCGGAAATTTTGATCGCTTGTATTTGAAATAATAAAGTGGCCTGAAACCGGTACCACAGTGATGGGGGAGGAAGAGCCGGAGTGCCCGGAGAAAGAACCCCCGACGGTCCGCCCGAATTAACAGTGATACTTAGTAGAGGAGAATGAAGTCCAACGCCGGAACCCGGTGTCGAACCTCGCACCTTTAGCATTGGTGGCAGGCACCTTAACCACTGCGCCACAGACCACCCCACTACCCTTCAGTTACCACGTCGATCCATCTCCCGCTGTAATGCGTCGGGGGCTGAATGAGTTCACTTATATAGACTGACAAATTAAAGCCTTTGTGTTCTTCTTTCTAGTTTCTGTGTACGTCAGTAGGAAAGTTCCTCCGTTGAAAAGTCTTAGTTTAGACAAGACATTATTGGCAACCCTTTGTTTCGTCGAATTTTAGCAGTCGAAGCCCTCTGAGCAGATCGCTTCTGCCAAATTGCGTAATCACCGATCTTTAAAGAAACACTAGTCTCTCCTTTTACGTTTTGGTGAGCACAGAAAATCGTAAAATGTAACTCATTCAGCCCGACGGCCGCCACGGTATTTTCCAAAGTGTGGAAGTGTTATCTAATGACTATGCACCAGTTGCAGGAGATGGATCGACTATGATAATTCAAGGGCAGTGCCAGATTAGCTTGGCGCCGACAGGTGCCATGCTAATCTGACACTATCCTTGAATTATCATGGTTGACCCATCTCCTGCTGTAGTCGGTGTCAGGGCTGAACATGGGTTAAGGTCGATGCAGTTAGCGAAGCTAGATATTGAATCACGTGTAGAGCTGCATCGCCCCCCTTCCCTCCCGCCCCTTCCCCCCGAAAAAACAAACAAACAAACAAACAAAACAAAAACAAACAAAGACATTTTTGAATGTCAACGTTTAATATTCATCAAAATTTTTAAGCGGCGCCTACTCCAGGCAGCAAAGGATTGCTATTTTGAAAAGTCTGCTTTTATAACTGTTCTTAGCGGGTCTTATACTAATGCTGGACAAAAAGGCTAAATTAAATGTTATGAAGTTTGAATGTCATAAAATTACGGACTTTTCTGCTCTTCTCCTCCGGCTTTGTGCGCAGGAAAGTTTCCTCCGTTCAGCTCAAAAGGCAGTGGGAAGGAAACCTCCGTTCAGCTCAAAAGGCAGTGGGAAGGAAACCTCCGTTCAGCTCAAAAGGCAGTGGGAAGGAAACCTCCGTTCGGCTCAAAAGGCAGTGGGAAGGAAACCTCCGTTCGGCTCAAAAGGCAGTGGGAAGGAAACCTCCGTTCGGCTCAAAAGGCAGTGGGAAGGAAACCTCCGTTCGGCTCAAAAGGCAGTGGGAAGGAAACCTCCGTTCGGCTCAAAAGGCAGTGGGAAGGAAACCTCCGTTCGGCTCAAAAGGCAGTGGCAAGGAAACCTCCGTTCAGCTCAAAAGGCAGTGGGAAGGAAACCTCCGTTCAGCTCAAAAGGCAGTGGGAAGGAAACCTCCGTTCAGCTCAAAAGGCAGTGGGAAGGAAACCTCCGTTCAGCTCAAAAGGCAGTGAGAAGGAAACCTCCGTTCAGCTCAAAAGGCAGTGGGAAGGAAACCTCCGGTGGGTGTGCCTACGCACATGGATTGAGAAACTGCGAAAAGAAGTGTAGAAAATTCCTAGCTGAGGCAAGATGACATTGAGAACCATTTGTAGCAGCGATTTTAGCAATGAAATATGTCATACACGAGATTTTCCAGTCACAACGAACTTGTGTCAGATATTTGAGATTTTCCAATAGATGTTGCTCGGAAATCAGAATTAGGGTCAAAATTGCACATATTTGACAACAGCTAGTGGATTAAAAGCCCGGACAAACATGCGATATCGCATGTTTGTCCGGGCTTTTAATCCACTGTATACGTCAAAAGAGGCGTAGTCAGTTTTGACCTACTTCTGGAAATCGTCCATTATACCGAAGCGGTTTAGTCTGCGACATTTTCTCTGAAATTTGAACTCGGTGCACCATCTGACCACTCCTCAGGGCGTCATTGACGGAGTCGTTCATTTCAATTTGTTCACACGAGTTCTCAGCCACAGGAAGTGTGTTGTCGTCAGCTCTTGTATATTTTTCACCCGGCCCCTGCACCTACCGCCTATGATGCGTTGGCTCTCGGTGTAGACACATACATGCACATACACACGTATTTACAAACAAACAAACAAACTACAAAAATAAACAAATAAACAACAATAATCAGAAATAAATAAAATGTCTGCTCGTGACAATATACCTTCACCGAGTCATACAACTGATTTCAGTTTAGAGTTACATTGACCCGATAAAGTGAATGGATGAACGGATGGATGGATGGTGATTGGCTGACTGACTGATTGATTGATCGATTATTTGATTGTTGCAATTAATAAGCTAGTAACACTACAAATTCCCGCGTTGCAATTACAGCCGCGCAAATAATAGAAACACTCTCCACAAGCACTGACGTTTGCGCACGCGGAGGCCGACTGAATTCCCAATAACGAATTGAACCGGGTGCACGTCAAACCACTCCCGGGTATTTCTCAATCGCACATTAATTTTTTGTTCACACAGCCGTTCGACACTTGTGTCAGTTCCCGAGGTGAGGAACACACAAAACACGTCTGTGAAGCAATAGTTCCGCGCAAATAATTTCATTTGCAAGAGAAACAGATTCGCATGAGCCCCTGCATGCAGGGCCGGCTCATTAGTGAGAACACGTTCCTCAGTCTTGCTGAAAGAGATCAATCGCATTTAGATCAGTCACGGTAGACTGTCTATGTCTATCCCTCTGCATGAGGCACAGATTTTCAAGAACTCTTGCAGCCGGCAGGTTCTCATGAAAATATGTTCTTTTTACGGCAAAGAGATCTGGCCTATGTGATTGTGTGTGCGTGTGTGTGATGATGGTTTGGTCTGCATTATATGGTTTTGTTATGTGTGTTTTAGTTGTATGTGCGTGCGTAGATTAGAAGTGCATAGATTAGACTGTTTTAAAGGTAGTGAGATTCTGCATATATACATTTTTTGTAACGCGCTTAGAGCCCACTGCTCCTGGGCCGATTCAGCGCGATATAAATGCTCTTTATTATTATTATTATTATTATTATTATATTATTATTATTATTATTATTATTGGCCTGAAACGACTGAAGAAAATTGTCGTCTGCGCTCAAAGTTCTTCGCAAAACTTGCATACACATTCCAAAACAGGCACAGAGCCTCATGAACCCGTGCCTCCAGGCGCTCATGAGAATCTACGCTGGCCACTTGTCGCAAAAAAGTGTCACTGCCGCTATTCGTCTCAAACCGGTCCGGGACATCATGCACAGACGCGTTTCCGATCGGATCCGCCGGCAATAGCATAGATTGTCATAAGCTTCTTCAGGGGCCTGCTGGTGCTATGAGAATCTATAACATCTTCCTCGTGCCCATTTACCTCCTCGTAATGTGAAAGTCACCGCAGTTTATGAGGTCAGGAAATGACAGCACTCTCACTCCGCTGCGGAAAAAGGCATTCCGACCCCGACCGCGACTTTCCAATCCGACGACGTAGGCAAAACTCGAACGTGCCGGTCTGCACGCAGATAGTCTGAAGAGCATTTCCGCGGAGTGCATCCACAAGGGTAGTCAACAGCTAAAAGTGTGAAATTCGGCGAATAAAATGATTTTAGGGGGCGGTGTGGCACCCTATGATGACGAGGGCGGGTAAAAACATTTTCAGTATGGCCAATGTATCCGGAACAATATAGTAGCTTCATGTTCAGTGCAATAATATATCACATATGATTTTTTTCGACCAAAATGCAGTTTGCTTTTCTTCAGAAAAGAAACTTTAAAAAAAGTAAACTTTTTTCCATGCTTTATATAAGAGCATGTAAAAAATAGCATTTTTGTACCAACGAGCATTTGTGTGTGTGTGTGTGTGTGTGTGTGTGTGTGTGTGTGTGTGCGTGCGTGCGTGCGTGCGTGCGTGCGTGCGTGCGTGCGTGCGTGCGTGTGTGTGTGTGTGTGTGTGTGTGTATGGAGGTACTAATGCACATTGCTGCGAGCGCGCATAAAGTACGAAAAAAGGTCCGCTGCGCAGCGCAAGGACTGAGTATGCGTGTGTACCTCGAAAGTATACCTTTTCAGTGCCGGCTGCTAGCGTCCGATGCTAGCGGTTACAAAGTATACTTCGCACTAAGCCATACTTTGAAAGTATACTTTGCTTGATGGCTGCGTACGGGGACAAAGTATCTTTTCAAAGTGAACTTTGAGCATGGAGACAACGTGGTTCGTACGGCGTCTGAGCATCACGACTGACCGGGCCAGAACTGATTGTGATTAATAAGCATTGTTTTAATGGAGATTAAAAAAAAAAAAACACTTATGTGTAAATTTTCTGAGCGTCAAATGAGCTTTTGTTGACTTGCTGACTGTTAGAAATTGGCAAATGCAGTAACTTCCCTATTTATATGACCCATAATCAAACTTCGACCTTTGACCTCCATCTGTCGCGTCTGCGAAGCTTACACAATACGTTAGAAATGCCGGAATCAGATTTGAGTCTTTGGATTTTACAACTGTCGGGTATGGTGGGTTGGATGGTACAAACAGGAAACTAGCCTCATAAAAATACAAATAAAAACTCAGCCTGGGAACTGACAAGATATATATATTGGGAAGGGGGTGGGGGGGGGGGGTGCGGGGGGGGGGGGTGCTCGAGGATACGCGTCTATTTACCGCAGTTACCCGAGAGGTCTCCTAATTTTGTGCATGTAATTTTTCAAAGAGAAGTTTTATGTCATGTTGGCGTACATTTATCCAGTGCTAATTTGTACATTATCCAGTGTTAATCTATTCAACTATGGCAGCACAGTCACTGACTTTACCTCTGATGAATCTGCGACAGAAACCGTGAAATAAAGTACTGCCGAGCCTCCAGTGAAAATAAAACTGAAAAAAGGAAGTTGACCTGCTCTTTACTGACCTGCAAACATATCTAGATGCTAATCGCTTTATATATATACTTGCCGTCATCCCGTTTGTGTAATCTTGGGTTTTTGTATTTTTCAAGGGACGTCATTCCGTTAACGCCTGAACACTCGGCCGTTTTGTCATCTCATTTTCATGGATATTCCCCTTCGTTTTGGCTCAGGTAAGTTAAAAAAGAATGTGTCAGTTTCCTTCAAATCACCCATTTTTGCTCAATCTTAGCTGCAAACGCATGCTACGCCCAGGTCAGCGGGCGAGGGAGATCTTGCGAAGATTCGGATTTGATGTATTAGCTTACTGCTTAGTCTCCTTGTTTGAAACATTTGGCTGCCTACTTTTTAATTTAAGCGTTGTGTTTTGGCTTATTCGCTGCTGTAGTACTTTGTATGACTGGTACTGTGGTAGTAACTGTGGTATCAGATTGTAGGGACTGTGTGTTGTGCAATTTTTGATGTTGATTATCACTCTTGTTTCAGATTTCACCAGCGATGCATACTATGCCTATCACCTTTTTCTCAAAGAGTTGAAAGACATAAGCAAGGGTAAGACATGCATATATAACTACATTAGTATAAAGAAACATTCATCGTTGTGCCATTGTTGTTGTTTCTTGTTGCTGCTAGTAGTTTTCAGCAAACTGTATGTCACAGGGCCTGTCCTTTGGCAGTGTCCTGCTAAAATTTAATTTGTTATTATGTACATGGTGCCACTGAGTCACTGCGTATCTCAGCCGATTCTACCATTCATGAAATATTGTAAAAGCTGTATTTGGAGGGGGTGATGAAAGTCAGCAAGATTTAACAAGAAAGGTAAAGCCACTATAGCTCACATGGACGACCAGTCTGTAATATATGTGTGACCTTTGTGACGATAAGTAAAGGGCTGGCTTCCGCACCAGCAAAATCATGATGTTTTTTCAAAATGTAAGCATGTTCCACACATCTGTCAACCCCACCCCCTCCCCCCCCCCCCCCCCCACTCCCCCCGCCAGCATCGGCTACCTTTGTGCCAAGTAATGATTGAAAAATTTTGAAATGGCATTTTACACACATTTGTCTGACTGTGAGTGTGACCCTTGATCTTTCCGAATGGTCATCCAAATTAGTATTCATAGATCGGTCTTACCATCAGGTATCTCTGTACCAAATTTGGGTTTGAACTGAAGTTGGCAATAGTATTTGAGAAAGAAAAAAAAAAACATCTTTTATCAAATAATTATGGCTATTTTAAACCTATTTCCTGAGCTCTTGTGACCCTTGACTTTTCCAAAGAATCAACCAAATTAGTATGCATAGAATTAGAAGGGTCTTCCCATCAGGTACCTCTGTAGCAAGTTTGGGTTTGAAGTTGTGAATATGATTTGAGAAAAAACATCTTTTGTCAAAATATGACTATTTTGAACCTATTTCCTGAGCTCTTGTGACCCTTGACCTTTCCGAGGGGTCATCCAGATTAGTATGCTTAGAAAGGTCTTACCATCAGGTATCTTTGTATCAAGTTTGGGTTTGAAGTTGTGAATAGTATTTGTGAAAAAATAAATTATGTCAAAATAATGCTATTTTTGACCTATTCCCTGACGCCTGAGCCCCTGTGACTTTGACTTTGTGAGAGGTCACTCAAATTGGTATGTTTGGAAAAGTCTTGCCACAAAGTATCCTTGGGCCAGGATTGAAAACGGTGGCTTGAATAGTCTCCAAGAAAATGCCAACGTTAAAGTTTATGACGGAGGGACGACCACTGGCCCCAAACATAGACTCACATTTGCTTTGCATGTGAGCCAAAAATTAGCAGCCTAAGAGTAACACTGCAGTTCAGTCGCCTGTCAAATGAAAAATGCTTTTCTAAACTCCAAATATTGGGATTGGTGTTGAAATTTAAGATGCCTGAAAGTTGCCTGTACCATTTGTGAGAAACCAAGGGGGAAGGGTTGACCCTTTTCAGCAACCAGGGAAATTGCCATACAGAGGGATCCAATGCAGCGGGATGAGTATGTTTGAATGCTGTGTACTGCTTTTTTCTCCTCTCTCTATACTATTTCTTTGTCACAGGGACTGGTCTAAAATGCAGAGAAGGTGCTGAGATGTGGTGGATACTGCCTGATGAGGAGAGAGCTGTTTACACCTCTAAAGCAGCTGATGGTCGCCAGCAGAGTGGATGTGATAGACAGCAGCTGCTGAAGAAAATTCAGTGCAATGTAATCTTTCAGTTGTCATTTCATTCTGGGTCTGTCTATTGTTTAAAATAGTCTGAGCTATTACTAAGGGGGCTTTTAATATTCAGGACCTGTAGTATAAAGTTAATTTTGAGTTGTTGCTTTCTTATAAGTTGGTTGGCTTTGCTGTTCTTGTATCAGAGATAAATACAGTTGACATTGTGCTGCTATGAAGTTTCAGTTGTTTTTCAGTAATCAACTAAGAGCGCTCTTGCACTGTTTTTCAGGGACGCAGTGGTAGAAGAATCAGTGGACTCTTAGACCACAGACAGCACAGGCTGGTATATAATATATATATTATATTCATGATTTGATGACTTAGGCATACAAATATGAGACATGTTTGTTTATGTTTTGGGGCCTATCGCATTATATTATAATTTATATGCTGTCTTTTCCAATCTGAATATTGTCGCAATAGTTCATAAAGACATACGTAGCCTATAAACAAAAGCACCTCTTTAATTGTAAACTAATAAAAGTTATTTATGCATCAGCTGCTGTCATTTAGTAGATAAAACAAATGCCCTGCTTCTGAATAAAGAAGAAGTTTTTAGGAAAGCTGTTATTTTGTTTCATGTATATAAATGATCTTTGTTTTTGGTTTAAGTTGCTCGTGTGCAATAGAAAAGTTCATGTGTTTTATGGCCATTGGTCTGTCGGCCATCGTGAAACTTTAATGGTAGCATTTTCTCAGAGACTATTCAAGCCACAGTCTTCAAACCTGCCCATAGATAACTTTGTGGCAAGAATCCAATACTAAAAAGTAGCGTAGTGAAAAAGTCACCGCACTGTTTAGTGGATATATATATTAAATAAGTTATTGGTCGGAGGGGTTCGCTACACAGACCTTTGTAGGCCTGAGGAAGGTCAAAGGAATCATTGTACCCCGAAGGCCTGAGGGGTACAATGATTCCTTTGATCTCTCGAAGGCCTACAAGGGTCCGTGCAGCGAACCCCTCCGACCAATAACGTATTTGTTTTCATTCCTCCACTATTTTCGTAAAAGAAATCAAGAAGACATCTGGGGTTTTTATATCACGGTCACATGGTACGGTTTGCACTAAAGGGTTTTGTTGGATTAGGGGAAATACCATTTCCTGTAATGCATTTGCTTTAATGTCCAAAAGCTGTCTTAAGGTGTTTTGTTTTTTTTTTAGAATCATACTTTTGATGTCATTTGTTTACATTCAAGCTTTGTGGGAAGTTTGGCGAGAAACTGATACTAAAAAGTAGTGTAGTGAAAAAAGTCACCGCACTGTTAGTGGATAGTGTTTTGTTGGATTAGGGCAAGTACGTTCTTTTTAACGATGAGAACAATTTGTCATTACACTTGTAGTTTGGTCATTTGTCTTAGAAGAGCCAAGATGGCTTGTCATTTTACTCTTATTGTGTTTGCTTTGAACTTTTCCTTCTTTTTTTTCAGCTCGGAAAACCTGGACAAGCATTGAGGAGCAGGCAATACAGAATTACTTTGGAAATTATATTGCTAAAGGGGAAACTGTGCCAGACAATTTTTTTAAAGAGATGCTATCATTCTTCGAAGGCAGAACATATGATATGCTAAAGGCCAAGGTAACTCGCATAATGCGACAAAGTAATAAATAGATTTTTAGCATATCACATGTTCTTTCTTCTGAAGTGTGCATGTTTATGGTGACCAAAACTGCTCATAAGTCATCTGTGTGCATTAAGTTTTGGTTCACTTGCAATAGCAAAAGTGATTCTGGGCCATCCATCATCTGTCGTAGATGGTCCGTCTGTTGTCTGTGGTAAACTTTGTCAATTATTTTTAGACTATTTTAGCCATAGACTTCAAACATGGCCCAAAGATGCTTTGTGACAAAATCCTTTTAAGCAATTCAATCTCAGTGACCACTCTGGAAGGTTGAGTTCACAGGGCGTCCAGAAATAGGTAATAAAATAATAAGTAAAAAACAGAAGGCATATTTTCACAAAGGTTCTTTCTCAAATACTTATTTTCAACTTTCAACCCAAACTTTGTACTGAGATACATTATAGTAAAACCTTCTGTTTATACTATTTTGGATGACCCCTCAGGTCAAAGATCACAAGAGCGAAGAGGTCATACTTATGAGCCATAACGGCTTTTCCATTCTTATGTTTTTGTTGCCAAGAAAGTGATAGCTCTCTAGACATTTTTTAATCTGCATTTTTTCCTTACATTTTTGTAATTTGATGTGGTTGCCAAGAAAGTTGTTCTCTGTTCATGTTTAGTCTAGTCTGTTGGAAGTGTTCGCGCATTTTGCTGTTTATACTATTTTGGATGACCACTCGGGTCAAAGATCACAAGAGATCATGCTCATGAGCCATAATGACTTTTCCGTTCTTGTTTTGATTTTGGTGCCAAGAAAGTGGTAGCTCTCTAGTCATTTTTTAATCTGCATTGTTTTCTTACCTTTTTGTAATTTGATGTGTGTGCCAAGAAAGTTGTAGTTCTCTGTTCATGTTTAGTCATGTTTGTAAGTGTTCGTGCATTTTGCTGTGTATACTATTTGGCATGACCACTCGGGTCAAAGATCACAAGAGATCATACTCATGAGCCATAACGGCTTTTCCGTTCTTCTTTTGTTTTTGGTGCCAAAAAGTGGTAGCTCTCTAGTCATTTTTTATCTTCATTTTTTTTCCTTATATTTTTGTAATTTGATGTGTGTGCCAATAAAGTTGTAGTTCTCTGTTCATGTTTAGTCTAGTCTGTTGGAAGTGTTTGTGCATTTTGCTGTATTTTAATACTGTATCATACAGGCTGTCTCAGTTGCTAGCTAGATGGTGTACGTTATCATGTCAGTTGTCAAATAAAATGTTGGACAAAAAATGAAGTTGCTTTGCTGTTAGTATGCTTGTATACATGTACACTCTCTCTGTCTCTCTCTCTTGCTCTTACCCCACCCGGGTCTGCCCTGGGGGACTTGGGTGGGGTTAGGTACTTTTTAGTTCCCAGGGTCACCCTGGTCAGCCCCACAGGGTGGGTTTTCCTTTCTATTCTGGGGCATGTGTTTCTGTCTACCCGAGGTCCATTCATCTGTATTTGCCTTTTTAAAACTCTTCCTAATGTCTGCACTGTCTGTAGCTCTTGATATTGGATTTGTGTTGCCAAATGGTTTTAGCTTTATTTAGGCCACATGTTGTAGGTTTATTTAACGTAGTGGAGCGGCTGGCGACATACATTCAATATTCTGTTTTGTTTTTCCACAAGCAGTGCAGGCACGTCCTGAGAAAGCCTTGTTGCTGTTGGGACGTTAAGCGATGTACAATCAATCTCTTGCTCTGGCTCTCTAGAAATGTCTTTATGTTATCAAAATTAAAGTATTACACGGATAGTGAAACCCGAAATTTGTTCAGTAATGCACACATGTCACATATAAACTACGCATCGACGGTGTGGTATTGTTGCAGTGATGTCCACTTAAAAAAAAAATTCTTTACATAAGAGAATGGCCAAATTAATTCTCCCTGACCCACACTTGGCAATAGAGGAAAAACGCAATAAATCTGCATTCCTATCCCTTCAAACTCACTTTAAACTTGACAAAGTGGTACTGATGTTTAAAGTGTGCAGCCATAGCGCTCCAGAATATCTAATGGATCTGTTTACAAAAATCAGATTCCTGCTATGGGACTATGTGGGCCGTCTTTATATTGTTCCAAAACACCGATTAGATATATTTAAATCCACTTTGTCATTTGCGGGTTTCACATTGTGGAACTACTGATTTTACATCTCTAAATGTGCCCCACTGAGATATATTCACCAAAGCTCGTGCACACTCGGTGCGTGATCCAAATGAGTGCATGCACCCCTGTATTCTAAGAGTTCGTGAAAGCCTCTATACTCTGGGCATGCACCCTTGAAAGATCACACTGCGCACCTTTCGTCGGACTGATTTTGTCAGGTCAGGCCGGCGCCAGTATTGGACTGAGGTTTGTCACAGACAAAAAAACGGGCTCAAAAAAGCAAAAGGCTAGAACTGTTAGCAAAACAAATACTAACTCCGAAAGGTGTTTTGGAAAGAAACAAATACCTGCCGTTAGATAATATATATATATATATATATATATATATATATATATATATATATATATATATATATATATATATATATATATATATATATATATATATATATATATATATATATATGTGTGTGTGTGTGTGTTTTCCTCCCTACGTCACACGACCAGTCACTTCTTAGTGCAAACCGTACCATGTGACCGTGATATAAAAACCCCTGTAGCGAAAAATGGCAGACGTTTTGTACTGCCCTCTCGATGACGCATCTTGGATGCCAGTTTTGTTCTATAAAGGTCGCCAAACGTTCTAAAGTACAAAGTTGACGTAGTGTTGTTCGAAACTGTGACAACAAGCACACTCAGTACTGGTCAGTGACGGCAACGTCATGACTACCGTTGATATTTTAAATGACGTCATAAGTCTATTATGTCATAAATGTACTCCTTTGGCGTCAGTCATGTCTGGCGTGATCCAGGTCGCACGTGTCTTCTTGATTTTTTTTTACGAAAATAGCGGAGTGAAAACAAATACGTTATTGGTCGGAGGGGTTCGCTGCACGGATCCTTGTAGGCTTTCGGGCGGGAGGTCAAAGGAATGTCATTGTACCCCGCACAGGCCTTCGGGGTACAATGATTCCTTTGACTCCTCCCTCAGGCCTACTGACAAAGGTCCGTGTAGCGAACCCCTCCGGCCCGGACCATGAACTCAGTTATAATATAAATCGCTAGTCAGGCAATATTAGGAACGTTGAATGGTTTAACCATTTCAAAGAGGTGTTCAACTGAGTGTGATGAAACCCTGTTAGACTCGGAAAACCCCGATATTGGCGCCTTACCCGAGATAGAGGAGCTCGATGAACCAAAATTATGACCGAAAAGGAGGTGCGATCAGCATTAAGTCGCTTAAATGTCGGTAAAGCCAGCGGTGCGGACGGCATATCAGCAGATATGCCGAAAATCAGCGCCGTAACTATGATAAGTCAGTTTCTCACAAAATACTTTAACACTTTATTTAAAAATGGTACATACCCAAGTATGTGGACGGAGGCTATAATATAGTACTTGGCATTCACCACAAAAAAAGGCGATCGCGAGTCCCCTCATAACTACAAGGGAATCTCCCTCCTTAGCCGGCCTGATTGGGAACTGTGTCTATGCCATCCGTCCTCAATGACCGACTGTACTGGCGGCTGGCATGAGGACACTAATACTGAGTCTAGCAGCTTACGCAATTTCTGCAGAGGTAAGTAGTTCGTCAAACGAGTAACAATGGTTTGCAGGTACTACGAAACGAAAGTACTAATGCCATATAGTTTATGCATGGCAACAATATTTGTCCTTAGGGTGGAGACATTTTTGTAGAAGTGTTTTTCGAAAGCTATTTTTCGATATGAGGGAACCAGTCCTCGTACACGGCCCGGATAAGGTGCAAGACATTTTTCGTGCCGCATAAGATTGAAAATTTCAAGCATACAAGTTACAAGTTTATTCCAGTGAGTAAATTAAAATCATGAGCAAGTAAACATGCATACAAATATACGATAAAATAAGTTTTAAAGTATTATTGTTAATGCGGTAAGCATAGTCGCGTCTTAGTACAGTTAATCACACTGCACATGCAGCCATCAGTTCTGTAAATAGTACTGGTGGCCACATGCACAGGGGCACCAAACTTAAAGGTGAGGCCAAAACTGCCACCTCAAACAAAACGATACCTACAGTACACACATATCAATGATACAGTCAACCTCCATGTGCGTTAGTCGGGACAGGTTTAAAGTATGGGACTGTAAATCTTACAGCGAAATGTCAAAGCCAGTAAGAAAATAATATAACAGCAACAAGTACATGTATTTTGTAAATCACTCAAATAAAATATGAGAACTCATCGAGGCCAATGGTGTTATGATGGGTGATGGAAACACTGAAAGAAATAGTACGTGCACAATATAAAGTATGTGCCTCCCCCCCCCTCCCCCCTTACTTTAAATAGCTGTTCATCACAAAGCATATCTCATTCATTTGATCACTCTGTGTTACCTGTCTCCGTTTTCTTTCTCGTTTTAATCCCCAAATATATGAGTGTCAGTGCTAATGCCAGCTGCTAAGAATCTTGCAGCAAACTGCAATAATGCAGACAAACTGAAATGACTATGCAGCAGCAAAATAGTTCCTCTTTTGTGCAATAGGCTACTGCTAGCAAGATAGGGTTTAATTTTAAACAAAGCATTGCATGAACTTCCAAGCGTGTTCACATTGTGCTGTGTATTTTTTATGTGTGAAGTGTACTGTACCATCAGTGATCACTGATCGAGACTGCATGGCACTGATCGCACATCACAACATAGCTTGCCAGTATAATTGATTTAATTAAGTGTTACAGTATAATAATAATTAATCAAGTTCCAAAACTTTGTTCAACCATGACAGTTACAACCAAGTGGTGTGGCACTCTTTTACAGCATGCAACATGTTGCACTTCGGACATAGGTTTCGAAGATAGCCTTTTTTTTTTTTTTTTTTTTTTTTTTTTTTTTGCTGTGGTGTCGAAATGAAACGGGCAAAGCGATGGTAAAGTGAGTGGAAATAAACGTGACAAACCTTTACCAAGATGTAAAAATGCACAAAGCAACGTTGCATGTTCGCCTTTTGGGGAAACAAACACGCTTCTGTAGAACAAATCAAAAAGAACTCGCTGGCACACCGAAATTCACCGCAGGGAAATCCGCGTGTGCCGATGTTTTGATCACGTGATCAGTTTGGGATACCTTGATATTTGTGTTCAAGGCACGCCTTTTCGTAATTGATTCTTCTCTTAATATACCTAAGTGTGAAAATGTTATTAAAAAAATAAATAAAATCCTTTTAAGTGACATATAGTGCATACTATCACTGAATACAGGAACAATGAGACCCGCGTAAACTACTGATCCCCTGTGAACATGGCTGCGAATGTCCTGGTTTCGTCTGCAGGCGAACTAGAAACAAAATGTGCTACAGAAAAATGTCTCCATCCTCCGACGGTTTAAAACGAGTGCGCACTGCTTTTATTCACACTAGACTTCATTTTGATATATCCAAACCTTTGTTACTCTCTAGAAAATCACTATCTCGTAAACGGCTGATCAGTCGTCTATGAAGGGCAGCTGCTTGACTAAAAGGGAATATCCGTGAAAATGAGCTGACGGAATGATGTCCCTTGAAAAATACAAAAACCCAAGATTACACAAACGGGGTGACGGCAAGTATATACATATATATATATATATATATATATATATATATATATATATATATATATATATATATATATATATATATATATATATATATATATATATCATATATATATATAAAGCGATTAGCATCTAGATATGTTTGCAGTTCAGTAAAGAGTAGGTCAACTTCCTTTTTTCAGTTTTATTTTTTACTGGAGGCTCGGCAGTACTTTTTTTCACGGTTTCTGTCGCAGATTCATCAGAGGTAAAGCCAGTGTGTGTGCTGCCATAGTTGAATAGATTAACACTGGATAATGTACACATGAGCACTGGATAAATGTACGCCAACATGACATAAAACTTCTTTTTGAAAGATTACATGCACAAAATTAGGAGACTTGTCAGTAACGTTGTGGTAAATAGACGCGTATCCTCGGGCACCTCCCCCCCCCCCCCCCCCCCCCCCCAATATATATCCTGCTCCCGGGGTGAGTTTTTATTATTAAGAGTCCGAAAAAGCTCAGGCGGTTAAACGTCGGAGCAGGAGAGCGAAGGGAATCGCCGGGTCGTGGGTTCGAATCCCGTCCCGGCCCCGGTAGCTGGACTCACAATCCAAGGGGAAAAAACGGATTTGTTCAATAGCATGTCCGGCCGTTGAAAGGTCCTGGTAAATCAAATTGGCACATTTGGAGTGCGCCTGAGTTGATCAGTGTTTAGGTCGGAGTACTTTCAGAGCCTCTTCAGCGCTGAGCGCACTGTTCAAGAAGCAGTCTTCTTACAAATCCCACAACTCCCAGTAAAGGTCGAATTGGACGAACCGCCCACCGCTGAAGAGACCCTCACAGCCATCCACCAGCTCAAGAGTGGCAAAGCAGCAGGCATTGATGGAATACCGCCAGAGATCTGGAAACATGGAGGCACAGCACTGCACAACAAGCTCCATGGCCTCTTTCTCTGCTGCTGGGAGGAAGGAACACTTCCAAAGGATCTCCGTGATGCTGTCGTTATCACCCTGTACAAGAACAAAGGCGAGAAGTCTGACTGTTCCAACTATCGGGGAATTACCCTGCTGTCCATTGCTGGGAAAATTCTTGCAAGGCTGCTCCTGAATCGGCTGGTACCTGCCATCGCTGAAGATCACCTCCCAGAGGGCCAGTGTGGCTTCAGAGCAAACAGGAGCACCACCGATATGGTCTTTGTGCTGAGACAGCTTCATGAGAAGTGCCGCGAGCAGAACAAAGGGTTGTACGTAACGTTTGTCGACCTAACAAAAGCGTTCGACACTGTGAGCAGGCAAGGCATGTGGCAGATCCTGGAGCGACTTGGCTGTCCCCCAAAGTTCCTCAGCATGATTGTCCAGCTACACGAAGACCAGCAAGGCCAGATCAGACTCAACAATGACCTCTCAGAACCATTCCCTGTTCTCAACGGCGTAAAGCAGGGCTGCGTGCTGGCACCGACCCTCTTCACCATCGTTTTTAGCATGATGTTGAAGCAGGCCACAGTGGACCTCGATGATGACGATGCAGTGTACATCAGGTATCGTCTCGATGGCAGCCTGTTCAACCTCAGACGACTGCAGGCCCACACGAAAACCCTAGACCAACTGATTCGTGAGCTGCTTTTTGCTGATGACGCTGCCCTCGTTGCACACACAGAGAGAGCCCTGCAGCGCATCACGTCCTGCTTCGCAGACGCTGCCCAGCTCTTTGGACTCGAGGTCAGTCTGAAAAAGACAGAGGTCCTCCATCCGCCGGCACCCAAGACAGTGTATCGCCCTCCTCACATCACCATTGGCGAGTCTGAACTAAAGTCAGTGCACCAGTTTACTTACCTTGGCTGCATTATCACGTCGGACGCCAAGCTGGACAAGGAGCTTGACAGCAGGCTGGCAAAAGCAAACAGCGCTTTCGGGCGACTTTTCAAGCGGGTGTGGCACAATCAACAGCTGAAAACAGGCACCAAGATCAGCGTGTACAGAGCTGTGGTCCTCACCACCCTGCTGTATGGTTCCGAGTCCTGGGCCCTCTACCGCAGCCAACTACGACTCCTCGAACGCTTCCACCAGCGCTGCCTGCGCACCATCCTGGGCATTCCCTGGAGTGACTATGTCACCAACGTCGAGGTCCTTGAACAGGCTAAAACTGTGAGCATCGAGGCTTTGCTGCTGCGGACACAGCTCCGCTGGGCGGGGCATGTCTCCAGGATGGAGGATCATCGCCTACTGTAATGCACGCAGACTTGCCCACAGTCGCACGTACAGACTCTCACGCAACAGACGCATACACCGCCACTGACTCAGACGGGCGCATTCATGAGGAAAACACAACACACGGGCTCCCTTTCTAAAGTAACCTTTATACAATATAAAAGAAAAGAAACGCTTTAAAGTCTATCAAACTATATACACTGCTCTACTATCACACACACACAAATCACAATATCTTTGCCAGGCTAGGTTTTAGTCTCTCACTGTCTCCAACCTGTTTGATGTTATTGCCTGGTTTCGTTGGTCCTTCTCACGTCTAGGCGTGAAAGTCCTTCGTCGTACGCTTCTTCTTGCCGTCCTGTCTCTTTGGCACGGACGTCCTCGTTCTCGTACTGTTGCGCAGTTCTCGCTTTGACTCGGGTGTCTTGGTCCCGGTCAGACTCGCTCTCAGTGAAGAGCTGGAGGGATTACCTCACGTAGGTCCCACCTGTGACTCGACGTCTCGGCGTCCGTCGTTCCACTCTTTACAAGAACTCTGAATAGACAACAAAAGTCCCAACGTAACACTTGCTAAACACACCACATATTGGATAAATGAGAAACGTCACGTAACCTGGCTGATACAAATAACTCACACGTTCATTCACACACACACACGTGCTTCATAAACTGTCTACTTCCGTAACACCCCCATATCTCTGTCACTATCTTGAAACAGACTATAGCCTAACACTCTTGCTATACACTACTCTATACACTGGAAAAGACTATGCTTAACCATCCACGTACTACCTTCATAGCGACTTAGACATACACACCTCACAATCTTTTAGTTATCTATCTCGGTAACAACTGTATACAAAAACACCAGTTACTTCCCCGAATTTTAAACATACATAACTAAACCAAACCGGAACACCGCTATACAACCACATTACTCTTACCAACGCATACTGTCTTTAACTAAACAACTATCAATACTACATTTATAGAAACATACTTGAAATCTAGGCTTCAGAGTCTTGGAATGCGGGCTAGGTATCTCAAACACAACCGTTCCATACGACAAGACAGCTCGCACTATCGATCTAGACCTCTGACAGACACAGTTTCCGCCTAGAACTCACTAAACAGAACTCACCAAAACTCCGTGCTAACCGTTCCTTAGAAATTCCACGTGCGTCTAGTGCCACACGGACTATCGGCACAAACAAACCGTTAACAAAAACCGTACCGTACTAATCCTACTGTGTGAGCACTATGCACAAGCATAGAGCTTCATCACAATTCCCCCTTCCTCGGGAAAAAAAAAGAAACGACCGAGTTTCTTTTTAAGACTACTCGACGTAATATTATCCGAAAACAGGAAACGACTAACTTTGACTATCTAGAATACAAGAAAGAACTAACAGTCTAGAACACGCCACCAGGGCCACCATGGAAAACGCGGATCGGCAGCCTCGTCCGTCCGTCCGGTTCCCTCTAGCGCGGCCTGCGGGCAAAACTCGAACTCGTCCCCCACAAGTGAATAAAACGGCTCGGTTGCCCCAGCCCCGAAACACGCTAGTGCAGGCCTCGACCCATCATGGTATTTCTTCAGCATGTTAGCGTGGTAGATCTTCTCCTTTCCCCGCACAGAAATGAGATAGTCATGACCATACTCGCGAACAACCTGGTACGGCCCCTGCCATTGAGGCACGAGCGCCTGCGTCGTTGCAGGCGAAAAGAGCAAGACTTGCTCTCCTGGAGCAAACCGCCTTATCTTGGAGCCTTTGTCCCGGTAGTGCTTCTGCACCTTTCGGGCCGCATCCACATTGTTGTGGGCTATCTCGCAAGATTCCCTGACGATGTTTTTCAGGTCCAGCAGATGCTGAAAGATGGTCTTGCTCTCCCCCGCGTTCTTATCCCCAGACCACGCGTCCGCAAGTAAGTCGATCGGCCCTCGCGCTCGCCGACCAAAGAGCAACTCAAATGGGGAAAACCCCGTGCTCTCGTTCGGGAGCTCGCGATAAGCAAACAACAGCGCCGGAAGGTAACGGTGCCAGGACCGTGGCCGTGTTTGAACGACCTTCTTTAGCGACTGCTTTAGCGTGCCGTGAAATCGCTCGACCATCCCATTAGATTGGGCGTGGTATGGTGAGGTCAAAACTCGTTTGACCCCCAGCATACGGTGGAACTCGCCCATCATATCGGACGTGAACTGGGTGCCCCTGTCACTCAGAACCGACTTCGGGAAGCCCATTCGAGCGAAGATTGAAAACATGGCTTCCGCCACCGACACTGTATCAATCTTCTGCAGTGGGATAGCCTCCGGGTACCGCGTCGCCACATCAATTAGAGTAAAAATGTAGCGATCGTTACCCTCCGACGGGGGCGACAACGGCCCCACAATGTCCACCGCCACGCGATCGAAAGGCACCTCAATGCGTGGCATCAACTGAAGTGGCACATTGGGAACCCGGCCCTTCGGGGTTGTCCTCTGACAAATGTCGCAGGAGCGACAATATCGTGCGACGTCAGTCGACACCCCTGGCCACGAAAATCGGAGACGAACCCGCCCCAGCGTTCGTTTAACGCCGAAGTGCCCCGCCAACAACCCGTCATGGGCCGCCAACAACACTGTGTCACGCAGCGTAGAAGGCACCGCGACCTGCACGGCTGTCGGAACCGTGCTCGGCGCGCCCTCCCTCCAAAAATGACGGTGTAACAAGCCGTTCGTAACCACAAACCGATAAGCGTTCACCCCACTCTCCTTGATCGTACCCGCTGCCGCTTTTCCGAACCAGTCCTGTAACGACTCATCCGCCCTCTGTAACTCACCAAGCTCGGCAGGCGAGATAGCGTCAAGAGGCGAACTAGCCACACACGGCAGTGCCGCCTTTTGCTCGCCCTCGCGCCTGACTTGCGCTCTCGTCGCGACGAACGCGACTGCCTGGTGAGCTACCCGAGCCTGCTGAAATGCTCCAAACATACCAACGACCGGCTCCACATCTTTCATGTTGCCGAGAATTAAATCCACTACCGGCTCGTCGATGACACAAGAAACCAGACTACCCGAGAAAAACTCCGTGTCAACTTCTATCATCGCCAAAGGAAAAACTTCTACCTTTCCTCCGAACGAAATTACCCTCTGCGTCTCCCCCGTGTACTGATCCTCCCTAACTAGGCTACGTCTGACCCCCGCGGTCGTGGCACCTGAGTCGCGCAGAACAGAAACGAGGAAACCGTTCACCACCCCCTTCACTACCGGCAAGTACCCTCCGCCATCAGCCGAGCACACAACGCCGAGCTGAGACTCCTCTACGACAGGAACTGCAACACTGGCCGCGTGAGTGAGCTGCACAGCCCCATCTCCCCGTCCAGTGCCGCCAGGACACTGATGTGCCAGATGGCCGTGCTCCTGATAACCAGCATACTGCGCGCCTGTGTACGGACAGTTCCGACTGAAATGCCCGTACCCACGACAAAAAAACAACAAAACACTGTGTCCGAACTCGCAACACGACCACGACCATACCCACGCAAAGATGTCCCTCCACGTGCGTACGGATCGCTACCGCCATTGCTGTTACCTCGATCACCGCATCGAAAACGCAAAGTACCTCTACCGTTAATCCGCTGGGCTCCACGTAAAGTATTGATGCCCCGGTAACCCCCAGACGTGTTAGCAGCGACCAACCCGACTGGCGGTGTCTCGGTCCTACGCGCGAGGTTTTTCGTAGGATGCGCCATCCGAAAAGCCTCCGCGTTCTGTACTAACTCGTCCGTAGTCTTGAGGTTACGCTCCCTCAAGAATACCGCTAGATCCTTGGAAACGCTACCAAAGAACTGTTCAGCCAACATGAGATCGACCCAACGTACGAGCAAATGGGACAATCGTTTGCCAAACGACATAAACGATTCCCCTGTCTCTGGCCGACAAGCTCTCAAGCGTTCTCTAAAACCTTCCGCATTACACTGAAACTGCTGTAAAAGACACTCCTTCAAAGTCTCGTACTCTATGTTCCCCGAAACGTTCAAGCTATGGTAAAGACTCAAGGCCTGACCCTCAAGCACAGATGAAAGCAAAACGGGCCAGTTGGCCAACTCAACGCCTGCGCATGAGACTCGAAACGACACAAAAAAGCGTCAATAGAGTCCACGGACTCTTTAAACATCGGCAGTCTAGGAAAATTCCGTATGCCCCGGCTTACTGAATCACTATCTGCTCTAGACCCCGCATCCCGAGCTAACTGTAGTTGTACCTCCCTATCTTTCTCTTCTTTCTCTCTCTGGTACTCTAATTCTCTCTCGCCTACCCGGCACCGGCCTCCACGTGGCGTAGGTGGGTAGTCCGCTCAGTCCCTGACTGAGTGGGCTAGCGGACGGGTGCCATCTTTGTCCAGGATTAGGACTTGATGTCAGCAGATATGTTGTTCAGCCTTTTTCACTGGTCCGGTTTTTAAGGAGCTGTGCTAACCTAGGTCGTACCATGTTGGATTGGTCCTTAAAAATACTCGTGACTTTTTGGTCCTTTGGATCCCAAGTGTTTGCCGTGCTTGGAGACCCGTGTCGGGGGAGAAGAGGATCCTGGTGGCTGAGGTTCCCTTTGGGCTGCGGCTCACTGGTGCCAACACTCCACTTCGGCCTTGACTTCTACCTAAACGGGAGGCTAGTCGTACCGGCCTAGTCAATCGGCTCTTGTCACGTTGAGCCCTATCCCACTGTTGACATGCGGGTTGCTATACGGAGCACCATGCTATAGCTTCTGCTGCTGATTAGGTGCTTTACGCCAGTATTCCCCTGCATTCAACGGTGTGATAGAAGGCGGTGGCTCAAACGGTTCAATCGGGCTTACCCCCTTGAGTATATCTTTCGGGCAGTCTCCATTGTGCGTCGGCTGGAGACCCGCCGACAGTTGCACTTTCCCTTGTTGGGCTCGGTGGCGGGCGGGGACCCCCGGGGGATGAATATCTCTACTAATATAATATGGATAAAACCAAAAAACCAAAACTAGCACAGAAACGGCGCATAGACACCGACATTGCACATGACAGTGATTCAGACTGTGAGGAAGCGACGCCTCAGGCGTCGGCCGTATGGCCTCGCTTCCTCATTGTCCATAGCAAGGTGAAGGAGAAACCAGTTACCAAGCTGCATCCTTTTCTGGTGGGGGAGACCCTCAGGAGCCGTGTTGGCAGGCCTGACGCCCAGCGCCTCAGGTCTGGTGACTTGCTGGTGGAGTGCCGTACTCGGGCACACTCCAGCGGGCTACTGGGGCTCTCTTCCATCGGAGACACTCCTGTGGAAGTCACACCCCACAAAACTATGAATTCGTCAAGAGGCGTAATCAAAGATCAAGCTTTGGCAGAACTGTCAGAAGATGAACTTGTAAGGAACCTTAAGTCTCAGGGGGTGACTTGCGTCAGGCGCTTCGCTTCCAAGCGAGGTGGTGGGGAGATCCGTCTCCCTACCATCATCCTGACGTTTGGCACCCCCACCCCTCCTACTACCATCTGGGGAGGTTACTACTCCCTGAGAGTGAAAAAGTACGTCCCTCTTCCCCTCCGGTGCTTTAAGTGCCAAAAGTATGGCCATGGGCAGAAGACATGCCGTCAGGCAGAGGCTTCATGCGCCCGTTGCACTAGGCCCGGACACTCTGCTGAGTCCTGCACAGCCACCCCCCTGTGTGTGAATTGCCAGGGGGCGCATATGGCTTCGGATAAGAAATGCCCTCGTTGGATATCCGAGTGCAAGATTCAGCAGGTGCGTGTGGAGAAGGGGCTGTCCTTTCTGGATGCCAAAAAAACTGGTTGAAGGCCCTGGTGCAGCTGCGGCTGCCCCAACCTCTAACACCTCAGTGTATACTTTTAGTGCAGCGGTGGCAGGCAAGCGCCCCACCAAAGACTTTTCATGTCAGACCCCAACTTCTTGGTTGGGGGCGGAGCCTCGGCTCCTCTCGCCCCTGGAGAGTAACCCTCCTCCGGTGGTGACAAGGAGCCAGGGAACGCAGAAAGCGGACACTGCCGGTCCGGTTGTGCCGCCTTCTGTTGCCCCTAAGCCTCAGCCCCCACCCAAACCTGTTAGTCAGTCAACTCCAAAGGCTTCTGGCTCTGGTCAGCCTTCTAAGACCGCTAACCCTAGTGGCAGGAACGCTGCCCAGGACCAGAAGTCTAAGAAATCTATGGGACCGCTGTGCGCACGGGCCCTGAAGGGGAACACAGATGTCCCCCTTCAAAACAAATATGCTGCACTGGAGGAGCGGATGGAGGGAGTGGAAGTTGTTGTTGCTGATGCTGCGGCAGCTCCACCCCCTTCCTCTCCGAGGAACCAGAGGAGGCCCGGGAGCCGGCCCCCCTCTGTTTCTTCAACTCCTTCCAAGGTAAAGGAAAAAGGGGGGAAAAACTCCTTACCCCCAGATAAGACTTAATCATGGACTCTTTGCTTCAGTGGAATTGTCGTGGTTTTCGAGCTAACTTTGAGGAATTACGTCTTTTAGTCAAGTTCTATAACCCCTCAGTAATATCTCTTCAGGAGACTTACCTGAAGACTTCTGACCCTGTGTCTTTTAATGGTTTTAATGTTATACATAAAGGCTCTGATTCGGAGAGGCGCTCGGGTGGAGCGGCTCTTCTCATTAGTAGCCAAATTTTATGTAGCCCCGTTAGCATCGACACCTGTCTTCAGGCTGTCGCTGCTCGGGTTACCTTAAAAAAGACCATAACCATATGCAGTATTTACCTGCCACCATCACTGCGGGTCTGTAGCAATGATATTTTTCACTTAGTAGATCAACTGCCCCCTCCCTTTATTCTCATGGGGGATTTTAACGGTCATGCTCACCTTTGGGGTAGTGACCACTATGATGGCAGAGGTCAGATGTTAGAAGATGTTTTTTCTCAACTTAACCTATGTGTCTTTAACGATGGCTCACCTAACTCAGGTTCCGGATCTAGTTCTGTTCTAGACCTCACTGTGTGTGATCCTTCTCTCATGCTGGACTTTGACTGGAAGGTTCACGACGACCTGTGTGGTAGTGACCACTTCCCAGTAGTCCTGTCATCGGTCAGCTGTGAGGAGGATTCGCCGGTGGGGCGCTGGAATCTCAAGAAAGCTAACTGGTCTCTGTTTGCCTCTCTCTGTCAGTCTCGTCTTACAGAGGAGGTGGTCATGTCAGCTGAAGAACCTGTTTCTTGTTTTACTTCTATTTTGTTGGAGGTTGCAGGTGAAACCATCCCTAGAACTTCCACATCACTCCCTCGGAAGCCGAGAGTACCATGGTTCAATGAAGAGTGCCGCAAGGCCCAAACAATGCGCAAATCTGCTCAGCGACGTGCATTTCGTAATCCGTCGCAAGCAAATATTTTAACCTTTAAAAGACAGCGGGCGAAAGCCCGTTATATTTTTAAACGTGAACGCCGTGCTTCCTGGAGACGCTTCGTCTCATCTTTATCTTCTAGGACTCCGTCCCAAAAAGTCTGGAAGGCTGTTCGAAGAATTAGGGGCAGGGGTGGCTCGGCTTCTGTCGGCCATCTTAGAGATGGTGCCAGTTTGGTCACAGATAAAAAGGCTGTGGCCAATTTGCTTGCCTCCACCATTGCCCATAATTCTTCAACAGAGCATTATTCACCTTTCTTCCAGAGAGAGAAGGAGAAGCGAGAATCTTGTGCTTGTGATTTTATATCGGATAACTTGGAAGACTATAATGCCCCTTTTACGTTTTCAGAATTGCAGCAAGCCATGCAGAAATGTACTGACTCTGCTGCTGGATTAGATACCATCCATTATCAGCTCATAACACATCTGCCTGAGGATTCACTCCTTGTACTTCTCAAGGCCTTTAACCATATCTGGATAACCGGTCATTTTCCGCCATCTTGGCGCCAGGCTGTGGTTGTGCCAATTCCCAAGCCGGGTAAGGATCCTTCCGACCCGGGCAACTACCGGCCAATAGCTTTGACATCATGTTTATGTAAAACTATGGAACGCTTGGTCAACGCCCGACTGGTGTGGCATCTTGAGTCACAGGGTCTCATCACTGACCTCCAGTGCGGTTTCCGGCGCTTCCGTAGTACAACTGACCATCTAGTCCGCTTTGAGTCTTTTATCCGAGATGCTTTTGTCAACAAGCAGCATGTCTATGCAATTTTCTTTGATCTTGAAAAGGCATATGACACTACCTGGAAGCATGGTATAATGTCTGATTTGTCGGACATGGGTTTTAAAGGGCATCTGCCCGTTTTTATTCACAATTTTTTGTCCAACAGGTTGTTCCATGTCCGTGTGGGCTCCACCCTCTCCGACTCCTTTGAACAGGAGATGGGTGTTCCGCAGGGCAGTATTCTATCTCCTGTTTTATTTAGCATTAAAATAAATAACATTGTAAAGGCCGTCAAGGATGATTCTGAATGCTCTTTGTTTGTGGACGACTTTGCTTTGTGTGCACGAGGTCGAGGACTTGCGTCCCTTGAGAGGCGCTTGCAGCTGTGCGTTGATCGCATCCAGGGGTGGGTGTCTCTCAATGGATTCAGATTCTCGCCCTCCAAGACAGTCTGTGTGCATTTTACTAACCAGACGAAATTTTTTCCAGAACCTAGCCTGAGTATTGCTGGAGTGCCAATTAAGGTGGCTGAAGAGGCTAAGTTTTTGGGGGTCATCTTTGACAAAAGATTGACCTTCTGCAACCATGTTAACTACCTTAGAACCTCTTGTCGGAAGGCCCTCGACATTCTTCGTGTCGTTGGTCGTACTGACTGGGGTGCAGACCGCATCGTCTTACTTCGACTGTACCGGGCCCTTGTTCGGTCCAAACTGGATTACGGCTCTGTGGTATATGGCTCGGCTTCCAAGTCTGTTCTGCAGCGTCTGAACACAATTCACCATCAAGGTCTGCGCATATGTCTGGGAGCCTTCAGGACATCTCCAGTTCCTAGTCTGTATGCAGAGGCAGGGGAGCCTTCTCTCAGGCTCCGCCGCATCCGCCTCATGCTCAGCTACGTTCTGAAGCTGAAGGCCCATCCAGAAAATCCTGCCTATGATTGTGTTTTTAACCCGTCGTTTGCAGAGATTTACGATGCCCATCCGGGAGCTGTCCGTCCACTTTCCTTCCGTGTCCGACCTCATCTGCAGGCGGCCGGAGTGGACCTGGACAAAGTTTCGGAATCTCTGCAACACGTCACTCCACCCTGGCTACTACCAGTTCCTGACATCTTGCTGGACTTGACTGCCCACAAGAAGGATTGTACTCCACCAGCCATATACCAACAGAGCCTCAATGAACTCCTTTCAATTTTTCCTGGCTATTGTCGTCTTTATACGGATGGGTCCAAGTCTGAGGATGGAAGAGTGGCTGCGGCTGCAGTGTCCTCTCGCCATCCTAGACGCCCATTTAAGCTCCGTCTCCCTGACCATTCCTCTGTATTTAGTGCAGAACTGCAGGCCATTCTGCTAGCACTCAAGCATGCCTATCAGTCTCGGGAAAGGAACTTCCTGATTCTGTCTGACTCTCTCTCTGCCCTGCAGGCCCTTCAGGGCGCGGGAACAGACCATCCACTGCTGGTGCAGATTAGAGAGCTCTACGCGGACTTGATGAAGGAATATTATGACATCATTTTTATTTGGGTCCCAGGCCATGTGGGCATCGAAGGCAACAGAATCGCAGATTCTGCTGCCAACAGTGCCCGCAGTGACCCTGTCCCTGACACACAGACTGTCTATAGTGATTTTAAACCTGTTATTAGTGCGTACATAGCCCGCGAGTGGCAGTCCGAGTGGGACAAAGAGGAAGGGAACAAGCTTCATGAAGCTCTTCCTAAGTTGTCTGACAGTCTACCTTTCCGCTGCGGCAGCCGCCGTGAGGAGACTGTCCTTGCTCGGCTCCACATCGGGCACACATATGTTACGCACTCTTACTTACTTAAACAGGATGAGCGTCCATGGTGTTTTGCCTGTGATGAGCAGTTTTCTGTTCGACACTTTTTGCTGTATTGTGCTGACCTAATTGACACCAGATATAAACACTTCACAGCAGACTCCTTGAAGGTTTTGTTCCGGGATGTTCCCCCGGACAAAATCTTCAATTTTTTGAGAGAATGCAATATTTTTAACAAGATCTGAGCATTCATAGACTATGTGAATTTTTTTATTTGCCCTTTTTGAGAGTCTGTAGACGTTTCTTTTCCAGACATGTGCGACATTTTAGCCTGAGATTTTTAATCTATATTTACATCTTGTCTTAAGACCTTGCTTTTAGTCTGGCTGACCAGATTTTTACCCATCCCGCCGTGAGATGGCCTTAGTCGCCTGCTCGGCGTTAAACCCAAATAACTAACTAACATTAGCTTTATTTAAGCCCCATGTTTTAGGTTTATTTAACGTATTTGACCGGCTGGCGACATACATTCAATGTTCTGTTTAGTTGGGTTTTTTTTCACAAGCAGTGCAGGCACGTCCTGAGAAAGCCTTGTTGCTGTCGGGACGTTAAGCAATGTACAATCAATCTAATTCTCTCTCTCTTAACGCATGTTCCCTCTCGTCCTTCTCTCTCTGAAACGCTAGAGACTTCTCGTCTTTCTCTGTCTGAAACGCTAGAGACTTCTCGTCTTTCTCTCTCTGAAACGCTCTCTCTTCTCTTTCTCTCTCTCTCTGTACTTCTAACTCTTTCTCCTTTAGCTCCATTTCCTCTTTCTTAAGTATTCTCTTCTCTCTCTCTCTGAATTTCTAGCTCTTTCTCCTCCCTCTGTATCTGCATTTCCAACTCTTTTTCCTCTCTAAGTCTACGAATCTCCAACTCTTTCTCGTCTTTCACCCTCTGAACTTCTAACTCCTTCTCTTTTATGGCTTTCTGAACTTCCAGTTCCTCTTTCTTAAGCACTCTCTCTTCTCTCTGTACTTCTAACTCTTTCTCCTTTAGGACTCTTTCTTTATCTTCTCGCTCTCTCTGAGCTTCTCTTTCTCTCGCTCTATCCTCCCTATCCCTACATTTCTCGACATAATCAAAAAGTTTCTCGTCCTTAAGACCTAACCTCTCACCCTGTTTAATGTACGCCTCTACCGGGTCTACCTCCATATTTGCTACAACAACTTCCCAAAACTTGAAAACGTAAATATACAAATCACAACCAAATCAACGTCAAAACTTAAAATGAAAACCCACAACAATATCAACAACCTACGCAGAAAATATATACCGCTAAACCAGTCGCACGTACAGACTCTCACGCAACAGACGCATACACCGCCACTGACTCAGACGGGCGCATTCATGCGGTAAAACACAACACACGGGCTCCCTTTCTAAAGTAACCTTTATACAATATAAAAGAAAAGAAACGCTTTAAAGTCTATCAAACTATAAAATATACACTGCTCTACTATCACACACACAAATCACAATATCTTTGCCAGGCTAGGTTTTAGTCTCTCACTGTCTCCAACCTGTTTGATGTTATTGCCTGGTTACGTTGGTCCTTCTCACGTCTAGGCGTGAAAGTCCTTCGTCGTACGCTTCTTCTTGCCGTCCTGTCTCTTTGGCACGGACGTCCTCGTTCTCGTACTGTTGCGCAGTTCTCGCTTTGACTCGGGTGTCTTGGTCCCGGTCAGACTCACTCTCAGTGAAGAGCTGGAGGGATGACCTCACGTAGGTCCCACCTGTGACTCGACGTCTCGGCGTCCGTCGTTCCACTCTTTACAAGAACTCTGAATAGACAACAAAAGTCCCAACGTAACACTTGCTAAACACACCACATATTGGATAAATGAGAAACGTCACGTAACCTGGCTGATACAAATAACTCACACGTTCATTCACACACACACACGTGCTTCATAAACTGTCTACTTCCGTAACACCCCCATATCTCTGTCACTATCTTGAAACAGACTATAGCCTAACACTCTTGCTATACACTACTCTATACACTGGAAAAGACTATGCTTAACCATCCACGTACTACCTTCATAGAAACTTAGACATACACACCTCACATTCTTTTAGTTATCTATCTCGGTAACAACTTATACAAAAACACCGGTTACTTCCCCGAATTCTAAACATACATAACTAAACCAAACCGGAACACCGCTATACAACCACATTACTCTTACCAACACATACTGTCTTTAACTAAACAACTATCAATACTACATTTATAGAAACATACCTGAAATCTAGGCTTCAGAGTCTTGGAATGCGGGCTAGGTATCTCAAACACAACCGTTCCATACGACAAGACAGCCCGCACTACCGATCTAGACCTCTGACAGACACAGCTTCCGCCTAGAACTCACTAAACAGAACTCACCAAAACTCCGTGCTAACCGTTCCTTAGAAATTCCACGTGCGTCTAGTGCCACACGGACTATCGGCACAAACAAACCGTTAACAAAAACCGTACCGTACTAATCCTACTGTGTGAGCACTATGCACAAGCATAGAGCTTCATCACACCTACCAAAGATCACCCTGTTCGGCGAGCTTGCTACTGGACACCGTGACAGAGGGGCACCAAAGAGATACAAAGACTGTCTCAAAAAGTCACTTAGTGCCTGCCAAATCGACCACCACCAGTGGTCTTCGCTTGCTGTGGACCGTGACACCTGGCGCTCCACCATTTACAAGGCAGCTGTCTCCTTTGAGGACTCTCGCAGAGCTAGCCTTGAGGACAAGCGGCTCAGGAGAAAAAACAGAGATGCCGCAACTCAAAACCCTGGCCATACCTCCCCCTGCAGCCACTGCGGTCGAACCTGCCTGTCCCGGATTGGCCTCCGCAGCCACGAACAAGCCTGCAGACGTCGTGGGCAACTCCTATAAAATCTTCGTTCGCGAAGTCAAGCCAAGAGAGGTCGTACTGCATAGGCAATATATTTCCCTGTCCCCCATAACCCGCCCATCAGGGCCGTCCATGATCACCTCGGTGCTGTGGACGTTAAACCCGAACTAACCAACCTGAGTTTTTATTTTTATTTTTATGAGGCTAGTTTTCTGTTTGTACCATCCAACCCACCATACCCTACAGTTGTAAAATCCAAAAACTCAAGTCTGATTCCGGCATTTTAACGTTTTGTAAGCGATGATCCGCAGTCGCGACTGATGGAGGTCAAAGGTCAACGGTCGAAGTTTGATTACGGGTCATATAAATAGGGAAGTTACTGCATTTGCCAATTTCTAACAGTCAGCAAGTCAACAAAAGCTCATTTAATTGACGCTCAGAAAATTGACACATAAGTGCATTTTGAAATATCCATTACTGAAAACAATGCTTATTTATAAATTCTGGGTTAGTGCGGACTGACGCTCACACGTACGAACCACGTTGTCTCCGTGCTCAAAGTTCACTTTGAAAAGATACTTTGACCACGTACGCAGCCCTCAAGCAAAGTATACTTTCAAAGTATGGCATAGTGCGAAGTATACTTTGTAACCGCTAGCATCGGACGCTAGCAGCCGGCAAAAGGTATACTTTCGAGGTACACACGCATACTTCCTTGCGCTGCGCAGCGGACCTTTTTTTGTACTTTATCTCATGATCTACCCCAACACCGAAATCCCCAAATGTTGCCGTTGTCCTCTGAAGACTGCACTCAAGTGCAGGACACAGATCGACCATGATAGTTCAAGGGTGATGCCAACCAATAGCTTGGCGCCCATAGGCGCCAAGCTATTCTGGCATCACACTTGAACTATCATGGTCGAACCTTATCTTGCTGTGGTGTGTCTGGGGTAGAATGAGTTATGCGCGCTCGCAGCAATGTGCATTACCTCGGCAAGCGCAGTTTTGCCAACTGACAGGTTAGGACTTTTATGACCAGTGTATATTTTTATGAAGGTAGAGTCGAGAGAAAGTATGGCCCGAGTCCAAAAAGAGGTATGGCACAAAGACTAAACTTGCCAGAGGAAGTAATAGGCATGGTTTATACGCCACGGGCACTCTGTATGAACATAACAACATAAAGTAACTAAAGCCAACAAGAGGCATAGATCCTCATAAGCCCCGCGGATGCGGATGCTGGGGCTCATGAGGATCTATGCCTCTTGCAGATTTTGGGCGTTTCGCCTGTGCTTTCGGTATATATATATATATATATATATATATATATATATATATATATATATATATTAGCCACTGACTAGCATGTAGTCCAAAGCCTGGAGATGTCATACACACTCTTATATATGCACACTCCAAACAAGGGCAAGAGGCGGCGCAAGGTACATTTCGTTATACTGCCGCGCGCGTGGGGTCACACGAGTAGAGGACATCTTCGCGCGCTACCATTCGGGCGCGCGCTGACGTAATCCCCTCTTGACCAATCAGAACGCAAAGCCTAATAATATATATTCCACATGGCTGCGGCGCTGGAAACTCAGTTTGAAACGAAGAGCCTGAACATTCGTCTGAGCATATAGAAGAAAAGTCTTCAAGTTTGCTGTTACTACACCAAGGGTAGAATCAAGAGATCAACTCGACAACTCTCCAGTGAAAGAATGAGCAAGTTTGTAAACATCAGGTAAGGTGGGTTTTTTCCCAATGTTATTTTGCTTTATATTTTGTTTTTACTCTGATCTTAATATTGTTTTTGAAAATTATTTTTGTTTGTCTATGTTATGTTATATTATGTTATGTTATTGTATCGACATACAGCTGAGACATTCAAGAGATGAATGAATGTTTTAGACATTTTGTATGTATGTATGTATGTATGTACTATGTATAGTGCTCCTTTGCCGTAATCAAAACAAAACAACAACAAAATCAGCAAACAAAAAAACCGAACTAAATGAGAAAAAAAAAACCACAACAACAATTGAAAATAAACTGATGCAAACACATAAAACATTTGTTCAGTTGTGACCAAGTACTGATTTTCATGATGTGCGCGTCCTAAACTAAACCAAAATAAAATTTTAAAAAAAACACAACAACAACAATTAAAAAAACTCAGAAATTGAACATTGCCGATAAACACTCATTTCGTTTGCAAGGGCGCCAGCTGACCGACACCGATTTTCGCCTGAGGACCTACTGCTGAATGATTTTGTTTTCAAAGTTTACACGCTGTTTAACCCATAACGCCCTGAAAGACTACGACAGGATTTGAATCGACTAAGGCATACGGTGTGTGTGTGTGTGTGTGTGTGTGTGTGTGTGTGTGTGTGTGTGTGTGTGTGTGTGTGTGTGTGTGTGTGTGTGTGTGTGTGTGAGTAGCTGAATTAGTATATTTTGATGTGTTTAATGTTCTTCTTTTTATGTTGCGCAGACTCCGACAGACTGACGGACGCGGCGATCACTTCATATGTACAGTTCTGTGAGGACAATGTAATTCCAACTAAGGAGATACTAGTCTTTTCTAATAATAAGCCGTGGATCACTAAAGAATTGAAACAGTGCTTGAACGAGAAAAAAACGGCATTTTCGCGTGGAGATGCAGAGAAAGTGAGAGAATTGGAAAACGATTTTAGAAGGAAAGCTAGAGCAGCTAAACTACACTACAAGAATAAAGTAGAGGAAAAGTTTACAACGGGTAATGTGAGAGATGCCTGGACGGGGTTGAATGTGATGATGGGGAGGGGGGAGGACAAACAGAAGATTCAATGTGATGATGCCACTGCTCTTGCTAATGACCTGAACACATTCTACTCTCGCTTTGATGTGCATAACTTTAAGCATGAGTGTGACTCTTTGTGCGATTCTCTTGTGGCAATGCCAGATAGTGTGACTGTGTCAGAGAGAGAGGTAGCTTCTTGTTTTGCACATGTGAACCCGAGAAAGGCCCCTGGGCCTGATGGTTTGTGTGGTCAGGTGTTGAAAAAATGTTCTAGTCAGCTCAGTCAGGTTTTCACTCGCTTATTTCAACTGTTTTTAAATGTTCATTTTGTTCCACGTGTCTGGAGAACTTCTGTGATCATACCTGTTCCTAAGAAACCCAATGCTAAGACTCATAATGATCTTCGGCCTGTGGCCTTGACCTCTATACTGTGTAAATGCATGGAGAGAGTGGTGTGCAATCAGCTGACTGTTTCTGTGGCCGATCGCATGGATCCCTTTCAGTTTGCTTACAGGGCTAGAAGGGGGGTGGAGGATGCCTCTGTTCTTCTTCTTGATCTTGTCTCAAGTCATCTCGATAAAGCTGAACATTCACTAGAGTACTTTTCATGGACTTTTCTTCAGCCTTTAATACGTTACAGCCGCACTTGCTTCTTTCTCGTCTTTTGGATCTTCAAGTTAACTCGGAACTCGTTCTTTGGATAAGGGCTTTTTTGTGCGATCGGCCACAGAGGGTCAGCGTGGATGGATGTATGTCTAGTGAGCGGGTTTTGAACACTGGGGCGCCTCAGGGGTGTGTCCTGTCTCCTGTACTCTTCTCGATTTACACCAACGAATTAACGTGCAATACTCATATTCTCACCCTTATCAAATTTGCAGACGACATGGCTCTGGCTGCACGCCTTAAAGACGAGCATTCACTCTCTCAGTACTTTGAATTCATAAAATTTCTCACTTTTTGGTTTGGCTCAAGCTTTCTGGAATTAAATGTTCAAAAAACAAAGGAAATCTGTTTTGAGGAGGGTCGGGCGCGGGACACATCCCTGGTGCGGCCAGTTATGATAAACCATGAAGCTGTGGAACAGGTTGATTTTTTTAAGTACCTTGGCACTGTTCTGGACAAAATGTTAGTTTTAATCTTCATGTTGACAGTGTTTGCAGAAAGGCAAATCAGAGATTGTATCTTTTGAGGAAATTGAAGTCCTTTGACGTTGATTCAGTTATTTTAGAAACAGTGTACAGATCTTTAATTGAAAGCATTCTCACTTTTAATGTCATAGCATGGTTTGGAAACCTGACTGTAAGAGATAAGGCAAAGTTGACACGTGTCGTCAGACTGGCAGGCAAAATCGTTGGCCATGAGCAAAGATCTCTTTCTGGACTCTACGAGTTGTTTTGTAAGATAAAAGCAGGCAAAATTATCCCACCCCCTTCATGACGCATTCAAAATGTTGCCCTCCGGTAGACGACTGCGTGCTCCTTTGGCAAAACTTAGCGTGTACAAGCGCTCCTTCATTCCCACCGCCATCAGTATCCTAAACTCAAAACAACTGTGATGATGGCCCATTCTCCTCTTCATTCTGCATTCAGCCTAATAAAGCCTAACCCACCATACCATTTCCTCCCCTTGTTTTAATCCCCGCCCCCCCTCCACCACTTCTTTTAGCGTGTGTGTATGCTGATAGGGTGTGTGTGTATGTTTCATATTGTGATGTTTGTATTTTTGTTGCATACGTATTATTATTATCATTATTTATGTCACTCGATTTCTTGTTTTATTCAATTATCCTACACCAGTGCTGCAAAGGAAATTTTCCATAAAAAATCTTTTTATCTGGACAATAAAGTTTTTGAATCTTGAATATTTGAATCTTGAATCAGCACCGCAACGATTTCCTAATGTATTATTACATATGGCAATAAAGTTATAATTATCATCATATTTCAAGGTTGATGTCAGAAGTAGATTGGCGCCTAGAGGCGCCAAGCTATTCTGACACCAACCTTGAAAAATCATGGTCGATCTGTCTCCTAAACTGTGATATAGACCTCAGAGGATATCTACAAAAATTTGACAACTTTCATTTCGTGCTCAGGGCGTAAGGAGTTAACCTTGGCCCATGTAAGTGCTACTGCCAAGATCGCTTGGCGGAAAAGACGCATTACTACGCGTCTTTTTATCGAACTGTATCGTCAGTACTGAGCTGTCTTACGCGACGTTTTACCGAACGGTATCGTCAGTAGCTGTCAACTTGTAATAAGACACGTCACTGACTGATAGTCTTATGATGTAGGCGTTCAATGGGCATTGACCTGCAGTGAGGTGCGACTCACTGACTGATAGATTTTTTTATGCCGGGCATTTTATAAATGCATTGATCTGCAGTAAGGTGCGTCACAAGGTGTTGTCATGGTTCTGCACTTTATGCTAAATATTGAACACGCGTCCTATGCTTATCTTGCGAGACTAGACCGGGGAAATATCCGCTGAGTAGCCATAAGCTGTTTTTTTCCTAAACCGGTCTAGTCAAAGCCAAGGGGACAAAACTACATCGGTCCGACGTTGGCTTTAGCTAGCCCGCGCACTACCGTGCGCGGGTCAGCTAAGGTCAACGTTGAACCGCTCACCCGGCCTTTAACGGGCGGTTACGATTTCATAGGTCGGGCCGCAGGACAGGTTTTAGAGTGACCCAACTTAAACTGAATTCACAACAGATGTTTTCGTACACGTATGCAAACTGTTGCGTTCAGTTTAGTTCATGAAACATCAATTTTGCTTTCAGCAGTTGTGAATTGACGTCATTCACCGAAGGTCACTGAAACAGACTCTTGTCAAGACGTCAAGTATATTCGTACAAATTGCACGCACACGGTGCACAGTCACACACACACGCGGCATGCATGTATGCATGCGCACGCAGGAACGCAGGCAGGCACGCACGCACGCACGCGCAACTGATATGAGCACGCACACACACGCCGCACACACATACACACAAACACACACACACACACACACACACACACACACACACACACACACATTTGTTTATACCGTGCCAGTAGCTTGTGGGATAGGAAAGTGATGTATATGTGTACAGTTTGTTAAACGCAAATTAAACGCATAATCAAGTTGATTTAATAAACAATCCAGACCAAAAAGGTGACTGCCAAGCGTGTAATATGCAAAGAAGTACCCAACGGAGAAAGAAACACGCTTAGAAAAGACGGGTACAACACAATTTATTAATATTTCGGGTAAATACCCTTTGTCAAAATAGACAAACAAACAAACATAGAGATTAGCCGCTACTTATCTTCAATGGCAGAAGGAATCCTTCTGCCATTGAAGATAAGTAGCGGCTAATCTCTATGTTTGTTTGTTTGTCTATTTTGACAAAGGGTATTTACCCGAAATATTAATAAATTGTGTTGTACCCGTCTTTTCTAAGCGTGTTTCTTTCTCCGTTGGGTACTTCTTTGATTTAATAAACAGTTTAAACGCATGTCTTAATTGCGGTTAACTGCCTTTTGAATTCTCTCCCGCTCCAATTCAAGCAAACAAGCGGCAAACAAAGACAACAAGAACACCGCCAAACTGCAATAGATATAGATCTCATGAGCCCCCGCAGTTGCGGGGGCTCATGAGGACCTATACCTCTTGCTGACACCACTTTGAATCCATGTCCCTGAGACCTCTGAGGGGTTTCGGTGTTGAATTAAAAGTACCATTACGCATAAATCTGAAGACACATTTCAGCACCATTTGTGATTGTTATGCCTTGTCGACACACCTAATGAACTTTAACAGCAGTTTATTTTGACACGCAGCAAAAGCACACGCGTAATCGCACTTATTTATTCTGCGCTGCCCTAAGCGTGTCAATCTATTTTTATCAGTCTGTTTCTCGTACTCGGAAAGGGTTGTATTTCAAGAACGGAGTGGAGTCATTGTCAGATTACTTGACTTTATATAGACGATCTGTGCTGAACTCGATTCTCCTGTGTCTAAATGAACTATATCTAGACCTGTGTGTAGCGTTTTGTAACCATCTGTTACCGAAGTGTATCTTTGAACAGTTACGGCGGTAGTGTGCCTTTAATGAAGACAACAGAAATGCAGTCTGCGTCACCTGGCACTGAACCGTTAAACGTCCTTTTCCCCCTTCTTATTGTTGTATTTTGTCTTGTTTGGGTTTGTTTTGTTTTGTTTTGTTTTGTTTTTGTTTTGTTTGTTTTTCAATGAGACTATTTCTCTGTGGAAAAAAGGCTTATAATTTATCTTTTTTGTTCGTTTCCAGAGTAACGCACTTTCAGTATTTCGCTGTGGTGGTCATCACCCTCTTCACCAGCTTCCTGCTCTACCCCGGCAGAAGGAGAATGGATTCGTCCTCTACTCTCATTGCCATGATCCACCTGGGCAGTTTCACTGCACAATATGGGACGCAGCTTTGGGTCACGCTTGTGGCTGGTATGTATCCATTTAAATCATTATTTTCAGTGAATCAACAAATCATAATTGATTGGTTGCACTTTGCTTTTACGTCATGACCTTTATAATTTAGAAAACTGTTCGCAGTTTCCCGGCAGTGATTTGAAGAACGGAGGTAGAAACTCGCTTAGAGTGAATTGACAGTTACAACACAGTTGATTGATATTTCGGGTTTAAACCCTTTTTCAACACGGCCACACAAACAAGCATACAGTTTGGTCGGGGAAGAAGCAACTGAAGGTATGACTTGAAATTTGCTGCAGTGATTTGTTAGTTTTTTGTTTTTTTTTTTAGTTTAGTTGGTTGCGGCGGTTGGTTGGTTGTTTGTTTGGTTGGTTGTATGTTGCTGGGGTGTAGGGGGCTCTGGATAGAGGTAGCACCTTTGCTGTTCGGCAGCTGCGTCCTACATAGGACGGACGGGCATCACTGGTCCTCATCCTGATCTCCTTAATCTCTCACGTGCTGGCTCCAAGCGCCACACCCTGGCAAACCACCTCAGCTGGTGGGCTAAACCACGTGAGGGGGTGGTGTTCACATTGCACCACTAGGCGGATGAGCTGTTTCTGACAGCCAACGGCTAGAGGACGGAGGAGATCAGGTTGGATCCAACGGCCAAATGTGGGCCAGTAAACCCTTCAAATCAGGAGTGGAGCCCCGAAGGCAGACAGCTGCCTGTATTCACGCACTGTTCTGGCAGCTCCTGCAGCCAAACTGGTGCCAAACGTACTGCTTTGCATTCCTTTGGATACATCAGCGAGGCCGAGAGGGGGATCTTGACGACTGGGCACCCCAGGATCTCCATACACTTCGCCCAGGCTTGCGCCCTGGAGAGGTCACTCCAGTGACTGACCCAGCAAGCGCATATACTCCATTGTCTTCCGAGACAGGATGCCAAAAACTGTATGTTGCTTAACACCCTGACTACTGCCATCAGTCTATTACTACAAAGATAATAGTTTATGATACTACTGACCAGGGCCGGATCACTTACAAGTGTGTGTGTGTGTGTGTGGGGGGGGGGGGGGGGGGGTTTCAACAATTATTTTGAGAAATTTGTGTGGGGTTGTGCAAGCATCAACAAAATGTGCTTGTCAAGGACAATAGCATTTTTTTATGGGGGAAGAGGTGTGTGTGTGTGTGGGGGGGGGGTGTCCATGGACACCCCTGCCCAGCCCCCGCCCCCTGGATCCGGGCCTGCCTGCTGACTGACAATACCGCTCGGTGAAAAAGACGCGTCATTACGCTTCTTTTCATCCCAGCGGTATGGTCAGTAGTAGTTAACCCGTTTCATGCTAAGACACTACTACTTGAAAGTGATGAAATTTGACTGTGATAGTTCAAGAGTTGTGCCAGAATAGCTTGGCGCCTGAGGCGCCAAGCTATTCTGGCACAGCCGGCCTTGAACTAAACTGAATGGTTGAACTATCTCCTAATTAGTCTGTAATGTAGCAAAGCGAATAAAAAAAATGAAAATAAAAAAGCCTCAGGATTTAATAATAATAATAATAATAATAATAATACCGTTATTATATAGGCGTTTTTTCTCAATTTTGGGAAAATCGACTCAAAGCGCCGCGCCTGAAACCGAACACACATACACACTCACGAAACAGACACGGATTTACGCCATTAAAGACAAACACAGTACAAGACAACCGAAGGGCCAGTCAGCTACTGAAGTTACAGAGATTTTTGATCGCTTGTATTTGACATTTGTAAAGTGACCTGAGACCGGTACCAAAGTGTGGGGGGTGGGGGTGGGGGGGTGGGTGGGGGTGGGTGGAAGAACCGGAGTACCCGGAGAAAGAACTTTTTTACCCCGACGGTCCGCCCGAATTAACGGTGACACTTACCAGAGGAGAAAAGTCCAACGCCGGAACCCGGTATCGAACCTCGCACCTTTGGCATTGGTGGCAGGCGCCTTAACCACTGCGCCACGGACCGCCGCCCCAGTTAATAAGTTAAGTGGTTAAACTCTGGGCAGCATCCCGGCAGTGAAAGGGTCAAACGTTTTGTTCGCCATGTAAAAAACTAACGGGTCGTTAACCCTTTGTGTTGCAGGTCTGACTATGTTCTACAACCTGCCACGCCACATGTTCGGCCAGGTGCATAGTCGCCTGTTCCCCATGTTCTTCCTGTGGAGCCTGGTGACGTCAGTCGTGTCCTTCTCAACCTTCGTGTCTCTCCACCCTTACGACACCTGGGAGAAACCACACGCTGTGCAGGTGAGATTTCTTTTGGTTATTTCATGCAACACAGTAGAGGTTGTTCCCGAGTCAGAAGTAGGCAAAGAGCTGCACAGACTTCAAACATTCCATGGGATCCCAGCCGCTCCATTTGCAAGATGCATATTTAAGTGCAGTGGTTTCTCCGCACTAACTCAGAATAGTGAAGTTTCACTATGCAACGAACGACTCGCAGTAACGAACGAGAGCGAAAAGACGGCAGACAGACACCAATCCAAATTTGACATCTCCAAGAGGGCTAGATATTCATGAACCCTCCGGGCTCATGAGGGCCTGTGCCTTTTGCAGATGTTTGTAGTGTTTAGTGTTTATGCTTATGGCACAAGCTGGTTATCCGCCTTGATTTCGCTCTCGTTCGTTGTTGGTAGTCGTTCGTTGCAAACGCCGACTCATCACTAAAGTATGCCTGTTGCTCTACATCTGTTACGCGTTCGGTGAATCTGCGCATTTTACTGACAAACATAAGGCGCATGTTCATAGTCTTAGCATTCCTAGGTTAGAATAACATTAAGGTATGGTTACCTGCCAAGTTAGGGTGAACGTTACTTATAACGTAACTGAAACCAGAGACTGCTGAAACGTACAACTGACGTAGTTTGATCGTCTTTTTAACAATTGCATTCTAACGTTAGAGTACAAACGTTAAAATGACGTCAATCAAACGTCAGAAACTGAAACTACATAGTTTAACAGACGTTATACGCTTATAACTTGACCTAAACCCAGGAACAAAAGATCATCCGTACAATATCCATTCCGACCTGCATGTGATATTAATCACCCACGAGTGAACGGTATATAACACGCCCAAAGGAGCAAGCACATTATTTGTATTTTTGTAAATAAAAGGATAAATGTTTTTGAAAAACAGCCGTCTGAAAGGTTGTCTTTGTTTGCAGGCTATGTGTATGATGACTGGGTTCCTCGTGGCTGCTGTCAACTCCCTGGTTGTCACCCCTCTGATTGTCCGCAATATGGTGGCCGCTTTTAATATGGAGGTCGAGGCCGGCCTGCGTGACGTCATAGGGTACGCCGACATGTCTGAGATGAAGAACCCACAGTATGCCGCCTGCTACCGCGTCTTCCGCCGTTGCCATGGCGTCAGCGGCATGTTGACAGTGCTGTCCCTTGTGGCCAACACGGTGCAGCTGTACTACATCGCGTCACCGTAATGCGTGCCGGTACTGACGTCACCCGAAGTGTTTAGCCCCGGAGGGAGAGGAAGAAGAAGAACTTACATCGGTTTGTCTAGAAAGGCTCTCGGTTGGAAGTTTTGATGTCCATGAACAGAAAGGCATAGTTTTGCTTGCCGTCCGGTGACGAGGCACCACTCAAGGCTGACCTGCATCAGTCACCGCTAACGCTGCTGTGACAAGCTATGCACGGAACAGACGCCTTGAAAGACGAAGCTATCGAACATTATTCAACTTGCAGAGAGTGAAGTTAAGTGTGACAAGACTATGAAATATATCAGTGTTGCTGAGTAAGGCTCGATCGGAATACTGAGCAGGTTTTAGGTCATACATGTTCAAAATTGGCGAGGCCATAGACTAAATGATCGTTCTCAGGACTAAACTATGCCTAAAATTTTTTTCCTGAATAAAAACGTTTCATCATCATCATCATCGTCATCTCTCTCTCTCTCTCTCTCTCTCTCTCTCTCTCTCTCTCTCTCTCTCTCTCTCTCTCTCTCACAGTCTCTCTCTCTCTCTCTCTCTCAGTCTCTCTCTCTCTCTCTCTCTCTCTCTCTCTCTCTCTCTCTCTCTCTCTCTCTCTCTGTATCTCTCTCTCACACACACGACACACACACATATAAACTACGCATCGACGGTGTGGGACTGTTGCAGTCGTGATGTCCAGTGACTTAAAAAGACTAAATTCTTTACATAAGAGAATGGCAAAATTAATTCTTCCCAACCCGCACTTGACGACTGAGGAAAAACTCGGTAAAGCTGGATTCCTACCTCTTCAAAATCCTTTTAAATAAAGGGGTACTGATGTTTAAAGCCGGTGTGGAGCCATAGCGCTCCAGAATATCTAACAGAGTTGTTTAAAAAAATCAGATTCCTGCTATGGGAATATGAAAGGTCTTTATATTGTTCCAAAACCCCGAATAGATATATTTAAATCTACTTTGTCATTTGCGGTGTCACACTGTGGAACTCACTCCCACATTACCTCTTTTCAAGACAAGTCTTTATAGATATCTGACATCAGTCAAATAATAATTTATTCGTAGACACACGAATGTACGTGTATATTCTAACAATCATGTCTGTGTGTGTGTGTGTGCGTGAACGCGCGAATGAGTGCGTTTGTGCGCGTATGCCGCGTGTGTTTGTGTTTAGTGGACTATATATTTTGTATCAATGTGCTTTGATGTCCCTCAGTGTTTTATGTATATATTGTACTTAGCTAGTCGTAGTTGTACTGAGCAACAGCAGGTACGAAAAAATGACATAGTCACTGACTGTGTTAATATCTTCACCATTTAAAATACAGATTCATTGTCTCTCTCTCTCCCCACAAACACACGTCACTTTAGTTTAATCGTGCTGAAAGTGTTTATTATCGTTTTGGGTGTGTGTATATGTGTACATTTTGTATTTGTACGGTTTGCACTCTTTGTTTTCCTTGTTACTATTTGGAAAAAAAAGCATCAATAAAATAAAATTTAAAAAATATATAAAACGCATTCAGCCCCAACACACCACAGCAAGACATAGATCGAGCATGATAGTTCAAGGCTGGGTGGTGTCAGAATAGCTTGGCGCCTATAGGCTCCAAGCTATTCTGGCACCACCCTTGAACTATCATGCTCGATCTGTCTCTAGAATTGTAATACAGTCCTTGAGAGGGCAACTTCAGAATGTGGGGGATTTCAGTTCTGTGATATAATGTGTTAAGTGCCAATTGTGCTAAAATGAGCTGTTTTACTGAGCTCCTATGATCTGCTGATTTTGCCTGTACAGTCGTGAAAAGTTGGTCACGGGTCTGTATCATCTGAAATAATATTGATTCTTTTCACTTTAGTGATCGTACAGATCGAAAGGACCAATTTCATTCAGTACTTTGTGTTTGATATGATTGTTTTTCTTTGACTTTAGTTTAAAGTAATAAACTTTGATAGATAAATAAGATACTCAGTCGTGGATACCATACAAATTTGCAAAAAGTAAACTATATATATTCAGAAAGTTTTGTTTTGTTTTAAAGTTACCCCAAATCGGTGCTCCATGTGTATGGAATCATTGTTGTACACTGTACCGGACAGCTGTGGTGATATTGTTACTTTTGTAGAAGCCTATTGTTCTAGATTTCGCTGCTTATTATGTTAAAAGGTGGGATTGCTGATGTTTGTGTTGCTGGCATTTTTTCAGAGCAAGTGTCTCGCAAGATTGACTCTCTGAAAGCTTATTTATGCCCCATGTTGTAGGTTTATTTAATGTATTTGACCGGCTGGCGACATACATTCAATTTTCTGTTTAGTTTTTTTTTTTTTTTTTTTTTTTTCACAAGCAGTGCAGGCACGTCCTGAGAAAGCCTTGTTGCTGTCGGGACGTTAAGCAATGTACAATCAATCAATCAATCTCTGAAAGCTTGCTACAGAAAAATCAAGAGTCGGAAAAGAACAACAGGTGCCCCCGCAAGCCAACGCAAACAGTGGGCCCTGTTTGACAAGATCCACTCCTTTTATGGTTCCACGAATTACATGGGAGCAGGGGTAGTGCGGAGCATTTGCCCCGGGACTCTCAATCTCAGAGTTTTCTGGTAAGTTTGGTGATGTTTCAATTTACTATTGGCAGTTGACTGTTAACATTTGAAGTACACCTGTTGATTTTAAGATACCAGCACCCCTTTAACTGCTTTTTAGTTTTTTGTGCTCAAGATTGTGAAGGCAGGCTCAGTGTTTAGATTTGTCGGTTCAGTATGTATTTGTGATCTTTTCAAGTAGAACAGATAATGTCATGATTGATTTACAAGCAGTGTTTGAGGGAAAACAGACACACACACACTCACCATTTGCACTAATAGTAAAAGCCACATAAATCATCTTAAAGTTTCTATATAGATTTATTAAACCATCACCAAATAAATACGCACAGACAAAATTCATTGATTTCAAATTTTTCTTAGATTATAACTCCTCTCTCTCGGTCTCTCGTTTGCTATCTTCAATGATTGATTGATTGTACATTGCTTAACATCCCGACAGCAACAAGGCTTTCTCAGGACGTGCCTGCACTGCTTGTGAAAAAAAAAAAAATAATAAACAGAACATTGAATGTATGTCGCCAGCCGGTCAAATACGTTAAATAAACCTAACACATGGGGCCTAAATAAAGCTAAGACCATTTAGCAACACACATCCAATATCAAGAGCTACAGGCAGTGCAGACAGTAGGGAGAGTTTTAAAAAGGCAAATACAGGTGAATGGACAAAGGGTAGACAGAAACACATGCCCCAGAATAGAGAGAAAAACCCACCCTGTGGGGTTGACCAGGGTGACCCTGGGAACTAAAAAATACCTAACCCCACCCAAGTCCCCCAGGGCAGACCCAGGTGGGGGGCTATCTTCAAGATTGATTTTCAAGCAGCGTTTCAGAAGAAACAGATACACAAACATACAAACTGTTATGAAAAAATTGTGTAACGGGGTAGTAGACATGCATGAAATGAGGTCACTCAACGTCAAACACAGGGGTCGCAGTGACATGTCTTTATTAACTAAAGTAACTGAAGAAACAACGCCCAAGAATAAACAATGGCGCAACATTAGACATTCTTTGATGGTACATATGCGACTTCTGGTGATTTTTAAAGCTACTAACCATGGCAGTCTGTCAGCTGTATGCTTTTCAATATCAAACAATATGATAAATGTTAAAGTCAAATAACCATTAACATAGCCTCAGCATGTCCTCATGTGAAGTATCAAAGAAGACAGCAAGTCAATTCAACGCAGACGGATAAATATTAAGTATAAATCAACGCAAAAGAAACAAAGGTAACTAATTACTATTATACTGTATGCATGGCCACCCAAACTATGAGTAAGCAAAACATCAAATATCAATACTAAATCAGAGGACAGAACCAGGAGAGCATGCAACACAGCTGTTTCCGCAGTTTGGCCACTTAGTTTGTTCCAGGCGAGCCGAGAAACTGGGTCACAAGTGGTGCTGGCGCGGCGAGGCCAGCGAGTCTCGCAGTCGTCAGGCTAGCTGATAAGCGGGCTTCCTGCTAGGCGCAGTACAGCAGGGAAATGACTACCTTTTGTTTTTCATGACTTTCTTATTAACTGTTCAAGTGTGTGATGCAAAACTTTGTTTGTTTAAAAGCGGACATTCTGCCCAACACACTGACGCCAAACACACTATAGTTGTGACAAACCAGTAGCCAGCAGGATAAGGTGGAAATAAAGAGAAAAAAAAAACCGATTTCACTGTCTGTGTAGTGTTTTTTCACAAAATAGACGAAGTTCCAACATCAATAACACAAATCAAAACGGACTTGCATGTGCTAGAAGTAACATGCCTAGAGTAAGTATGACTTACCAGATCAGAGATACCGTGGAAGGGGCCGGAGAGCGGAGGGTGATAATGAGGTCACTGTTAATGCCAGTACTCTCACAGGCACAGAGCAGTAGCACGGATATGTCAACACTGGACACAGTTCTTTGGCACTACTTTCAGTTTTACTCCAACACCCTACAGCAGGAGATGGATCGACCATGGTATTTCAAGGGTAGTGCCAGATTAGCTTGGTGACATCAAGCACAAAGCTAATCTGGCACTACCCTTGAATTATCTTGGTCAATCCATCTACTACAACTGTTACTCAGTCGTTTAGTCGATGACACCTCCAAAATTTGGGAAATGAAGCCTTTGTGTTAAACAGGTTAAAGAAAACTGTTGTGTGGTAAACAAGATAATCTCACTCTAGGTTAGTTTCTCAGGACTAAAATGTTTAATCTGGAAGAGTCTGCTTTGAACATGAACGGACCACAACAGAATAAAGAAATTCAATACACCTATGCACATCAGTCTGCTTGGCACACCAAAACCTCCTCCGACAGCAACTGCGACCAACTTTGTGATTAAGAAATAAAAGATTAGCTTAATTGTCTGACACTGAGAAAGCGGTAGAAATTTGATGGTGTGATATAAAAAAAACAAAAAAACACTGCCGCGTGTGTGTGCAACGAAAGCATAACAATCACCAGATTCCATTTACTCTTTTCTTTTCTTCAGTTGACACTAGTGCCATGTGTTCTGAGTAATTTGAGCTTCTCTGCTTCCGTTTGCAAGCTGTATGTCCTGCTCTTTAGAATGTTTATTGCTGCATGCGTCTCTTCGCCTCCCTGCTCACCATGAAGTGCCAGTCCAAAGCCCCATTGTGCGATAAAGCCTGCACAGTGGCACTCAAGTATGTGTTGTTTTGGGATTATCTTTAATGCCCTGTCCTCATGGAGATTTATCCCATAACACGTCTGTATCATTTGTTCATATCATATTTACTTCATGATATGGCCTGTTTTTTTGTCATACCTTTTTCTTGACCTCCTTCCAGTTCGACACAGAGAATTGAGTCTATATTCATGGACACTGACAGTATGTGAGGTGTCCTCCATTTTCACAATCAACACCATTTAAATTGATGCAAACTCTCACTTAAACATACGTTATGACTAATAATAGGTCCTTTAGCTAGAAAGGGACTAAACAAAAAGTCACGTTCATTTAGCAAACACTCCTCTGTCACAAAAGCAGAAAACGCACAAGAGAGTATGACTATTCCGGTGACTGACTGCCTGAATGTTTTTATCCCACTAAAAACCTTACAACAAGAATCTCTAGTTGTGGATGAAACTAATCAGTAATGCTAATAGCAAGGAATGCGGCATCTTGGATACCACTTGACTTCTGGCTATCGTGATCTCATAATTCCTTCTCTGCTCCCATGGACCTCTCGGCCACTGACAAACCAGACCATTAATTAGTGTCAGTATGTCTGCAGTCTTGTTAACTATGTACAAAAATGTAATGTCTATGTGATATGCCATAGAAAAACAATATGGTGAGAAAAAGACTTAATGAAATACATGAAAGAAATGATAACATTGATCCGTACTACTGCTTCGTGTCTGCGACCGAGAGTACTGGCACTACTAACAGTGACCTCATTATCACCCTCCGCTCATACGTCATACTTACTCTAGGCCTTTAACTTTTAGCTCATGCAAGTCCATTTTGATGTAGTTTGTATCGTATTTGTGTTATTGATGTTGGAACTTTATCTATTTTGTGAAAAAAACTCAACACAGACAGTGAAATCGTTTTTTTCCTCTTTATTTCCACCTTATCCTGCTGGCTACTGGTTTGTCACAACTATAGTGTGTTTGGTGTCAGTGTGTTGGGCAGAATGTCCGCTTTTAAACAAACAAAGTTTTGCACCACACACTTGAACGGTAAATAAGAAAGTCATGAAAAACAAAAGGTAGTCATTTTTCCTGCTGTACTGCGCTTACAGGAAGCCCGCTTATCAGCTAGCCTGACAGCTGAGAGACTGGCTGGCCTCACCGCGCGAGCACCACTTGTGACCCAGTTTCTCGGCTCGCCTGGAACAAACTAAAGGGCCACTTCTAGCGCTGGGCCAAACAGCCGTGGCAATAAAGAATATAATACTATTTTATTAATACTAGGCACCGAGCAAAAGCAATCGCCCAAAATCTTTTTAGCATTCATTCCCCATCCACAGTCATACACAATGACAACAGTCTCATACATCCGCTATACCAGGTCAGTTGCACACTCTCAGGCAACAAAAGAAGGGGAAGGGGGATCCTAAGCACCATAATACCTTTACTGGCCCGCAGAAGTGCAGTGTGTTGGTCTGCGATCTCGGACCACGCAACACTAGGCCAGAGGATGCAAAATCACATACCAGCACCCGAAAAGTTCTCACAATACCTGGGTGGTCCAAGTGCACTCATCTGCAATTCCGGACTCCACGACTCCAGGCCGCAAGATGCCAAATCACAGATCAGCACATCAAAGTAACTAGTCTGGTGGGCAAGCTCGTGTGGTCATCTGTGATTCCGGACCGAACAACTGTAGAGCACACGATGCAAAATCACAGACCAGCACAACAGTGAGATAACTCATTTACTCAGTCTGGCTAGCTCTAACATGTCAATCTGCTATTCCGGACCCCGCCGACTCTAGGCCGCCAGATGCAGTTCACAACCGATTTAATTGAAGAGTTCCTCACGCGAATGTTTACCTTTGTATATTTTATTGTTTGGGTACATTCACATTTGTGTGCTCACTCCGAGTTCATCCATGCTGTACTTCAATTCATTTTAACAACTCTCTATTATCTGTACAAAAAAAATTGTGTGACCGGGTACACCCGGCTCTCATAACCCATCTGATGTAACTGTGGTTTTTTGCATCACGACTTTAAAGAATTTTACTTGTTTGCAAAAGTGGTGTGTATTTTTATTCAGTTGTTTTCCTTAAATGTAAGGTCTCGCAATGTATTGCTTTCAGTGATGCCTGCGTTAGTCCGACCCCTCGGCTTACTTTTATGACTACTAGGTATTCAGCATCTGTTCAGGGGACGCAACCTCGTCGGGTGCCTCGTGGTTTTGTTCTAGCGTCGGTGCCTACAATGGCGATAATTAGCTTGTGTTTGTGACTAGGCATTTTAAGTCGAATATCTCTTCAATGCCTGTACCGATTGTTTTAAACCAAGATCCGTAAGATTCAGCATGATAGTCACTTTCATTGTCCAATTTATTTCTAGTCCGATCGATTTTGGGTTAAACATTATTTGGGATTTTGCACCTTTTACATCGACCAGGTCCTTGGAGAAAAGTCCTTTAAAAATTCATAATTAATTTTAGCCGTCCTTAATCGAATCAATGTTTGATACTAGTGAAATTACAATCGCGGCTTTTTTGTTAGTAACAAACCGCAAGTTTCTAGGTCTGGTAGAATCTGAGCTATGGTCAGTAAACCGAGTGTGGACAAACATAAATTTCAGCATTTCTGCCCCAACAGCACCGAGTTCTGTAAGCAGTCGAGTGATGCTTGCTTTGCGGCCCGCGCGCGCCCTATATAAAGCCTCGCACACAGCGTAGCATTCATTCACCTCTGAGCTGGGCACTGATCACTTGTGCCATGTGAACCTCCATTTTGTGCGCGAATTTTGAACTGCACCCTTGCAAGACTGAATATGTGAAGGACTCCTGTGCTGGGTTTTTGCCTCTGCACTGCTTTAGTACTTGGTACAACAAACAAATGTCATAGCGACCTCTTTGTTGACTCCTCCGTCACATGCCTCTGGGGCCTGTCACCCAAAATCATTTCTTGTACCACCCACCCGGTTACAATCGCATGCCATGATCAAGCAAGCCCTACAATTGTGAACAGGCACAAGAAGCAAGAACAAAGGTACAAGGGTCAACACTGGTTGAGGTCAGACTACCAATACTTTCAAACTTTTTCATTTTGCCAAGGCACAGCTCCTTCGTTCATGAAGTAGTCCTTCAGTGCATCACGGATGTTTCCACCCGTCACATGCTGATATTGAGGTGCTGCCTGCAGGCCTGGCAGTTGCGCACCATGCATCTGTCGCCATCCCCCGTCCACAAGGTGGTGACCATTTCCCTGCTCAAAATCAGCATATCCTGGACCACAATACTGCTGATCCTTGCGGTCACAAAGGAAATTGTGCAATGCAAGGGAAGCAAGCACAAACTTCTTCACTTGTGGTGGTTGTTGTTCCATCATTCTTTGGTACATACCGAAACGGGAGGCCAGTATGCCAAAGGCATTTTCAACAATCCTCCTGGCCCTTGACAGTCTGTAGTTGAAGACAGCTTTGTCACAATCCAGCCCTCTGTCGGCATATGGTTTCATAAGGTTGGGTGACAGAGCAAATGCGGCATCAGCCACAATCAGGCTTGGAATGGCCACATTGGTGCCAGGAGTGCACATAGGCGGGGGCGTGCTCAATAGGCCCATCTCCATGTCCCTCTTGAATGACGAGTCATTCCAAATTGTGGCGTCTCCGTTGCGCCCCTCGGCCCCGACCTCATGGTACAGAAACTTGTATTGCGCATCCGCGATGGCGAAAAGCACTATGCTATAGAACCCTTGATAGTTATAGTACGCTGATCCTCCTCTATTTGGGCATTTGATGCGCACATGCTTGCCGTCAAGTGCTCCCAGGCACTGGGGGAAATTCCACTTCCTTTGGAATTGTTCCTGGATGCTGAGCCACTCCCTTTCAGTGGTTGGTGTCTAAAACACACACAAAGACAAATCATGCATAATTCTGGTACAGAACTGCTATAAGAATTTATAAAAATATTTGTATGTTATGCTTTATGTTTCAGGATACTGATGAGGATGCAGAAGATTTCCATGAGCAGGCTTCAGGCGACATTGAAATGTTAGGACAGCAGATATTGCCGAGGCAGTTGACGGGTGAAGACAGATCGCCAGGTGAAGCCAGATCGCGGAAATCCAGTGACAACTCCACAATCAGTTCAGGCAGTTCAAGTTTGCAACCTGGAACAAGCGGGTGCAACTCGGCTGACCGCTCGGGCAGCACAGACTGCCCACGACCTGTAACAAAGCAGCTGCTTACTGCAACAAATGCTCCGCCACCAGTTCAGCAGCTATAGAGCAAAGGAAAAATCCAGCAAACCCCCACATCCACTTCGCCATGGCCATCGCTTAAGACCTGTGCAAAATTCAAAGTTCAAGAAGACTAGCAATCTAAAAACACAAGATCAATGGTTTAGTACATGAGGCACTGATGGAAGAAATGTCAGACAGTGATGATAGCATTCCGTAAGTGAAAGTCATTTCAAGAGTAATAAAACCCTTGTAAAAAGTGTTCAGTACATGAGTTATTGCTAAAATATAGTCACATTTTCACAAACTGGAAGTTGTCACTGTAACTACATTACATGGTGTATATTTTCAGGTCCATGAGGAAATCCATTCAGGTTTATGTACCAAATGTTTTGGAAACCCCTGCCATGTGTTAAGCTGTAATTTTCTTTTTACACATTATCCACATTACCTGTCTATCTGTGAATAAATGTGCTTTTAGAATTGGCTTGGAATACAAATGTCTTGTTGGTAGTAGGTAATATTTGATATATGTAGGTTATTGTGTACAGTGATCATTTTGTATGGACCCATGTTGAAGCCATAATAATAAATCATCGAACACGCTCTGCAACTGATTTGTTTTTCATACTCAGTGAGGCACAATAATGTCTGATTTTTGTCATACTTGTCTTGTTTTATTCGGGTTTTTTTCAATCATTACCATAAACACAAATTTAAACTCATTGTACCCAACACCGAAATCCCTAAATTTTGCTGTTGCTGTTTGTGAGTTTCTTAACTGATACTACCCCAGACACACCACAGCAAGATGAGGATCGAACATGATAGTTCAAGGGTGATGCCAGAATAGCTTGGCGTCCATAGGCACCAAGCTATTCTGGCATGACCCTTGAACTATCATTCCAGACCAAAAAGGTGACTGCCAAGAGTGTAATATGCAAAGAAGTACCCAACGGAGAAAGAAACACGCTTAGAAAAGACGGGTACAACACAGTTTATTAATATTTCGGGTAAATACCCTTTGTCAAAATAGACAAACAAACAAACAGAGAGATTAGCCGCTACTTATCTTCATTGGCAGAAGGAATGTGGCAACTGAAGGAGGTGACGTAAAATAAAAGAAAAGGAAGAACAAAAGTGCGGAAAAAGTAAAAATGACGTCAACGAAAAATCGTAAGAGATTGACTCGGAAAGAACCTGAACACGAGAGACAAGAGTGTGTGCAAGCACGTGCAGGAGCGAGCGAAAGAAAAGGCGTGTAGATGAGGCCAGAGAAAGAGAGAGAGCGAGACGGAGAGAGAGAAAGAGAGAGAACGGGGAGTACCCTTGGGCACGAAGTAGGCTGAGTGTCTAATACACAAAGCCTGCTAAACACCAACCCGAAGGCAAACTTTATATCACCTTCAAGTTAGCAGACTAAACCTACCGCTGATAGTGACAGGCCTAACGTAACCATGATCTACCATCCCCACACCAATCCGGTGCGTAAAATCCTTCTTTCTAACTGATACTACCCCAGTCTTTTGTCATCCAGTCAAGAATCTGCTGCTATCTTTTCTGAACCTCCATTGGTAGCTTTCAAGAGGGATATTAATTTGCGGGACATGCTTGTTCGCTCTACTCTCAAGCCTCGTCATACCACCAGACCCTCCGGCTCCACTCCGTGCAATGTTCCTAATTGCAAGACGTGTCCTTTTATTTGCCCTTCCACCATGGTGAATGGTCCACATTACAAATTCAACATAGACAGATACTTCACGTGTCAAACCACCAACGTGATTTATGTCATCTTACTTACTTACTTACGCCTGTCACCCCTACCCGGGTATAGGCCGTCGACGAGAGACCTCCAGCAACTCCTGTCCTGTGCTTCTCCTTCGATTCTACTCCAGGTGGTTCCCAGTCTCTTGATGTCTGCTTGGAGGTCTCGACGCCAGGAGTTTCTCGGCCTACCTCTTTTCCTCTTTCCCTGGGGGTTCCATGACAATGCCTGCCTAGTGATACTGGAAGCTGGCTTTCTCAGACTGTGACCGATCCATCCCCATCTTCTTCGCCCAATTTCATTCTCTGCTGTTATCTGCTCTGTTCTCTCCCAGAGTCTGACGTTGCTGATCTTCTCTGGCCAGTGGATTTTCAAAATTCTTCTAAGGCAACTGTTCATGAAGGTCTGTACTCTGTTGACTGTGGTTTTTGTCAATCTCCATGTCTCTGCTCCATATAGGAGAACTGCTTTTACATTGGAGTTGAAAATCCGGACTTTGGTGTGTTGTGACAGCTCTCTGGAACTCCACACTTTTTTCAACTGGAGAAAGGCTGCTCTGGCTTTACCGATTCGTGCTCTGATATCTGCATCAGTGCCGCCTTTTTTGTCTATGATGCTCCCGAGATAGGTGAAGGACTCCTCCTCCTCCAACGGGGTGCCAGCAAGCAAGACTGGTTCTTCCCTGGTTGCGTTCAGCCTCATTGTCTTTGTTTTCTGTTTGTGAATGGTGAGGCCCACTTGGGACGAGATGTCAGCAAGCCTCGTGGTCTTGTCCTGCATTTGTTGATGAGTGTGGGACAGTAATGCCAAGTCGTCTGCAAAATCGAGGTCGTCAAGCTGTGTCCACAGTGTCCACTGTATTCCACTTCGTCTGTGCTCTGTGGTCATCTTCATGACCCAGTCTATGGCCAGTAGGAAGAGGAACGGAGACAGCAGACACCCCTGCCTGACACCAGTTCTGACCTGGAGCTCTCTGGTGAACTGCCCTTCGTGGATCACGCGACATGTCATGCCATCATAGCTGCTCTTGATCAGGCGGACGAGCTTTGTGGGTACACCGTAGTGTCGTAGGAGTTTCCACAGAGTCTCTCGGTCCACGCTGTCAAATGCTTTCTCATAATCCACAAAGTTGACGTACAGCGGGGAGCTCCACTCCAGAGACTGTTCCACGATGATGCGGAGAGTGGCGATCTGGTCTGTACATGATCGGTTCTTCCTGAATCCTGCTTGCTGGTCTCTCAGCTGGGGGTCAACGGAGCTCTTCATTCTCTCTAGGATGATCCTGTTGAAGACCTTTCCTGGTACTGCCAGCAAGGTGATTCCTCTGTAGTTGGAACACTTGCTGAGGTCGCCTTTCTTGGGAAGCTTGATTAGGTACCCCTCCTTCCAGTCGGCTGGCATCACCTCCTCTTCCCAGATCTTTCCAAACAGTGGGTACAGCATCTCAACTGTTGTCTCTAGGTCTGCTTTCAGAGACTCCGCTGGGATGCCATCTGGCCCTGCTGCTTTGCCATTCTTCAAAAATGCCACTGCTTTTCTGATCTCTTCCCGGCTGGGTCTGTCACAGCTGATGGGTAGGTCGGTCTCTGCCGGCTGGATGTCGGGGGGGTCGGGTGGGCTAGGTCTGTTCAGTAACTCTTCAAAATACTCGGCCCATCTGTCGAGTTGGTCTGCTCTGTCTGCAATAGGCTTGCCTTCTTTGTCTTTTACTGGTCTTTCTGTATGGCCATACTTACCCGACAATCTTCTGGTAATGTCGTAGAGCTGTTTCATGTTGCCGCTGCCTGCTGCCTTTTCTGCCTCTGCTGCCAGGCTGTCTGTGTAGGCCCTCTTGTCTGCCCTGATACTCCTCTTCACCTCGCGGTTGGCTTCCGAGTATTCCCCCTGTGCCCTTACTTTGGCTGCTCTCGTGCGACTGTTGTTGACTGCTGCTTTCTTCTGCTTCCTCGCTTCTATCTTCTTCAAGGTCTGTGCCGACAGCCAGTCCTTGTGGTGGTGTTTCCTGAACCCTACAGTGTCTTTGCAGGTTGAGTTCAGCGCCTCTCTAACTGCCTTCCACTGCTGCTCTGTGGTGACCGCCTCCTCTTCATTTACTAGCTCCTGTAGCGCTTGAAACCGGTTGGACAGCACCAGTTTGAACTCTTCTCTAACTCCAGTTTCTCTCAGGAGGCCTACATTATAGTGCTGTCTTCTTGTTGTCTCTGTGCGGCTTTTCTTTAGCTTGAGCTTCATTCTTAAGGTAAGCAGATGGTGGTCTGAGGCGACATCTGCTCCCCTCCTCACTCGATCCCCCACCCGGGTCTGCCCTGGGGGACTTGGGTGGGGTTAGGTATTTTTTAGTTCCCAGGGTCACCCTGGTCAGCCCCACAGGGTGGGTTTTTCTCTCTATTCTGGGGCATGTGTTTCTGTCTACCCTTGGTCCATTCACCTGTATTTGCCTTTTTAAAACTCTCCCTACTGTCTGCACTGCCTGTAGCTCTTGATATTGGATGTGTGTTGCTAAATGGTCTTGGATTTATTTAGGCCCCATGTGTTAGGTTTATTTAATGTATTTGACCGGCTGGCGACATACATTCAATGTTCTGTTTATTTTTTTTTTTCACAAGCAGTGCAGGCACGTCCTGAGAAAGCCTTGTTGCTGTCGGGACGTTAAGCAATGTACAATCAATAAAACCCTCCTCACTCGAACATCTTGAAGGGATCTTCTAAATTTCTTGCTAATGCAGATATGGTCTATTTGGTTCTCTGTTGCATGGTCAGGTGAGACCCAAGTTGCTTTGTGTATTCTTCTGTGTGGGAAGATGCTGCCTCCAATGACAAGTCGGTTTAGAGCACAAAAGTCTACAAACCTCTCCCCGTTCTCACTCATCTCCGAGCCTAGTCCCTGTCTCCCCATCACCTCTTCGTATCCGGTGTTGTCCTCCCCTTTTGTGTCATCTCCTGTGTGAAATGCGGCCAACTCTATGTTGGAGAGACGGAAAGAACCATCAACGACCGTTTCAAAGAACATCTTCAGTCTGTCAAGTACCAATACAACAGACCGGTCGGACGACATTTCAATCAGGCCGACCACTCCATCTCGGACATTCGGGTTAAAGGCCTCTGGCTTATGCAAGCCAGTAATGTCTGGGCCAGGAAAGACACCCCCCCCCCCCCCCCACCCCCACCCCCTTTACCACTTTTCTCTAGCCCTCTTTTTCTCTTTACGCTTTTTCCTTTTCCCTTCTTCCCCTTCCTCCTTTCCCCCCCCCCTCCTCCCCCCCCCCCCCCCCCCCCCCCCCCCCGTCTCTCTCTCTCCCCCCCCCTCCCCCTTTATTTTTTGAGTTACCCTTGAAGACGGTTTCACAACTACCTACTCTCCACTTATACCAATATTCTCTTACTGAATTTGATTATTTGCTTTGTTTCATGACTTATTACTTGTTGTGTACCGTGCTAAATGCTGGGTTTTTTTTCCCGGGGTCCTCCCGTTTTTCCCCGAGGTAGTCCTCAACTTGAAGGTGATATAAAGTTTGCCTTCGGGTTGGTGTTTAGCAGGCTTTGTGTATTAGACACTCAGCCTACTTCGTGCCCAAGGGTACTCCCCGTTCGTTCTCTCTCTTTCTCTCTCTCCATCTCGCTCTCTCTCTCTCTCTTTCTCTGGCCTCATCTACACGCCTTTTCTTTCGCTCGCTCCTGCACGTGCTTGCACACACTCTTGTCTCTCATGTTCAGGTTCTTTCCGAGTCTCTCTCTTATGATTTTTCGTTGACGTCATTTTTACTTTTTCCGCACTTTTGTTCTTCCTTTTCTTTTATTTTACGTCACCTCCTTCAGTTGCCACATTCCTTCTGCCAATGAAGATAAGTAGCGGCTAATCTCTCTGTTTGTTTGTTTGTCTATTTTGACAAAGGGTATTTACCCGAAATATTAATAAATTGTGTTGTACCCGTCTTTTCTAAGCGTGTTTCTTTCTCCGTTGGGTACTTCCTTGAACTATCATGGTCGATCCTCATCTTGCTGTGGTGTGTCTGACTCTGAGGTAGATTCAGTTAAGAAACTCACATACTATCACACTTTTATTCCAATGGGAGAATGCACTAAACCAAACATTTTCTGTACCTTTAGATATGTGTCCTTCAGGGCATTGTAGATAGCTTCACAAGTCTCTGCTATGACATAACCCAAAGTTGACACTGGGATGCGAAACAGGTAGAACATGTTCAAGTAAGGTCCACCTGGAACACACAGAAACAAAAATAAAAAATGAAATTACATGTACTGTGCCAAGTCAACACAAAGTTTATTTTGAACACTTTAATCATGGACATGCGGATTACAACAGCATGACATTTTTTACATTCAACTAAAAATGACAGCTCAGCTGTGCATCGCTGCATATATATAGAATTACAGAATGATTAGACAACAGGTTTAACAACCTGAAGAATGATTTTAGCTTTATTAGCTTCTTTCCTCTGCAAACAACTGTATGGAGAAACTGAGTGAGGTACTGGTACAGTGGTAGTGGTCTAATCAAACGGCTTTAAATGATCAATGATTTCTTGAAATAAACAGTGGAGACAAAATATATAACCTTCTGCCAGAAATCGTAGCGTCACAGCCAGCCTTTCCTCTGGAGATATGGCGTTCTTAAAGTTGGTGTCACGTTTTTCAATGCAGGGTCCCACTGTGTGAAGCAGTACATCGAATGCCTCCCCACTCATCTTCAAAAATTTGTGTAGATGTTTTGGGTCCTGCAAGTTATCACACAAATAAATAAATGTAGCACTACTTGTCTAGATATTATATTGTTTGTTCCAGAGTGAAACTATTGTTTTGTTTTCTTTTAATTTCTTCACCAGAACACTAAAATTTAAAAACACTCAAATCCATTTTTACTAAAACTTAAAATCATTAAGAATAACATTCAACTAAGAATTTAATTTAAACATTAAAAAAAAGAAGACGAAGAGCAAAATGAAATATTTTGTAGTTTTACCTCACAACCTAGGCTAAAATGCCTACAGGTCCCTACCTACTCCTAGTCAGTGTTTGATCCAATTCACATGTCAAAATATTCGAATGAAACTGTACAGTGTGTAAACAGAGTGGCAACTAATCTGTCAATGACAATGGATTTAAAGAAATACTACAACACTTTAAAAAAAAGGTGCACCAAATCCAAACTGCACTTCAGAGAATAGTGAAAATACTGTGAATCATACACGCTCTATACCGCACTGACCTGTTCAGCCAGCTCTTGAACCAGTGCATGAAATGCACCTTGCTGGTGTCTTTGCAACACGTAGGGCAGTGTTGCCCTTCGCTGTCTTTGTCTTTCTGCCACCCCTTCCTTCTCGCCTAGCACATACAGCGCTAGAATAATGCCAACATCCTCTGCATCTTCTTCTAATGCCACACGAGCAGACGCCATTGTTGCCTATCAACTTCCGTCTCGGCTGGTTCGGCGCAACTAAAAATAGAATCGGTTAAGAAACGAAAAGAGTTCGCCGTGACCGCCCGATCCTCTGTCTCGTCCGTAGTTTCGGCTGGTCTCGGGGAGATCCAATTCAGAAACAAATCGCATTTTCAGTTCTAACTCAGACTTCGAAAAGCCTAATCATTTTGATTCGATGGAATGTGAGCCTGAGCGCGCGCTCAGTCTTCTCGGTTTCGGTCCCCTTTCAACTTTCCCTGAGCAGAGCGGTTTGTTTATACTGAATTGCTGTCACATCGCGTCTAATACACTATGGAAGGCAGTCATTGAATCAGCTCGCGCAGCGTCTTGTATGTAAGGACGAGCATAATGATAGAGCCGGCAGGCAAGAGGCAGGATTCTCATTTGCTTTCCCATCTGCGGGCGCCATGAGGATCTATGTTCAGTATTCCAGACAGGAGGTGTTTATCATTGAGTGTATCTCGGACAGTGTGACTGATAGTGGTCTTTTCTACAGATGAAAAAAGGCATAGATCATCAAGAGTCCGCCACGCAAGTTACAGGACCGTGACCCATGAGAATCTGTGCCTAAGTTTTGCTTATTCCTGTTCACACAATTTTAATTTCCAGGCTGAGTGGGGGAAAGGGAGCGAGATGGGCTATTGTGGTTTGCAGTGAGTTTCAGCCGTAGAGATAGTAACTATGGGCGGAAATCGACAATTTATATCTATCCCCAATTTCCAGGATTTTTCGACCGCTTACTCCCATGCCCTAACGCCGCCCGTTTTTTTTCTAGAAATGTTCGTATTAAAACAGCGCCCCGACAATCTTGCCTAACTGAACACGCCACTGCCGACACGCGCGCGAACCTCTTACCGTGCCACAGGAACACTAATTATGTAAACACCAGCATTAAATCATCGTTTGAACAGTCACCATTTTATGTACCTCTCAGCAGAGTAGGTACCAACAGGGGTTAATTAGATTGCGTGTATCAACATACTGTATAAAACTTAACCTGAAATACAAACACACACACACTGCCCGCCGCCTTAATACACCCGTCGTATGTGTTTACGCAACAGCCAGTGGCAACCGTGCCAAGCCTTAGTGACAGTCTACCGTTCAATACTCTATTATTAGCAGCTGGGTAAGCCCTGACTAGACGTCACGTCCAAACTGGTTTATTTTTAACCTGACATAACACCCCCACCCCCCACCCCCACCCCCACCCTTACCCCACCCCCACCACCACCACCCCCCCCCCACCACCCCCCTCCCCCCCCCACCACCACCACCACCACTACCCCCCCCCACCACCACCCTCCCCCCCCCCACCACCACCACTACCCCCACCACCACCCACCCCCCCACCCCCCCCCCACCCCCACCACCCCCCCCCCACCCCCCCCCCCCACATTTAGGTTACTGTGTCAAAACGAGAATGTAGTTCAAATTTTGGTCACTGGGTCAAAACAAGAAAGTAGTTCAAATTTTGGTCACTGGGTCAAAACAAGAAAGTAGTTCAAATTTTGGTCACTGGGCCAAAACTAGAAATCTGTATCACTAGGTCATTTCAGAAAATGTATGTCATATCAAATAAGGAGGCCACACTCTGCTTTGAACTACAGCAAGTTTTACACAAAATAATTTTTCAACTGCAATGAAAAAACACCCCCCTGAAATAGGCATGTCCAGTCAGGCTATTCAATTGGACGGGTCCATAAAAAAGGGGTGATTTAAAAATACTTCATGTAAGTCTACACAGACATGTATAGGTGTCAAGCCAAGGCCTTTTATTAATAAGATCGAACCGGTTTTTCTAGCTGTGTCTGACGCGACTGTTTGCTAATTTTATTGATCAGTCTGTGCGGAAACGTTCTCAGAAGAAAACACAGCTCTTTATCGGTGCGTACACACAATATGACGCAAAGTTCTGGAACAAACGTTTTTAAGCAAGCTGGAATTCTTCGCAAACGACTAAACATTTGTGACAGAAAGGTGGTGTTTACAACCGTGAACTGAAACTTATGAAGGGCTAGCTCGGCAGTGTCGCGTTAGTCATTTACTGCATAGCACCTGAGACAAGACAAGCCTTAAAGTCTGCCGAGTCACTCAGTGTTAGCGCAGTCCTAATGTGATTTGTTACACTAACATTGAGCTATCTTGAACCAGTGGCCAACTACACGCTATTACAGGTGGCTTAGCTGTGTGTCGCGCCGCAAAAATAAGCAGCATACCGATCTCGCTTTGAGTGTAAGCTGTGTACACAGTGTTGGACGGTGCAGTGTTAACAGAATGTTGATCGGCTTAGACGTAGCGTCTTAACGAAAACGAAACTAAGTGCGCGCAGTGACTAATTGAGTAAACAGGTGAAGCGAGTGCATGTGTCTGTGGTATGTCTGTCTGTCTGTCTGCCTTTGTTTGTCTGCCTTTGTCAGTGTGTCTGTATGACTGTGCCGTGCGTATGTGCGTGCATGCCTTTGCCTCGATGTGTGCGTGCATTGTGTTTGTTTGTCTGTGCGTGATTATGCGTGTGCGTGTGTATGCGTGCATGCGTCTATATGTATGCGTGTGTGCGTGCGTGCGTGCGTGAGTGCATGTGTGTATTATATTAATTGGAATGCGTCTACCGGTAATGCGTATGTGTGCCGTGTGTGTGTGAGTATGGGTTATACACCCACAACTGGGACTTCCAGTAAAGCGGGGACATGGGTTATACACGAACAATTGGGGACTTCCAGTAAACTGGGGACGTCCCCGGTTTGTATGGTTACAACCCATAGTGTGTGTATTTTTTTTGTGCGTGCGTGTGTGCGTGCATGTGTGTGTGTGTGTGAGTGCATGTGTGTGTGTGTGTGTGTTTGCGTGTGTGCATGTGTTTATATGTGTGTGTACGTCTGTGTGAGTGCATGTTTTTGTGTATGTAGGCTGTGTATGTGTGTGTGAGTGCATGTTTTTGCGTATGTATGTGTTTATCTGTGTTTGTTTGCCTGTGTTTGTTTGCCTATACGTGTGCATATTAATTAGTTATTAGAGATAGAAAAATAGACATTCCAATACCATGTATACCTTTTTTTTTTGTCAATGTCCACATACACACATACACACACACCAAAAAAAAAATCAACAACACATTGCTATATGCACTTGATAACAAATTATTTAAGTTACCTACAGATACTTGATAACAAATTTCCAAAGTCACTTATAACTGACAAATAACTTTACAGGTAACCTTTTAAGAACCTATAATTAGTTATTAAGTGACTTAAGTCAAGAACTTATAAGAACTTAAACATAACAAAATGTAAGTTCTTGACTCAAGTCACAACTTACTCGGACAGATTTGTCAAGATACAAGGACAATGAAAAAACTTTTTTTTAGTAATAGTCAGGTGGTGGTGGAGGTGCTGATGGGGTTAAATAGTTAGGTGGCATGTCATTTTTCTGTGAAGTGTATGTCATTAATAAACGATTACCAAATCTGATTTTTATTTGTTTAAAAGATTGTGTAGTTTTTCTGTGGTTTCCTGAACACCGATCTGTTTTCCCATCTCTAAAAAAACTGGCCTTAAGTTCTTCAACATTTACGGGAGATTGACTACGCATCTTATTCTGTATTTCAGATTTCTGTTTCTTGTAATTATTTAAATCATCCTGGACCCGCTTAAATTCTTCGTCATCAATACAATTATCGTTTAATGCCTTACTGATAATAAGTTTCATACTGCTCAGCTTTGCACCAGCCAGCGTACTCAATGCTTCATGTTTCTGTAATTTTGTGTGAAACCTTTTGTTCAAGGCCTCCAAACCAAAACAAGCCAGGCATGTAGCAACGCTAACACCCTCAACTGCTATTCCAGCCAAACTCCCAATTCCTGTGGCGAACAGAACAATACCCCCTACAGAACATGAAGCTGAAACTGCACCAATAGCCATAGAAGTGTTTTGAACAGAATTAAATACTGACTTATACCTCCTTTTGCACCGTGAGTACTTAGCCTCCTCACTCTCCAAATATTTCAAAGCTTCTGTAATATTATTTAATCTGAATGCATCTGCCTGTAATGTTTTATCTGAAGCAATTGGCATATGTGGATCAGGCGCAAGCGTTGTTTTAGTCGTCACATTTGTTTCAGTCGGCTCAAGCGTCGGTAGTTGCGGATAGAAGTTTACCATTTTTTTTATTGACAAATATTTTTTTTTATTTAATCAGCAATTACATTTTGCAACTCTTCAAAAGTATACAATTTGCTGGCATAATAAAATGCAACAAGATCAATGTGTTCAAGGTTTATGTAAGTTAGACGAACAAAAGTTGTTTTGTCGACCACCACCTTGACAGCTGGAACACTGCTCGAAACATTAATAACATCAACATTTTTTGTAATAGCAATAAAGACCTTTGTTGATTCTGTTACTGTTTCATCCCATGTAAGTTTAATCCCCTGCGCAATATTTGCCTCTTTCGCAGAAGCTACAGATTTCATGATAATTTCAAATACTATTGTCGCTTCTCTAGCCATGACTAAGCTTGCTGGCATAAACACAACAGAAGTATCTGATCTACCCTTTCTAGTTGTAAGAAGATACCGCCGTCTCTCATAATTTTCAACTTTCAGTTTTTCTCTGCTATTGTTGTCTGGGGCAAAGCTTGGAACAAGGCTTACAATAAGCGGCCCCGAGTTAACAACCTTCCTAAACACTAAGGCGCCTTCATCATCAGTGTATACATAAGGACTAATAAATTCAATCTTTATGTCCCAGTCAATTGTGGGTGGTGGAACAGGTACAGGTGAAACCACCCACTTATTTCCCACATGTATTAAGTTGTAAGGCGCATTATTTACAGGTGGAGTAGGTACAGTAACATCACGAAGCTGACCAAGTTTAGGAATCTGTTTTTCACCATCTTTCATGTCGACAATTACTTTCCTCTTGTACATGCCATTTGAATCAAGTTCAAAACCATATATTTCTCCAACATCCCCCTCTTTCTCAAAATCCTGTACATCAGCCAAATCTTTCAACTCTGTTACTGGACACGCAACTGGTATGATTCTAGGCTTTGGACCAAGACCACTCATTTTTATAAACAAAAATAAAATTATTTAATTTCCAACACAACACTAAAATCATGCATAAGAACTGGTTTGTCATCCTGATTAGTTACAGATATACTCAGTGACTCAAAGAAACTAGAACCTAATTTCTTAAACTGCAAATTAGGAAATCTAACAACTACACTTTCACAATACGGAGCAGTTCCAGTAGGTAAGCATCTCAACAAAGTTGAAGGCTTTCCATTGTGAACATTCTCAGATGTGTTTAGTTCTTTCAAATAAACATTTAGTACTGTGTGTACTGACAAATTGACAGGGCGTTTTCCAGTTATTTTAAGTTTTTTAATCTTCATTGTTATAATACCAGACATAGCTTCATCTAAATCATCTGATCTATACCAATCTTCGTCAATATAAAATCCAAGTAAATATGCAAATTTATCTGAGATCCTTAACCAATTTTGTGTCGGAAATTCTAATGTAACAAGTAGGTTGGCTGGATTTAAAGTTGCTTTAATTTTAAAATTACTTTGAAACCATTCAGCTATAGTACAAAAGTCATAATACCCGGGTGGTAAAGCTTCAGTCTTACCATCTAAATTTACTTTATTATATATATCATCCTCTACATTAAACCATTTTACTGTGTAGAACAATTCATGGATAGCTGCAGCCTTGCTACCATCCCGATTATCAATCCCATTAGTTAACCACACTGGTTTGCTTGTGTCAAGATTTGTTAAGGTAATAAACATTTTTATTATCTCATATAAAAAAGGATGGAATTTAAATCACCAACCATCACCACTACAAACGCATTTCAATTTAATGTGGATGCCAAATACAATGTCGCACCTACTTATGAACAGAAAATAATTCAACTAAATCAGCTTGACATAGCTGTGTCTGACGCAAGCGTACAAGATCTATTTCAAGTCAAAGTACCGAATCCGTTTGACCATTACCTAAACCCTCCAATAACAGATGACTCTACTGCAAGAAAGTGGTCTTCAAGCCCACTACAGATGTTTCAAAACCAACTCAACTTTGCAATACTATGCTCAACTACTGGCTGTGGGGTTTCTTTTACAGACCACTTGAATCACTCAAACAAACTGATTAGGTCTGTGTATCATTTCCACGTGTATTACCAGCTTAGACGTATACTGTCAGAACTTCATACACCACTGCCCACTGAATCCAGTTTCAACAGGTATAACAACCCCATGGATATGAAAGCGTTTGAACGCATCTGTAATGAATTTAACATCAGTCCCCGGTATGACTTCACACAAAAACTTGATGATCACAAAGGCATGGGTACATTGTATTATGCTATGAGTCACAGACAATACCCACAAGATTATTACCCTGGTTACACTTCATTCTCATCAAAATCTGAAGTCTGGATAGGATCAATAGAGCAAAAGCAGTCTAATGCGTGGACCACATTTATTTTAGATAAATCTGATGGGTTTACTCAAGCAGGAGTCGAGCGCGTAAATGAGTCTATCAGAACATATGTCTGGTGTATACTAGGAGCACAATCATTATCAAAATCAAACATTTTGAATGGAAGTGGAAAGTTTGAAGCACAAAAACAGTTTCTTGCTAATCTTGAAGATTCAATTAATTCAACAGTAGATCTCCCATCAAGCATACAACGTTACCAAGACGTACTCAGATATGCCAGATCAAAAGTTGACTTTGTAGTTGGCATCGGGTTATACATGTTACCATCTGATCTTCAACTCCAAATGGGTACAATAACAAATTATAATAATGAAATCATTGTTGCAGGTGTTGGTCAAAAACTCGGTCTCAATCAATCTGTAAACTTAGGAGCAACAACCACGCATGTTCAGACGTTAAAATCATTACAGACGGTAACACCCCCGGGCCCGGCCCCAACACCGACACCCATACAACCAGTACAGTCAGCCCCGGATCCATCACCAACCCTTAACACACATGAGTCAGAGAGAACTGCATTGGTAATAGGCCTAACAGGATTAGGGGTTTTACTTCTTTATCTGTTTCATTAAATAACCCACCATCAACCCTCCTACTGTAACCAAAAAGACCCACACATGTTCTGCCATAAACCCTACTGCCTTTGCTGCTGTAGTAATCAACCAACTGACAACAGTGCCAATTATGCCAGGCAAAGCATCCACTGCTTTCACAGCCAATTTTTTAAGCAAGTCTGATATGTGAGACAACTGTTTCTTTACCCACGTCTGTAAATCTTTTGGGTCTGTTGGAGCCGGGGGGCCAGGGGTTGGTGGTGCTGGGGCCGGGGCTGCACCCCCACCACTACCGGAGACAGCCAACACAGCAGTACTGATAATAAATCCAAGAGCTGTAATTAAACTAGCAATTGTGATACCCTGTTCTCTGAAAAGTGTTTTTAGTCTCTCAGCCAGAGTAGTGTCTTCGTGAAGTATTTTCTGAATAGTTTCTCTAATTCTGTTGACCTGTGATTTTAGTTTTTGTCTTCCAATACTAATTGTTTCTAACCTTCCTGATCTTTCTATCTGCAAATCATTTAATCTGTGCTGTATTCTTTCTTTCATTTCTGTGTCAAGATTTCCATTGTCTGCTGTAGCCAGTTTCTCTTTTTCACGTTCTATGTGTTTATCAAGCTCACCCAGTTTGGCAACATTATTAACCATCTCACCTCTTATTGTCTGCAGTGATTTATCCAACCCTATAATCTCCCGCATTGACAAAGGTGGATCATCTATTGTTTTCAAAGCGTCATTTATTTGTCCTTCAGTAAATGAAGTTTCTTGTATCACTGTGTTTGCTATTTCTGGTAGGCTTGTTACTGGTGCCATTTCAATCTCTTGCCCTGTTGGTAATTTTAATTGCGTGTCGTGAAGAACACTAACCAGTCTTGGCGTGACAGGAGACCCTCCAATTCCAAGATACCTTGCCAACCCAGAGTTACCACCGACTTCACCTTTAATTGTACTTAAAGCTCTAAACTTAGAAGGATTATTTTTATGTGTTAGATATATTTTCCCTCTGTCTGTATTTACAAATAAGTGCCCTTTATCATATTCAAATTGGTTAGGATCTATTACATCTGGGCGTGCTCCAACACTGTCATAAAATGAGTTTACTTTGTCTTTTAACAGTTCATGATACAAAGGAGAAGTAGTTACCATTCCAGTCATATCTGTGATACTGGTATCTGAGACATTTATGTCATCCATTTCAAAATCTTCATGATTAAATCCTCCCGCTGCCATTGTTTTATTAATTTATTATTTTTTATTGTGCATAATAAAAATGACACAGTCTTACGGATCAAAGTTAGACCCATACAGAAAACTACGTGAGCCTCTGGGTGTTAAGGGCATAAGACAATCAATCGTCA